>CM042754.1:23590866-23593132 GCA_022496165.2 Catalaphyllia jardinei | reverse complement strand
GAGTGAAATGATGTAAAGTGTATATGAAATAATTCATATTTGAACTGCGGTTGTAGATGCAAGTGAAGTATGATCCTCGCAGTAAATTTTCCAATTTAAGCAGTTGGAAAGAAGAAGCCTGAAAAAAATCAGGGCTTGAACTTGATTGCGAATTGTCTCTCTCCCCTTTTCTTCGCGGGAATAACATTATGCTCACTCGCTCTGTCCGCGGTTTTCCGGTTTCTAATAGGCCTCTACGCAGCCCTCTATATTGAAATGCATCTAATACAGACATGTTCATTTAGTTTGTAATCAAGGTGAACTGATCCCGGCAACTGATTCAGCCATACTACAGAGGATTGTAACATGTGAAATCAAAGGGCTCTTATGAGCCAACTCATTGATGCTCTTAGCCATGAAATGACTTGAGTGTTTATTGTGTATTATAGTGTTTAACAATGTTGGTGGTGCATCAGTAAGCATCAAGCTTCTTCCTGTACATGTATGTTAGCTATCAGCAGGCTTACAATTGATTGATTGGGTAAATGAATCATTTGCTGTACAATAGATTAGGACAATATAGCATCATTCTGTATGCATTGTTGTCAAGCATTTGAGTTCATTGTTTAGCAAATGTTGTGTCGTCTAAATGAAGTGAAAGCCTTACTCACTGTTTGCTTGTTACAGTTTATGTATAATATTTTATTCAAAGAAAATGTAAGTGATTAGTGCAACATTTATCATTTAACCTTGAGAAAGCTTATGTAACTGTTTTAAACCTGTACCATGTTACAAAAAATACAGGTCTGAATGAAACTAAAGGAGAATATTCAATATCACGTGCATTTTATTAAGCCTATTTTGTTAGTTTGGTTGCTTGCACGGTGGGAAGGTTGAGTGGACGGAGAGAAGCATACATGTACAAAGACGTAACTGATCATTTACTTTATATACTACTTAGCTACAACGTAGTCTCTTGGAGTTTTATTGAGGCTTGTGCCACTTGAAGTCCAATAAATACATATTATCATATAATGATATTCAAGAGCAAAATGTCTTGTTCACAGCATTGTCCAAACTTGGGTTGTGTATCATTTACACAGAAAAGTTTTCTTGTCAACGATTTGTGCAAATGGTTAGCAAAAATGCTTGATGGTAAGTTCTGTTCAGATTGGTCACATATCATTGACTCAAAAAACTCTTAATATTTAACAAAAGTTTAAGCTGATAATAATTCCATAATGGTGGTGAAGAAGTTTCACAACAAAGGTATTAGGTAGTCTGACAGTTCTTTAACACTAAATAGATCACTTTATTCAAGTGTCAGTCTTGATTTCTGGCGGTGGAAATTTCTCAAAACAGTATTTCAGTGTGTATTAGTCCATGTTGTAGTGGTATTATATGTACCAATATGTTTTATATTTCAAGGAATAAGAGATAGTCATAATTACTACATGTATGTCAATATCTAAGGTGAGTTGGTTGAAGCTATGATGGTGAACTACAAATTGTACATCAGCTATAGGCTGGCTAAATGAAGTTGAAAGCGTGCAAGCTTAGTTTTCGAAGGAAAGCGTTGAAGTCTGATGGAGTCAGTTTGCCAAGACAATCCACCCTGCACTCAAAGTATTTATCATTTAAAGTTCTTGAGTTGTCATTGTCATTATTCATTTGACTAGTGTATCATTGTTTATAATAATTACTTATTACTTTTTTTATATGGGTAGCCAGGAATAATCCAGTAGATGTAACATTAACTGCTGCCCCTGAAATTAAATAGATAAAAAAAGATGAAGATCTAAATAAAATTAATTTGGAAGATACCAGAAATAGGGCACATCCCTTTTTAATTGACCCGGGCCTAGCAGGACAAGAGTCTTGAGTGAAAGAAAACACACTGCAGATAACTCTGATCAACTCTGTTTCCAGCAATCTAAGATACTGAATTGATTATTTACCTGCATTTCGACCCCATTTGGCTGATTACAATGGTCACCAAATGTTACATAGCTTTTAAAATTGTCAGTTTTCGTATCATGGTTTGATTCATTAAACCTGGGCCGGGTTGTTCGAAAGTTGGTTAACGTTAACCCAGGTTTAAATGTTAACTGAGGCATTATTTTTTCTTGTTTAAAAAGTTTTTTCAACTGTAACGTTTTGGGTAGTTTGAAGGGAAGGGCAAACAATATAAACAGATTACCTAACCAAAAAGTTACAAAACTGAAATCAAAATTCTCGCTAACCCTGGATTAGCTTAATCGGGCTTTGAACAACCCGGCCCTGATGT
>CM042754.1:23580866-23583366 GCA_022496165.2 Catalaphyllia jardinei | reverse complement strand
CCGAAAAAAATACTTCCCTTGCTCTCTTCTAACTAAAATCGACATGGGACGGTAAGTTCTTTTCATCTTATCTAAAAAAACTGTAGGAGAAAGCTGCCTTTGATGAACCACTTCCACTGAGCGGACACTATCGTCTGATAGTCGCCCTAGGGTATTCTATTGACAGATAGTGCCCGCGCGAGATCGTACCACGTGATCAGTTCTGACCAATGACGACAAAGGAAAATTTAGTAGTGAACTATAACTATACTTAGCTCTCGAGCGGGCAAGATGACCCAAATCGCGCGTTGTGATTGGCTACCCGAGCGGGCAAGATGGAGCCACCTTGCCCGCTCGGGACTACCCGCTGTATCCCGCAAGAAAAAATTCCCCGAAAGCCATACAATAAGTCCTTTATTGACCAAGTTTGTTCGGTCAAGATGGCTGGATATTAGCCTCGTTCCTTTTTTTTGCGAGTTTATGGACCTCGACTTCGTCTCGGTCCATAAACACGCAAATAAAGAACTTGGCCAATATCCAGCCATCTTGACCGAACAAACTTGGTCAATAACCCATATTTAGAAAATTTACGCTTCGGTGATCCAAAACAATACAGACTAACTATAGTTATACCCAAGCAGGGTTCATGGGTTAAGTTTACTTATTATATACTCAACAAAATATCTTGCTTCTGATTGGCCAATGGCGAATGCATAAATAGGTTATAGAGTGCAATACGGAAGTTGCCATGGAAACACCAGGGAAGCGCCAAATTTGAACGCCAAAGTGAAAAAAAATGGCTGACAGTCGGTTTGCTTTGTCAAACCAAAACATCGTTGAGCAACTTAAAGAAAATGCGAAAAACAAAAATACATTGAAAGCTAAACAGACCTGCTTGAATGTCTGGCAAACATGGGCGACTGAAAGAAAACTAAACCCAAAACTGGAAGAATACGAGCACGAACAACTCGATAAAATATTACAATTCTTCTACACAGAAATCCGTACTAAAGACGGGTTTGAGTACGAACCTGAGAGTTGAGAATATAATAAATAAAAAATCGTATGAACCTGTTCGTGCATTTCGTGATTTATGGTCACTCGTGATGTTTTGAAAGTTCTCAAATTGCACACGCCTACGGCTCGTGCAATTTTGAGAACTTTCAAAACATCACTCGTGCCCATAAATCACGAAATGCACTCGCGTTCATACGATTTCCTATACAAACAAACACACGTGCGAGATATATGCAAAATAAAAACCAAGCGTGAATCGAGGGAAAACCAAAACCAACAAACAAAACAATTACATACAACAAGGTAGCAACACGTGTAGTTAACTGCGTGGTGTGACCACAAAGTCGACCGAAAATACTAACTACAGTTAGGTATGACGCGGAGACTAACTTTTAAAAGTTAAACTTTAGTCATCAGTAAGTTGTAGATTTGACCGCAATCAATGTGATTATCTGATACATATGTTTACAATGGACAAATATTACCTTCCCTTCTTTTATTTGAAACTGAGTAATTATTTTTGGATCATTTTTGTCTCACGCTTTATCCTGGGAGATCGAACGATCGATATCTTGAAAGCTATGCATCAAGAAACCACTCATTGAACAGGAAGCAGTATAATTACCATTTCCACATTATTCCGCAAAGTATATAATTTATTCGCACACACACAAATTGTTTCTGCCAAATGTCTGCCTACAACTGCTTATTCTGCTCCCGTATTTTCTGTTCGAAATGAAGCCTTTTACCTGTGAGAGCAAACCGGTGACACATGAAAGCAAATTTTTGATTTTTGACAGAGGTAGCTAGAGTTCTATGAGCGACGATTTGCAAATCTCTGTAATAACTGAACTTTACAGCTGAACTAAACTACAGCCTGCAGGTTCTTCTCTTTCTCCTTTTATACTTTCTTTCCCCTAAAGAGCCTTGTTTGCAGGCTAATGATTTCTTCCTCCAAAGGGACATAACAATGCACCAAGAGCTTGAAAATGGGAGGGTTTCTCTTGATTGCACAATACACCGCTACACGAACAGTCGAAAACTGTTTGGTCTAAAAAGTTCCATACTCACCTGAAGATCCAAAGGCGCTGTTTTTTTAAATTTGCGTTTTGCACTTCGATGGTCTTGACTCCAACGCAAGCTAGGAAGTTTCTACGGATCATAACTCGCTCCAGTGGAAACAAGTTATGGACCGTCTAGCCTGCGTAATATTAATATTTAAGTCTTTATTGAAAACACTTGTTTAGTTACAATGGAATAGTTGAGTTATACAGACAACTAATTAACTAACTAGCTAACAACTAACTACAAAACAAGCATCTATTTATAAAAGTTCTCTTAAAACGCTCAGTTCTAACAAGCGGGATAATATAGTTGTGACGCCTCTCACGTAACGTAACCATAGTTCGCTTCGGTGGCAGCCGTCCTTCTTCGTTCCCGGCCCGAGTGGCGTTTAGCGTGTCGTGAAATTTGCATTATCATAAAAATAATATCGACGTGCTGA
>CM042754.1:23551731-23571594 GCA_022496165.2 Catalaphyllia jardinei | reverse complement strand
TTACACAATATCATGCAAGGCAACTCCAACAACTGAAGTCGCTTTGTGTCGCGCGTAGACCCAGGGGCAGTTAATGGGGGCGGGAAAAGGTCTAAACGGGCGAGAAAAAAATTCGGCCCAAATAAAGTTTTTCCCGCCCCCACTTACTGCCCATGGGTCTCCGAGGATGGCGTGACATGAACGCAGCAAACAATTTGCGAATTCGGTTTAAGTTTAATTTTTGAGCGGATCGACGGATTCAGCCATTAATTTTGACGGATCGGCGGATTTACATACCCCTATTCACCCCCCTCGAAGAAGCTATGCGAACTGGGCTGTTTCTCAGTTGCAGCAGGGTACATGCGCATTTTTTTTACAAGGCTGCGAACTTCCTCAGTTTGCCTGTTACTCAGTCTAGCTGCTCGGCTCCCTGCTTCCCTGCTTCTGAATGTGTGACACAAAGCGAGTGATACAAAGCGGGCCAACTTTAGCGACTTCTTGATCCACGCAAGGGTACGAATTCTTGGTTTTCATGTGACGTAATCATATTCCAAAATTAAACATTATCCTTCCTTCTGAGGTTTTAGTTTCATCAGATAAAAGACCCTATAGGAACTTGACATTTCACAATGTTTTAGCTCGACAGGGTTCTTCTTGTTGTAATAGAGCACGTCTGAATTTCCAAGCTTTTGCGTTGAGTGACACGACAGTGGCGGCCCAAGAAGGCAGGACCAAGTAATACAAGGCGCTCTGCACATATGGTGCCAAATGCATGAACACTTTCACTGCTGGAGAAGCAAATAAATTAAGCTGTAATTCCCTGTGCGACTTCAGAAGCCAAAAAGGGAAATTTTGCCTCGACTTACTCACTTTGGAGTCAGTCGTTGCATAGAATGCCATACAACTTTACTTACGACAGGATTTTTTGCGAAAACTTTTGAAGTTTCTAAAACACTTGCGTGGCTATAAACCGAAGGTACCACTTAATCACACTTTCAGAGCTTTCAAACTTGGTGTGTGCACTCATTTCTAAGTCTCTGGAACACACAGTTCCAGAAACTTAGAAATTTTAAGGCAAAAGTTTGACGCTCTGAAAGTGTGATTAAGTGGTACCTTCGGTTTATAGCCCACAAGTGTTTTAGAGACTTCAAAATTTTCGTGCAAAAATATGGCTCTCGTAAGAAACACAAAAATTAATTCCAGTAAAAAAAGGAAGCAAAGTAGACTTAGTTCAGGAGCACTTATCAGAAAACCGACGCGATTCGCTGATAATTTAAATCTTTAATCTAAAGAACCGGGACAAGTGTTTTTGGTCAAAATCCAAACCCACCGTGGGTACCAAAAATCCTACGCCTGATTTTCTGACGAAAAGCGAGACTCAATTATCAAAAAATCAACTCAATCCCCACAAAAAAGGGTGTTCCAATAAGTTATATTGAAAGTGAGTAATGAGAAGTAGTGTTTTTGTTTAAGAACAAGTGCTTACCTCTAAGACAGCCGTTCTCCAAGATGGCCGGCAACACATACTATAAACACATGTGGCTAAGCCCCATTCCTCGGCGCAAAATAGCAAACATCCCTCAGCCCCTGAGGAAGGTTTGTATCCCAAACCGAAATATAGGGAAATTTTTTAAAAAATAATTTAGTCCTGTATTCTGTTTTATTTAATTTTTGTCATATCCGCCGTTGGTACCAGCGTGTCGTCTATATTTATTTTCAAATATTGTCTCAGCTGATGGAATGTATTTCTGACCTACTGTAATCTAAAGAAGCCCTAATCATCTGGAATACCTTCCGGTTGAAAGAGAGACTGAATTTGTTGAAGTCGAGCCGAGGTTATGTCTGCGGTCGAGTGAAAAAAAAAACATCCAAGGTAACCTGTCCTGAGTTAAAAGAACATACTCGCAATTTTTTACTCGAACACACTAGCTACCACACAAATTCTTTACACCAGTGCTTTGTTGGAATTTGTGATCCCCAGGGGTGAGAATTTCACTTATAATGGAGACCCAAGGGTGGGGAAATGACATTTGAAAACCTAAAAATATTAAATTTCCCCTGGGTTGTGCGACCGCCCCCCCCCCCCCCCCGCCTCATCCAACATCCTGGTGCAAACCATTTATAGGTGCATAATGCCTTATTCTTCTACCAACTTGTGTCCAGTCTCGCGCTCTTAGGATTTAGGATTGCATGCGTATTGACGGCTGTCATGCACATTGATCATGATTGTGATGCAGTATGTTCCAGTGGCGGGTACTTCGAATCAACCGGGTGTGTGTACTGAGTCCAGTATTGAAAGAAATGTGGCTCATATACTATACGGATTTGACAGAGAAAGTCATTGGAAACATTTTAACGGTGATCAGGCACCTCTCTCCAGCTCCGTCGAGAGGGGAACTAAAAAACAAAGAGCTAAACTAAAGAAAATTTTTCATAAGAGGGAAAGAACAATTGCCACCATAAAGAATAGGGCTTATGCTGACTTAACGAGAATGCCATTGTTATGCTCGTGCAATGAAGGCTGTTTGATGAGACCAGGTGCAATTGAAGGTCAACAAATTATACGGCAGCAACGAAACAAGCTATTCCAGAAAAGCTATACTGAACAGAACTATATTCTCTGGAAACTGATGGAAGTAAGGTTACGCCCCAGTGGCCTCAGGAGAATAAGGTACCACATCCCAGGCTTGGGACAAGTCTGCAAGGGCGCCTTCGAAAGATGCTACGGACTGTCCGACGCCAAAATCAAGGTTCTGTTAAGAAAAATGGACGCCAATGGTTTATCGATGGAGGGTGATCAGCGGGGCAAGCATGGAAATTATCCGAGAAAGATTGCCCCAGAGGCCAGAAAGGCCGTTGTTGGTTTTATGCTTTCGCATAGCGCGACAGAATCACACTACAGAAGAGCGCGAACAAGGAAAAGATATTTTGAATCTCATATTTCAATGCACAATATGTGGACAGATTTTATTGCTAAGCACCCTGATTTTCAAACGAGCTTTGCCTGCGCCAACAGAAAAGGTCCTGGCATCAGTTACTCCAAATTTCGAGAGATTTTTATTGAAGACTTGAGTGATATAATAAGTTTTAGGAAGGCGCGCGTGGACACATGCCAACTTTGTGATCAGTACGAAAAGAAAATAAAGCAAGAGGCTGTTGACAGTAGACTCCAGCAGTACGCCGAGGAACAAGAGGGACACTTGTTAGAGAGATTTGCCTCGCTAAAATATGATGTGATTATTTTGACAAAAACTCGGAATAGGGATGAAGCGGACTTAGACATTCAGATTACCGCACTAATTTTGCAGTGTACGCAATTTTTTGGTCTCACCTTTGATTTTAACATGTTTATATTCTGAAAATTTGACTGGCATAAAGTAGACTTATACTCGTCTTTGAATCAGCATTAGTGTTCTTCTTTTTCAGTGTCACTTCGCAATTAGTTTGTATTACCTAAAGACATTGACACTTGAATAAAGTTGATTGACGGATGGATGGATGGATGGATGAATAAATAATTGTAATCATCCAATTTTTGGTTTAACGATAGTCCTCGAAGGTCGTGAACAACCAGCTGAGCCCTAGGCGTTAAAGCAGATGATGACATGATTTTATTTAAGTCAGCTCGGTTTTACTCGACACATTAGATTAAGTTTACATTGGCAGCTAAATACAGTGCAACCAAGAGCGAGTTGTATCATCCAAATAGCAAACAATAGTTTTGCGGGTCATGCGGCATGCGTTTATAACTTTAGTCAGTGTCACTATCTTCGTCAATAACTCTTAAAGACTGATAAAAATGAACAGCATTTTCGGCTAGATATTTTTGTGCTAACTTAACGCAAAAATCTTTAACGCTCTTTTTCACCGGCCGTGCTTCCTGACTAAACGGTGTAAGTAGTTCTAGCATTAGTTCAGTGACTTGTCTTTTTTTTAATAAAGGAAACGCGTCTCGGCTGTTCCTTTGGGTCCATACGGAATCGCAAAAAGACTGACTCTGGGTGGTGTACTAGTTTCAGTTCTCCATTTTCATTTACTAATTTGCTGTATCCAAAGTTAAGCCACGCGATGCCCCTGACTTCAAATTTTTCATGTTCCAAGTCCTCGTTTCTCACAAGGACTGGGAACTACCAAATTCAAAAATTTGATTGGCTGGAAGAGATATTGACCGCAGTCTAGATTTTCCCATCTAGATCGGTTCCAAAATCATTGGTTGTTTTCATCTAACAATATCTATTTTTGTAAGTGCCAAAACGCTGATGAAAAAAAAGATAAAGAGGACGAGCATGAATGAATGACGTCTTTATTGCACTATTCACATAGAATTTACGTTACATTTGTAGAAGTAAGTTATAAATCAAAATTAAAATAAAGATAGAAAATTAACGAAATTAAGATGTGCGCAGTGACCAAAGTAGCAGATGCTTCCGAGTTGGCCACTGCCACGTTAAGCTAACTGGCGTAGACAAAAAGCGTGATGAAAATAGATTTTACCCAGAGTAAAGGTGCTAAAGTAAACAAATGTCTAGGTGGATACATGAATCAAATGAACAATAGAAAAAAGAGGCTAAAGTAAACTATCGCTTATCGCCGTTCGCAAGACAAATGCCAGTTAGTACAAACTAGTTACATTAAACAAATTGACTTGTTCTTGTTTTTTCCACATAATATATAGATTACTTCATGGAAAGTCAGTGCTGTACGGATTTTCACACATGAGTTGTAAAACTTTGGAAAACGAACGAGTGAGCGCAGCAAACGAGTGAGTTTTTCAAAGCTTGGCAACGAGTGAATAAAAATTCGTACGAAGCACTTTCTATGCTGTAATTTTTTTATTGTATATAAAGCGAAAATTAAACTTCTCCTTTAAATCAGTTTTATTTTTTCCCGATAACATAAGCTTACATGTAGAACGGCAAAAAATTCAAGACTGATGTAAATGACCGAACGTAATAAAAAACAAATTCGCTTTCCCGTCCAGCAACAAGCGGACAAAGAGCCATATACACAAGCTAAAATACAAAACGGTGTGAAATCGTTTCGCTTATCCATGGCGGCGGCTTCGCGCTGTTGACTTACGCTGTTTATAGAAATGTTGAATGTTCCTCCTTGAATGTTCACCCTTGAAACAGAGATAAGACTTGCTGAGGTGACTGTTGGCTGAAGCTGAAGTGCTAACGATAAAGATGTTGGATGTATTCCGCTGCTGTTTCCGAAAGTGAACTAAAACGGGAAGCTGAAGCCATGTTTTCAAGACACAAATTTCAAGCGGGCGCTGATTTCTAGACCACGCTTCTGAGAAGCCATTTGAATGCTTTGCTCTGAATGGCTAAGCGATTCTACTCTGGGCGATCTCTAGTCCTTATTGCCCCCGGTGGGGCATGGGGCCCAGTTGACGTGACGTGGTCTGCGAGGGGAGATATATGACAGGTACTTGTGATCCCTTTAAAATGTTTTGTTTTTTTGTTATGCAATCTACGTTTTGTTTTTCCAATGTATGAATCTTGGCAGTCCCAACATCTAGCTTTATACACAACTTTCGACAATTGGGAACGGTTGATCATATCTTTGTAGGGAAAAAAGGACTTTGTGCGATGAGCGCTTTGGAAGATCACCCTTAGATCAATGTAGCCATAAAATTTATTAATGCAGGTCTTGAGCTGTTTGGTAACCATTCTACTTTGTACCCCTAAATAAGGCAGAACTAAGATTGTTTCCTTTATGGGGACTGTGGTGGTTGGACTCCTCGGTTTTTTTTGCTGTCTGTTCAAAACATCATTAATGTTGTAATTGACAACACCAACAGGAAAACTATCCCGCACTGCAGTTTGTGCATGTGCTATTTCTTATTAAGCTACGGTGGCCAAAGAAAAATAATTTTTATGTGCTATGTAAATATGGGCGGCCCAAAAGGGTATAGTTTTTCAGCCGTTTTTGTCATAAATAGGGTATCAATTTTAGCTGATTTCGAAATGGTCATAAATAGGGTATGGGTTTTGTACTCTAGCCTGGATATGGGTACGTATTTAATTAAAGGGACACGGTCAGCTGGTGCATGCCCATTAAATACCATTTCATAGCTAATTTGCATAGAACAGAGACGCGATAAATACAGCTTTCAACCAGATATGATAAAAATTATATCATAGGATGAGCAAAAGGACACTCAGAAACAGTTTTTTTAGCAAACGATTGAAAATCAAGAAAAACACTGCGAAAAATGAAGCGGATTTCTACATGAACTTTGATGTCAGGTTGAGGTGAACTTTTTTCAAAGTGAGAAAACTAGTGTCCAGGTCAGCGCAATCACAAAGCTGACTGTGTCCCTTTAAGGCGGGGTTTTTATTCACATTCCAAGCAACGCCAAATTTATGAGTGAACCTTGCTATATCAAAGCTATCTAATTTTAATCTAAATAACCATCAATGTAAGCATCTTCGTCGATTTAGACGTGACCGTGAGCTAAGTAGAATACCAATATGACGTTTGAAACGTTCACGGAACAAGAGCAGAAAGGACAGAAAGGTCAGCGAATTTGTCTATGCACGTATTCTTTCATGTATACACATGTATTGCTATTCGAATGTTAGAAAACAACAAAATAGAGCGACACTTTTGTTTAACTGTTGTGGAAGAATTCTTCAAAGTATAAAAAATATAAAATATCGAGCGAATCCATAATTTGTTATCATTGTTTTCTTATAAACAAGCTGATATGTTCTTGCAAGAGTGAGACCCGTGTAGCAAATTATAATTACAATACTACGGATTCCTTACCAATATATTGTTATTAATGTTGTTGTTGGATGACAATTTCTGCTATTATGCCCTTGAAATTGTAGCATTGTCATTGGAAAATATATAGTCATGTGAAAAACTATTAAAATCTTGCAGGTTGACTTTTTTCTCACTACTTATACAATACAGAATGAAAACATTTAGATAATTTTCATATGCAAGAAAAAATTGGCAGTTACTGTAACTGGTAGACTCTGAATTTTCTGTTCATCATCAACTGCTACAAGTCATGAGCCATTTTTCATTTAAAGGCAAATGAAAATAGTGATTTTGATAAGATTGATTTCATAAGCCTGGGAGCTTCTGATGAATCACATAAAAGTTGTAAGGACTGTAAGGGGCTCGATGGTTTCTCACCTTCCCTATTTTTGCATGTTTTTGTGCGATTTTCATTTGCCCATGAAAGTAAATCTTTAACGGGAAATGAAAATCACTCTAAACACTAGCAGTTAATTAGTACTCTCCAGGTTTAATGAAATCATTCTAAAGTATACTAACCCTGTAACTCTAAATGGAAAAGAAATACAAGATGTTTTGAATAAGTGTTCACAACTATTCTTAACTGTCCCTCTCATTAGCATTTGGTGAATAACAAAAGAACACTTAGCTTTAAAGGGGCAGTGCCACGATATTTGGTAACTTTATAAAAAGCTAGAAGGTGTCTCGCATTAATTGAATTCCAAAAATAATGGTCTAGTTTTGTTATTTAAGACTATTTGAAGGTACTGAAACTGTTTCCTGTCGTCTGTTGCTACGGATGGCAAGGATGGAGATGGAGTGAAACTTGAAAAAATTCGCCGATTTTATAAGGTTTAATGCTCTGTCTTCAAAAAATCCTCAAGAAATTTGTCATGATCAGCCCTCTCTAATAAAATCCATTTGATTTCTTCCTCGTAGCTTTACAGAAGCATTTTGTTGATGAGGAAAGCCTCAAAGTAATGATTTTAGCACATAATTGGCCTAAAACTGCAAAATCCTCGTGACACTGCCCCTTTAACTGGCTAAGTCAAAACACTTCCTGTTCCATTTTAAAAGCAAACGTCAATTCGAAAGTCGCTACAACAACATTATCCGGATCATAGGCACTCTACTGATTACTCAAAATCTAACTTATCAATCATCACAACCACAACACTCAAAGATTGAACATATCTCGAACAGACCAAGGCAAATGACAATAGCATTTTTAGCAATAAAAATGGATGCATCTTTCCCGTAGCCTCTCCATAGATACATGCGAAGCCCCAAAAACACGCAGTTAACACAAATGATCTGTATGGCTGTTCGCAAACCTTCTCGACATCTATGTAGAAATCCCCACCTATTGGAACTTCTTAACTTTATCTCAACCAGTTGCAATGGAGAGAGGATAAAACTGATACAGACAAAAGCGAGTATGGCTTTTTCAAAGGACTTTGGAACGCCATGGTTGACTTCATTTTCTTCGATGATAACTTCCAGCATTTCAACTCCATCGAATAGATCCAGAGCCATTCTCAGGGATATCTGCCAGATTTGATCTCTGTAGCTGTTAGAATCTGTTCCAGTACTCAAAAGCAACAACAAAATCACTGGGGCAAGACAAAGTGTCATCTTTAGATTGTTTGGACCGAAAAATTTCGCTCTGTCGAGTTTATCTTCTAAAGGCTTGACGCCTCCAAATATGATTAGGATGAAGATCACGAAACCAAAGATATAGCATATCCAGACAGCAAATAACCATGGTAAATTTTTGTCGTCCCACATGATATAAAGCCAAAGACACATTGCAGGACCGTACAGGAGGACTAGTCCATAGAAACCATCTTCGTTTTTGTACTCGGCAGGATACGAAGCCAGCGAGTAGGCCTGGAGGCCTACCAAGCCAAAGAAAAGGAATCGCCCTATGCAGACTAACCAAGAGGCCATAATGAAGATAATTTTCAAGGAACTCAGTTCTACAATGAGTTTCGCCTCTAAAATCTCCTAAAACACAAGTTACTGCTTTGAGCATAATTCAAGAACGTTGTTTCTGAGAAAGCGTAAGACAATGAAGTAATCTTTTCCGAGAAAAGCGGATGTGAACAAGTGCAAATAACAAACCCGAAAGCTTTTGGCAATGATGTCATAAGAGCAACTGTCTGAATTGCGTAGGATACAAATTTTGCATCTTATTATACATTGAACTATCTAAATCTTTTCTGATTGGCCGAAAGCGTACAGTGAATTTTCCAAATCAGCGCCCGTGACGTCATAACTGTAGATTATACAACAATCATGTCAAGGACATTCAAAGTCATGGGTAATCATGTCATGTATGACCGCGGTGCATGATTTCTAAGGGTAATCATGTTAAGTTCGCGCTCTTTGTGTTGCTTTCCGTCAGTGAAAAAGCAAAAACATGACTTCCATTTTTTCGTTCAATGTATAAGAAAACAATTATTAGATTCGGTTTTTGTGATATCCAGAATAATCAAGGTCTCGGAAAGGGTTATCAGCCTCAGCCTTCGCCTTCGGCTGACAACCGTTCCCTCGACCTTGATTATTCTGGATATCACAAAAACGTTATCCAATAATTGTTTATAATCATGACTGCCTTTCCATCGTTTTCTCGGTTAGATTAACGAGTTCGAACTTTTAGCCTTCGACTAGCGAAAAAAAAACATTGCGACCTTTCTTCTTATGAATTGAACGAGTTAATTTAAAGAAATCTAGAAACTTCCCTCGTGTCTCACAGGACAAGAATTAAAAAAAAAACATTCTGACAAATAAACTTTTGCATTTGAACACTAACTTTTAGTTCAGTATGAACTCTCCATCAACAACATGAAAGTTTCGTGCGTAATCTTTCGCTGTTCGCATTAAAAGTTTACCGAGCATTCGTAATAGTTCTTGCCAGGCAAAGTTAAGGTTACAAGTTTGTAAGTGTTTCTATTATTCGTTTACAAAGTGTAAAGACTAAATTCATTGATTATAAGCCACTGAGATCGCTGTCGTTTTGGTTTGTGGGTCACCATGTTAAAAATGATTATTTGAACACTGCGAGAAACACAGTCCTTAATGTGTGTCACCGTAGATTGGTGATCTCTTTGGGTGACGCTGTTTAATCATTTCCTTGATTACACATTCAGTTACACCTCAAGAGTCTAGTATAGTCTTAATTTCTCAACAGATATGAAATCATATATATATTTTATGCTGTTAATAAAATCACTATTATTATTATTATATTATTATATTACAGAAAATTCAAACCATAAAAAGTAGTAAAAGAGTATAAAGGAGCAAAACTTGTAAAAAATTTTTTAACTTACAACGCTACCATGCATGAGATCACTTAAGTCTCAACTATTGAACAGGAGCAGGAATGTCTATCTTCATACAGCGATACAATAGTAAAACTAGTGAGACAATCTCAGATAGTGCAGAGTGTAATTTACGGCTCTGATACAGTGGTAACATATTGTAGGTCCCCATCCATGCCTTTCTCTCTCTTGGTAGTCAACTAGTATGAGGGGAATATAGCCGCTATTAAAGGAGAGGAATCCGTTTTCACTCTATTAGCCCTAGCAAACACGCAATAGTTTGAAAGTACGGCACGCGACATTTCTTAAAACCTACTCCACTCCCTTACCACAAGGCTAATTAATCAATTAATTAATTAATTGAACTTAATCAATTGGACAAACACTAAACTTTACACCTTATTGTGTTAGTGCTTGACCGAACAGCAGCCCCCAAAACCATCCCATGCAATAGTGCACTCTGCACTAAAAATTGCTATAATAACAATAATGATAACTATAAATACTGTCTTAGCAGTTTTCACAAAGTCGTCTCTAAACCGATCGTGCACTGTTTAATAAAGACATCAAATACTGCTTTCCACTTTAGATATCTCTAAGTCCAAAACAGCTTTTACATAACCCAGACCAAAATCGAACCGAATGTGATTCACAATGTGCTTTAATATCCAAAATGGACAAAACTATTGATATGATATTCTTTGCAATGAAGATAGACTCATCTCTACGGTACTTAGCATACACCACCAAGCGAATGATCAAGAAGAAGAAATTAACCAAAGCTATCTCTACCAGGTTGCGGAGAACTGTCACTCGGAAGCGAATCTTTGTGTCATGCATTGGGTGGCTTGATAGCTTGTTCTCAAACAATTGCCAAAGTGACATAAGTAGACTGACAGACGCCACTGCAATCATGACCATTCCGAAACTTTCAGGAATTGTGTTGAGGCTTGAAGTTGCAATTGTCGGGTTGGTTTCATTTATTGTAATATTTGCACACGAGCAATTCGCACTCCCGTGTCTTCTGTCTTCCAAGACGATATCTATCATATCCACAACATCGAAAAGATCGATGGCCATTTGGTAGGAAAGTTTAGACACTAGATCTTTACGCTCATTAGAGCGATCCAAGTCATTGGCATTGTGTAACAACAACAGCAACAGAGGAGGTGTGACGCATAGAACTCCCTTCAGGACATTAGGGCCTAGGAATCTTTCGCTCTCAAGTTTGTCTCCGATAGTTCCAAATAAGATTCCAATGTTTACGACGAGGGTAGTAACGTACGAAACCCAGACATAAAACAACCAACCAAGTTCCGCCTTCTCAGAGCAGATGAGAGCAAACCACACGCTTGCTGTTATCGCAAATAAAACACCTTGAACTATCGGTGCCCAGCCTGCAACCTCATAATCGACGGAATAAGCGACTAAAAATCCCCCTTGGGTGAGTAGGAGAATAACAAATACCAAACAGCTTAACGCCATCACTGGAAATTGTCAACCTTCGCAAGTGAAAAGTGCTTGCTGATCAAAGGAGGCTCTTATATAATGATCATGAATGGCCAATAAGAAAGCGCCAAATCGCTACTACGTAACGCAAGTTTGATAAAATCAGTCATAGCTATTCCAGCGTCGAGGATCGAGGATGTACGCGTGTATAGAAAGGTTAATATAAACATGCAGGGACGAGATGAATTTACCTTGTATATCAGCGACCAACATACTCTTGCTGAAAGTGTACGTAGATGAATATATTCAAATTCTTCAATAAAATAGTTTCATTCTTCAAACATGTAATGCAGATGTAAATAAACTGAAATGGACTTTCCCGGAAAGATCTGAAGCTTTTCCTAGAAATAGTGTCTTTAGTAGTATAGGGAATGGTGGTAAGAGCGCATAACGGCAAAAAGTCTTAAAAACACTTTTTAAAGCAAAGTCGCTCATCGTGCGTTTCAGACCCTAATTTGTCGTTTGAACCCTCGTATGGTGCCCATTGTGCGTTTCAGACCCTAAAAATTTATTTGACGCTATTAAATATAATCCACAGTGTATGGTAATCAATCTGTCTATGTTTATAATGTGTGAAATTTCTCGGAAACACTTAGGTGTCATCCGCGGAAATATAAAAGGGAAAAGTCCCGTTGAAATGACGCCGTCAAGCGTTTCAGGCCTTGAAAACCGAGCGAAGACGTTCGGCTGGCGAGGTGGCAGAGAATAGTGCCGCACGAAGAATGGTTTATGCAAAAAAATTCTCGATCGGCCTTTGTCTCGTGGAAGGTGAAGATGATTGTTTTCTTTGCTGTTGTGTTTATCAAACTGTGAACAATTCATATCGAACTAGCGTGTTTCCTCCCTCACTTTATCGAACTGAAAGTTCAATTGGGGAGAGTGCCCTTTACAAAACTCTTCTTCTAATTCGAATATTGAGGAAAACTGTTAGACAAAAGCAAATCCAAGACACAAAGCTAGTCGATACGAAACCGAACCAGCGTGTTCACCAGAGAATTGAACGAGCGTGTTCATGAATCGAAACAGTGTATTCCTTCTCTGTTTACCTATATGGAACTGAAAGTTCCATCGGGCAGCGTTTTTTGAAAGAGTGTGTTCACCAGTCGAACCACTAGAGCAAATCCAGTGTTCAAATCTAGCATATCGAACTGAAGGTTCAGTCGGCAGTGTTTCCGAGCAGAACTGAACGATTGTGTTTATCATGCAGTCGAATCCAGTGTTCAAAACATAAATCGGACCCGTTTGCCACAGAATTAAACGAGCGTGTTCATCAATCAACGTAGCGTGTTCACTTTCACTTTCACTTTGCCCATCATGTTGAACTGAAAGTTCGACCGAGCAGCGATACATCGCAAAACTCTTGATATTCAGGGTACTCCTCGAATTCTCAATAGCCTGCTGGATTGCGTGACGAACTTTACCGGCCGGTAAACGCGTTATAATTTTCTCTCGGTAATGTTTGCAACAGAAGAGAACCAAAAATCCGCCATGCTGTATTAATAAACCCCCTATTATAACCACAAATTATTTGCTCGTTGGCGCTCTAAAGATAGGTATACCTAGTTTAAGCCATCTTATGGTGTTATTGTGCGTTTTACACCCTGAAAACTCATTTAGCATTACTTTCACCATGCTATGATTACATATTATATATATATCCTTTCAGATGTATAATATATTTTGTATAGTGCTCAATCAAGCGAAGATTCTCAGGAACACAAAACGTCTATGATCTCATATCACTGGGGCTTTCCCCAGGAAGGTTTTCACGTTTGATTCTATTAAATGCATTAGAAAAATTGTTGATAAATCTATTTTTGTCATAACGTCATCCTATAATTGTGGCGGTCTTGATATGTTTCTTCTTGGCCATACGGCCTTACCACAAAATAATTCCAGCACAAGCTGTCCCTCTTGCTCGATAGTATTTTCTGAGCCATCCAAAATCCAACCAGCCAGAGGGACAAGATCACAGAAAACTGAATATTTTACTATAAAGTGAATCTAGTGTAGTATAAGAGTAAAATGGAATGTATGGAGCTATCGTAGAAATACTGAAAACTCTTCATGGACTAAAGCCCGATTGCCTTAAGCACAAACTGTCCCTTTGTTGGGTAGCATCTTCAAGATCCTACCGGCCAGAATGACGTCAAGACAAAGGGAGTTTGAATTCAGGGATACACCGAATCAAATTAAGAGCTCAATAAAAGATTCGTCCTCAAGGAAAGACGTACATAACAACTCTCTTGTCTAAATTAAAGAAGTCTACAGTATTTTAATTAAGCTTATAGAGTACAAATTCACGGTTTACGAACTAGACGTGAAGAGACAAAGAAGTATACGGCATTTGCAAAACAATTCACCGCTTTACTCTCTACACATTATTCTTGACATTTCAAGGAAAATGAAAAAGTACATTTCTTGTTGATCAACATAGTTTTACCACTCGAAATGATTGGTATAGTCCGCCTACAATTTCAGAAAGCTGCTGGACTCGTAAAACTCGTTCCTAGTACTCCTCGGTTGTCCTGAGCGATAGGATCTAGGCACAACCCTTTTGGGGTTTGTGTGAATTTGTCTCCTTCACGTGACTGAAAAATTTTCTGCTCCTTGGAGTTTCATCAACGGTGGGCTTTGTTATTGAACTATCTTAAGAAGAGACTTCGGTGAGAAAAAGAAATGGTGAAAGCGAGCCCTCTGCTCAGAACTGGTTTAAACTTATGTCCGAGTTTAACAATGGTCTGACCATTACAAATAATAAATTTGCTTCCGTCACGTGACTGGATGAAAGATCACTTACGTTCAAGTTAAGTTCTAATTTAGTCCAATGCAAAACAGAATGCGGTGTATCAATTGAGATGCGCCCAGAGTCTGTTTTTCTTTTTCTTTTTTCAATTCGGTCCTAGGATGAAGGATTAAAAAGTCTTCCCATGGTCTGAATTGAGTGGCAACAAGGATTTGACGAATCTGACTAAAAAGACCCTTTGCATGATCCGGTTACATGGTACAGAAAAAAAAAATTATGCTGGGGCGTCATAACACGGTGCAGTGGGACTTTCAAAACAAAACAAAGTTGGTCAGTGTTTTATCAGATATAATGCGTCCACGTTAACTCTGCCACATGATCTTCAAAGGAATGAAAGAACAAAGAAGGTCAAAGAAGACATTTCAGACGGAATCATTGCTTTGTGTCCGGTCAAAGATATCGCTTCATTCAAGAGAATATATAATCTCCTGCTTTATGACAATAAAAGACAATAAACAAATTTTCTTTGGGGAATTTCAAAATGCCGAATAGAGTACCATGCCGAGAAAAGTGAAAATGCCGAAAAAGACGAAGGACTTTTCTGAAAATGTGTAACGGTGGTAACCAGTCAAAACAAATCAATTGTTGACCTTGAGGCTTCTCGTCTGCATTAATTACAATTTCGATCTAGTGGGTGGCTTTGAATAAATAATTCTGCTTCGACATATTTTAGACAGTCTATTTTACGCAATATTTATGATTGTTTTATTGATATCCATACCATCAGTTGATTAAAACTTTTGAGTCTCCCGGTCTAATTTTTCAGTCTGTCTCGATCTACATATTGGTATGGTCTTTAGGATTTGTATGAATTTGTCTCCTTCACGTGACTGAGCAATTTTCTACAACTTAGAGCCAGTTGTTCAATGTTAGGCTTTGTTATTGATCAATTCCAAGAAGAGACTTCGATGGGAAAAAGAAATAGTGAAAGTAAACCTAATACTCACAGCTGGTTTAAACTTATTTCCGAGTTCAGCAATCGTCTGACAAATAATGTATTAATTTGCTTCTGTCACGTGACTGGATCCATACTCAAATAAATCTATCAGCGTATTCTATATTCTGCATATGCTCATTCACCCTCTCCAGTCAACGAAAAACCGTCATTTGCCATTTTAAGTTCCTTTTTTTTTGTTTACAGCTTCTGTCCCAGTCAACCGATCTATGTAAAATGAACTTCATGAACGCGATTACTGTGCAATTACTGTGCTTCGGTATGCATTTCCAGACTCAGGCATCGTGCCGTGCGTTGGAATCGCTCGAGATTTAGTCTCAAAACCGTTGGAAGGAAAAAGGAAAATCTAAAGAAGCAGCTTTAGGATCTTGAGGTGAGTTTTGGAAGTTTTTAAACCAAACAATCGTCGACTGTTGTGTGCAAGCATGGGTCGTGCGTTTGCTTACGATTGATTCCTGTATCATGCAAGTTATGTCGCGTGTTAAAATATGCATTACATGTTTGCGTTGTTATTTCATTTGAAGAAAGACACTTAACGAAGCAATCTGTTAAACAAAGCGAAGTTCAGTTGTTATCACAGAGAACTATAAATCGTCGTTCGCTAGACTCTGTCAAACAATTTCTGCAATTTGTTTTCATGTGTTACCGTGTTTGGAGTTAAAGGTCTATTGGCCTAATTTGGAGCAAAAGAAAATTGGGCAGGCATACAGGCTTTAGAGTTGTTGTTAGCAGAAACAACTTCGACGAGTAATCAGTATACAAGAAAACTATTTGTTTCACATCTCGAAATTAAGTGTACGGCGAATGCTAAAATACTGTTTCCGGTTTACTTCCTACTTACATCGTTAACTTCGGCATATTTTGTGTTGTGGGGTTCTCAGGCAGGTTTTTGCTGTTTAACTGATAAAGGAGGTCGAAGTCTACTCTAAAACTAGAGACAACCTAGAGTAAGGCTGAGAAAATGATAATACTAGCCTCTAATTGCCGAGTGCTTTGTGAAAGTGATATTTTGAAGGAAGACAACCCTTGCTTGACCCTTTTAGAAATGACAGCGTTATTTGACTGCATATGTTGTACATCGCCTGAATTGACACAACTTATTCCATCGCAGTTTTCTCTTTAATCGATGCTTTAATTGTTTGAAAACACCGCGGACTTAGAAAAACATTCCGCTTTGATTCTAACGCTGACTAATTAACAAATTATGCAGACGGTGAAAAGGCATGTTTTACACACATTTACGATTTCGCCATATATTTCAAACTGGATGTTCCACATCATTATCAGTAGTTTAAAACTTGTCTATAATCATTATCTCTTGCTTCGGATCAAATTTTCAGTCATTCTCAGTCTACATTTTTGTATTCAAGGCTACTTCCTGAAATTTGTGTGTGAAGTCGATGTCCTTCAGCGTGGTTGCCAGAATTAATTTCTAGTTCGAGATTCATCGATCGATGTTAAGGCATTCTTATCGAACTATATCTGGGAGAAAACAGTGTTAGAAAGAAATAGTTAAGGTGCAATCTCTGTTCATAACATTTTAGGCTGAAATTATCTCCCAGTCACTTTTTTTGCCAATTTTAACCTACATGACTTACATAGGACTATGTAATAGTTAACAATTATTCCATGAGCGCGCGTTGAATATGAGATGATAGATAGCCAACGAGGCGCGTTGGCTATAATCATCTCATATCCAACAAGCGCGAGTGGAATAATTGTTTTATTAAATACGCGCCCAAAATATAGAAAACTAGACTACAATAAAAACAAAAAGGTCCAAAAAAAATAACGCATACGCTCGCTATTTTTGTAGATCATGGTATAATGACTCATATACCATGATGGCGAAGCCAATGAAAACTCTCGAATTGCATTATCCAATGATCCAGTTTTTAATAATCAGAGATATATGCAATTTTCCTCTGTCACTTGACTGGATCAACTTTCGCGTGTTGTGCATTGAGATATTTGTAAAGCCTCGTTATATTCTCTAAGTTTTTCAGAGGATAAAGGATTTATTTTGAAGCTGTTTTTCAATGTCAGACATATCGAAGAAGTCTATGGTCACAGAAATATTTGATGTTCCTTATCGTTCGCGCCTCCTTTATCGATTTGTGGTCAGAATGCGTTATGTCTAATAAAATATAAAATAACTTTGTTGTTTTCCAGTTGCAGCAGAGTATACGTAGGTTTCCTGGAACTCGAAAATCAAACACAGTCTTAACATTAATCAAATGAATGAAAGAAGTGCATACAAGTAGTCTGGGAAAGACCGGAAAAACAACGCGAACCATGATACAATAACCGAGGGTGTGATTTGGTACCGCTGTATAGTTTATGTTTAATATTAAAATCTTGCTAATTCTGCCCGCTTAAAGTGTGCATTCGTGATATAATACGAGTGACTACATGTGGTTTAATTCCTCAACGTTTAAGATTGTGTAATAGCTGAAAATGTCTGGAAACCTAGCTTTGTTTCTCTTGGTATTACATGTAAAGCTAGGCGGGAAATCTGTCAGTGTTTTATAAGATAGAACGCGTTCACGTTAAAACTCGAACCTTCAATGAAAGGAGAGAACAAAGAATATATTTCAGTCGGAATAATTGCTTTGTGTCCGGTCAAAGATATCACTTTATGCAAGAGAATACAATCTCTTGCTTTATGATCATAAAAGACCATACACAAATTTTCTTTGGGGAATTGTAAAATGACGAATAGAGTACCATGCCGAGAAAAGTATAAATGCCGAAAAAGACGAAGGACTTTTCTAAAAGTCTACTTGTTAACTAATAAAATAATGAATGCGTGACGGTGGTAACCAGTCAAAACAAAACAATTGTTTGAACTCGACTTGTCTCGTATGTATTAATTACAATTTCAATCTAGCGGGTGGCTAATTTAACTAATATTAAATTCTGCTTCGACATGAACGTTATGGCTTATAGTGTAGTAAAAAGATTTAAAACTCGTTCGAGTTTGAAAGCAACTAATTGCGTGGATATGATTTGGCTCCTCTGTTTCGGTGTACAGAGTATTTCAGTGCAAAATAATTCTACCAGGATTGTGCGACTGTTTCATCCAGTGTTTCAACTAGAGGAAGGCAGCGTGGCCGAGTGGTTTAGGGCGCTGGACCCTACTGCTATCTTGGTTCCGAGTTCAACTCCTCCACCGCGTTGTGTATATAGCCAACTGGTCAACCTCCCGCCAGTTGGGATTCTTAATAGTTTATGTTCTATTTGAAATATTTAGTTACTTATTTACGGTGTTCCCAATTAGAACTACAGTGCTAAATACATAGACACCTAAATTAAGTTATTATTATCATTATTATTATACAAATTTTTCAGATAGTGCATTTTATTCATCAATTTGTATAAGCATACTACGTCTTTTTGACTTCTTAATTGTGTATTTTTACTGATTATGTGAAATAAATAAAGTTTTTTCATTATTATCATCATTATTATTATTATTATTATTATTTTTGGGTGAGAAATTATTATTTATTGTTATTATTATTATAGTTATAATTATTATTATTGGACTTCACCGAAGCAAACCGGCTGTTTTTCATTTTGGGTGGGAAATTGATTGTCATAGTAAGGTCTAGTAACTAGCAGTAACCAATGGTTAGGAAGTGCGGGCGTGGTCTGTTGCGAGATGGAATAGGCATTATTGAGGATAGCGTTGGAGAAGCGAGGGAGAAGCGTGGGGCTGAGGGTTCCTGCTGTTGATTTATTTATAATCAGTTGTTGTTGTTAATAATAATATTACTCTTATTGCTGTTGTTATTGTTGTTGTTGTTATTATCTATATCGTTATTATTATTATTATTATTATTGCCTTTATAAACCAAACGATGTTTTTAAAGTTCATGTTGTTTAATCAGACATGTTTCGGATGAAACATCATCCATCGTCAGTTGTACAGAATAAATTGAAGTTGTGCAATAAATAGTGTCATATAGTGAGACATTAATGTGAATAATTAAGGATGAAGGCGAGAACAGAATAAAAACACACATAAAACTATTTAAGCTAAGAAAAGAGACTAATTAGTATGAAAGGGATAAATTAAGATGTTTGACTTGGGAATTTAATGACGGCTGCTCCCAAAGGATGTGCATGGCTTCTTTGATTTTCAATTGGAAACTTGTTGGAGCAGAATCGAGGATTTTAAAACAATCTTCTGAACAAAGGGAGCGACAATTTTCAGAGCCTCTCAGGTGCTTAAAGATGTGCGAATTTTTGTCGGAGGCAAGGTGTTCACGAATGCGAGTGGCAAAGTGTCTATTGGTTTCACCAATATAACAGGCACTACAGCCTGCACATGAAAACTTATAAATGACTCGCGATCGTAAACCCGCAGGGATGGGGTCCTTGGCCCCAAACCAACTCTTGATTTTAAACGGGGTGAACACCAACTTAATTTCCAGGTCGCTGCACAATGTGTTGACTAATTTCTTAATTCTGCGTTGTGTTATGATGGAAAAAGGACCGATGTACGGTAATTTAAAATACAAACAATT
>CM042754.1:23507588-23543068 GCA_022496165.2 Catalaphyllia jardinei | reverse complement strand
CTCGAATATAAATTACCAAACCTAACTTTGAAAGCCTGCATTGGTCGCCCGGAGTCATCAAGATGCTCTTTGTTTCAGACATATTTTTGCAAGTTAATTGGTTCAAAGTTCACTACCGCTACGAAAGGCCGAAGATTTAATTTGATGAGTGGCTTTGCCGCTCACGATCGCAGGTTCGTCACTAAAATACGAAAAAAGAATCTCTGGAACATAGGATAACCTTGTATGATTCTTATTAGACGGAAAAATAAGGTGATCCAAGATTTCGAATCTTGCGAGAACAAGGATCGAATGCCTGATGATGACAGCGTGAAATCAGTCAGGCATGAAAAGCCAAGTGGGCGGCTTTGAAAATCACAATGCTTGGCTGCAAGCGTTTCCTTCCTTCCCTTCCCCCACCCCTCCTTCTTATTTTTGCTCTCGCCTCATTTTTCGCGCGGGCAAAACTCCGAAAACCCCGTTTCTTCGCTCTTTGCTCCACGGAAACGCTTGCTACGCAGGCTACTCTGATCATAAGACAAACAAAGTGTGTACACACCAGGCTGACCAGAGGGGCATAGACCATAGTTAAGTTAACAATATTGGCACGCTTAGGTAGGCTCGGTTATCAGCCCCGACCAGACATGAGAGAGCGGCGGAAATCGAGCCTTACGCCTAGGGTATTAAGTTATTAAGTGCAGCTTCTACAAAGAGGCTCGAAAGGTTCCCATAAAGTAACCGCAAACTTGTCCAAAGGCCTTCTTTTTGGATTTTTTCAAATAAAGATTTTACTCTACAACCTACTTTGCGTCGCCATAAATATTAACAATGTTCAACCTTATTAGAAGAGAATTGAAATAGGGATACAGAATGTAGGATTTATTGAGCTGTCGTCTGAAAACTTGAATTTGAAATCATCGACAAAACTGCCACTTCAATACATTACAAGATTAAATCTTTGCGCTACAGCGAATTGGGAAGAATTAAAACTTGACAAGATTACGCCAATCTTCGCAGGACTACTTTGGCCAAATTTTCTTTCTTACAACCAAATTAAAGTTCATTATTTAAGGTACCGTTTTTCCAAAATATGAAAATAAATATTAAAACGCGCCCTAGTTATTGAGGAAAAGAGATTTTCTGATAATGAAAGTTAATAAACCGTCCAGGTGTCAAAAGGCGTGGGCTCCTCAGGGACCTTTTCGCGACCAGCGTCTTAATCCGGAGATCCTGTGTCAAGTGCTTTCAATTTTAGATTTCATGTCCAAGAGTACCTCCATGTAATCACGCTTCGACATTTGCTCCTCAGTTTCTTTTTGGTTCGGTGCACATCGTTGTCCTTCTGTTTTGCCAATTTCGTTAACCACCGACCTAAAACGTTTTCGCCTAAAACGTGACTACAACGCTATAGCTTTCCAGCGAAGCTCCAGTTTGTGTATGTGAATGCTGGGTGTTCTGTTATTTCATTGCCCCCCGGGCTGGCGGCTTTTTGAGTTGCTATATCCCTCTGAGAAAGCGTGAGATGGGTATCAATCTTCAGAAAGCAAAAACTAGCTCTCGCTTTTCGAGAGAATCCCTGAATTGTCGGCAAATTCTTTTATTTCAAATACTTTTCTCATTGCGGCTATAACGCAACACGTTACGCGAATTTTTTGATAGCGGAACTTGACGGATCTATAAAAAGGTAACCAATAGAAATAAAAGAAAATGCTGACATCCTTTCAGGGATTGATCATGTGCACAGTTATTTTGCATCGCCGATCGCATTTGATACCCAATTATTTCGTCGGATTTCAGTCGGTCGTTTTGCAATCCCAAAACAATACAAAATTGATATATAATTTGTGGGGTTTTCTTGAAAACAACGCGCCTACGACTTTACTCCTGGAGGGGAAAGTTCAACGAGAACAAGACTGAAAGTCAACTGTTCCAGGTTTTCACTGAGTTAGAGTAGTAAATATAACTGAAACATGCGCTCACTTACCAAGGTGGGGTTGCAGTGTGAATCAGTCACGTCGATTAAGTCGCGATCATTTTCTACGTGTCAGCACGATAGCAAGATCACAATTACTCAAAGTAAGTAAACAAGAACACTTTAGTTGCACAAGACGTGTAAAAGGCACCCGGTTGAAATGATATTTAACGCTCTATTGTAATGCTCCCACGCATCGGTGTCTTTTATGAAAATTGCATGAGATGTTTGTTTACAACTGAGCGATACAATACAGTGGCCATCAAAGGCTGTCTTTTTACGCAGTTTCCCTTCCGAAATGTCAATGGATCTTCCGTAAATAAACTGGACAAAGAAGTATGACTACTTCTATTTCAAGATGGCCCGGCTCAAGAGAAAATAAGCCCGGCTGAATGCCATAACAGCCATACAGCCTTTTAAAACGCCTTTCAAAATGCACTCTCTCAAGCTAAGCTTCAATTTTTAAAACCATTATCTTAGTGGTATTGAGGAGCTTGGTAAAAGCTTGGAGGGTCATGCTATTTTGTCCAGACTCTTGGCTAGTTTCTTGTTAAACTAGCGACTTTGAAGCTTTAAAATGCTAGGTCGCAGATGAATACAGTATTTATTGTTAAGAACAAAGCGGCAGTGATAAGAGAGTGAAAAGGGCAAAATATGGCAGTGATGTACTACATGCCCTTTCGTTAGTTAACAATTATTCACCGAAGTGGAGGCGAATAGTACTTGACTAATCACCTCCACGCTAGCCAATCAGCGTGCGCAAACAGTACTATTCACTTGTGTGGTATATACTAATTACATTTGCTTTCTATTTATTTTCTACATTCATGGAACAGAATACCTATTGTTCTCGGGGCATTAGCTTTCAGTTAACGAAATACCTTAGGTCTGTCATATTACCTAGTATTATTCAAATAAACGCCAGGTGGCGAGTCTCATTAAGATTTTCCCGTAGGGAATATGACCTCGCTCGTTAACTTGAAGAAGGTGAAGTTTTCGTACATTGTTTTCGCCATTGTTTAGCCATTCGGACCTCTCAGAGGTAAATTCACAGCTTCTCCCAGAAAAAAGGGAGGGAACACAAAAACTGGTCATAAAAATTTATTATTGATCCGTGTAAAATAAAGCTGACATTGTGTGCCCTAAAATATCACTGCGCGTTAGGATAATAACCGTTTGGAAAGAGTTTGCTTTCAGCACCAGACGGAACTCGGGTTGTTGTTGGAACGCGTTCGATCGAATGTCTTTGAAAATGACCAAGCGCATTCTTTGATTGCAGTGTTCGTTACCAGGGCCATTTTTGAAGTTTTTTATCTGAAGCGGCTCGGGGGCTCACTGGTCGCTTTTGGGAACAGGGATGGTGAAGCCATGAAAGGTGATAAAATTTGGTGGCTCGGTGGTTCGTGTCTGACGAGCCGCCGAGCCACTCGAGCGAAACTTCTTTAAACTGACTGACGAGCCACCGAGCCACTGGACTGATACTTCTTTAAAAGTGGCCCTTTATTCTGTAGTTTAGCCAATTTGTTTGAAAACTATCGACGGCTTTTACGTAACATGTAGAGAATGTACCGCCTGTAAAAACCTCTTTATTAAACATTTGCGCAGTTAAAAGAGCAATTGATTCTAAATGATTCTAAACATATTTGTTTGCTTACGCGAGTCAGTCTGAATGTTGTTCGGTATTCACCTGTTACGCTCGCAAAGCAACGAACTCAAACAAAGTCTGTTGATCGATCGATGGCCTCTCATCTTATTTGGAAAACTTTGAAAACCATCGACGGCACTGGTCTAGCACCGTAAGTGGAACGGACAATCAACACTAATGGAAGCCGATTTCGTATCATGCAGCTGGCCTTCCGCCTGTTGCTGTCGAAGTCGCCCTCATTTTACCACGAAGGCAAAAAGGTCTGCCGTCCAGTCGAACGTCTTCGTGTCGTATTTGGAAAGAAATACCTGGCAAATACTCTCTGTGTTGCTACTGAGAAAAAGACAAAATGGCTTCTTTAGAAGCCACCAGATAAACTAAAGTCACCACTAGCTATCTTTTTTCCCGATAGACTTATGCAAATAAGAGCTCAATCTTGACTGGAAATAAGACGTCTAAATTTACCTACAACACACCCAGCAAAGGTTGTTTTTGCCTAGTTTTCTGGCCGGACTAACCTGACAGCGTTACAATGCAACGCACATGTGCAAGTGTACATCTTTGTGGAAGACGAATTCGTTCTCGATAAAGAAACGATAGGCTGTATTACGGATGAAGATGGTTTGTAATGCTTGCCTTTGTCGTGTTTTGAACTCGAACGACAATAATTGTTTCCAAAAGATTAATATTTCCTGAATGCATATGTATTCAGGACAAAGGAGAATATTCATCACTTGTCATTGATCTTCGTTTCGAATAGAAGTCAAAAACAATCCTGTACTTTATGAGCTCTTATAGCTTCATTCTGAAGTCAAACAATGATAATTTCTTGTTTCAAAACAGATCTGCTGGATTCTGAAGTCAAACAATAATTAGAATTTCTTGTTTCAAAAGAGATTTGTTTTATTCTGAGGACAAACAATAATAATTTCTTGTTTTAAAACAGATTTGCTGCACTCTTAAAGTCAAACAATAATTAACAATTACTGGACGAGGTGTAGCAAAATATCGTGATTTGTCAGTGGCGAGCAGACAATTATTTGCCGAAGCCGAAGGCACTACAAATATGAAGTAGGTCTTCTACAATAACAGAATGCAGAACGCTTTTTCGTTTTAGAGGTATAAAGCTGAAGTTTTCCGAAGGTTATTGGCTTTGATTTCAACGCTGTTCCTGGCATGGCGAAAAAAATGGCTGAATATAACGTGAAGTTGCCCAGTTACAAAACATAAAACTGACAAGTTTTATCTGAGTTGGCAAATTGACCTAACTTGACGTCAGACGTTGTTAAAATGCTACTGAAACGAAATTTTTGCATGTGAGATTTTTGCTTAATAATAAAGTTTGAACCTTACTTGGAAATACTGCCAACTTTTTTTCGCATACGGTAAGCGTAAACTGCTTTTTTAGCCATTCTAGGTTGACCGGTTGAGCCTAAAATCGGCGGCCATCTTGGCGCGGCCAAAACAACGTAGTGACGTCACTGGTTGTATTACTTTCATGTCTCGCTGAAAAACATCTTTAGGACATCTCAGAGTTGCGAAGCAGTTAATAACAATAACCTTGGACCTGAAGAGGCGGAGAGTTGATCCTGAGGCCTTTCAGTCTATTCAATTGGATATTTCCAGCATATTTTATGTAAGCAAGCAGATGAGTGCATAACGATCGGGACACTTGGTCAAATGGCGATCACTCATTTAAACAATAACTACACTCATAAAGTAAAATAGACATGAAAACAAGCGAAAGCGGCTTTTGAATATATTATCCTGACCGCTGCTGCGCGAATCGCAGGAACAACGCTTCTAGTCTTCGAGAAAACCGGACACTCACCGCGGACAAGATTGTGTTACAGTGACCTTTAATCTGGTTGTATCTGCTACATCCTACAAGTTATCACAACAGCAACAATTTAAGAAAGGCTCGTCTTTTATATGGAAGTAACGAATTTAAAGTAACACGTGACAAAACATTTTTTCGGATTTGCAAAATATTTTTCTGCATTGAGCGACAATTCTTGGATTTGTAAACTTGTTTCGGATTTACAAAATAATATTTGTGGATTCAATGATTTTATGAAGATTTATAATAGTTTCTCAGATTTGATAAGCTCTTCAACGACGATTTCCAAAAAAACATTACGATTTAAAATATTTTTTCGGATTTTAAAAACATTTTTTTCAGATTTCGTAAATATTTTGGGATTGTCCCTTCCGTAGTTTTCTTACAGAAGTAAATTATATGAGATTTTAAGTCCATACGAATGACTTTGGGCCTGTTTCCCTTAGTATTTGGTATATATTAACAATAAAGAATTCATTTAACTGTGAAAAATAACGATAAATCGAATCAGTCTAAAACTGAATTCAAACAACTCCCCTGACCTGGAGGAGCTATTATCACAGTTAAAAGCTTATTCATCTGTTATGCATAAACGAAGATGCACAGCAACGAGCTAACAATATTCCTATCTGAGGCCCCGTCCACACGTACTACGCCGGAGGAATTTGAAAACGTAGCTTTATTTCTCCGGTTAGGCCTTCCGTCCACACTAATCCTGAGAAATTGTCCACCGAAAACGGAGCTTTTTGAAAACGCTCTTGAAAACGGAGCTTTACGTTTTAGTGTGGACGATGGTGAAAACGGAGCTTTTTGAAAACGATGACGTCGCGATAATAAAGTGATTTGTTTGCCCGAGTCTTCCTCAAACACAAATCGGAAATGGCGGTTAGCCAAACTAAAACCTTGTCATGCGCATGCTCACGGGTGCACTCTAGCGTTTCTGGAGCTTGTGATTGTTGCATTTCCAAATTTCTCCGGCATAGCGTGCACAGAAAACATTTTATCCGTTTTCTACTGTGGACTAAAAACATTTGATGCGTTTTCAGAGTGAAACCTCCGTTTTCAAATTCTTCCGATCCGTCGTTGTGGGGACGGGGCCTGAGTATCTTTCGTCATTAGCGGAACGAAACTTCAACGAGAATGAAATCTCACAACTCGCGCTAAATGTAAACAAAGAAAAACAAAAATAGTTTGACTAACAAAATCTATATTTCTGCTGATCCAAGAACTTTCCACCTGCAGTTAAAAATATCTTACCAATGGAGAAAAACTTGACCCTGCACTGTGTTGGCTTCTGCCTCGGTGTGAAAACGAGTCATCGGCACATTTTTAAATGAATGGTTTCCAACCATTCATATGCAAATGTATTCCACCTAGAGGTTCATTTTCACGTAAATCAACCCTATTTTCATATGAAAGGTTATTCAAGAGGACTCGTTTTAAAACAGAACCACAATGTAACTAGGAAATGGCTTATATTTGGTTAAAAAGGAGTTGCAATTGAGGGTAGCAGGGGTCCTGAAAAACTGAGATTACGTCGAAAGAGGTGGGTTACTATTGGAGTTGAAATAATTGTCAGATGAATCAGGGGTTGTTAGAATTTTCACAAACGATAATTTAGGGCTTACTCCCCAGTGGTAATATGAAAAACTTCATTCTTACAAGTTGCTATAGATCTAAAATGATTTACACCTACATGTGGTCATGTCTCCCATCAGTGTTTGAGTTGTTTGTCACATAGTGCGCCCTATTCAGCTAGCTACTAATCAGCTGATAAAGAACTGAAGGACATTCTTGTGTCTCGTACTAGTAAGGGGCCTGTTTCTGTTGGTGTTATGTACATTACAGCTATAGGGAGCCTACAAGTGATTGTACGATCCCTGCTTTACAAGTCGTTTAGGGGACCAACTTATGTCCAGCTTGTCAGTACGTCCTTCACACCCACTTTGTTGCAGTCGAACCTCCACAACGGACTCCTTGGGGACAGGAAAGTGGCCATTGTTAAGCGGAACTTGCGGTCACTATAGACTCGTTATGGGAGGGGGGGTTGGGATATAATTTTACCCCTGTTTTTCTTTCGGAAGTGCAACATTCCAAAATTTACATATATATAAAGCACATACAAATCAAAATGTATCAATAAAACAGAAATTGAACAGAAACTGAACAGAAATAGAGACCAACAACACCGCTTGTGACCATGAGTCACGTACAAGGTAATCTGATCGAGAGCTTGGGCTGCCTATACCCTGGGGAAATATTCGAATCAGCACGGAGTTTCTTCACGATAAAGAAGCACGCGACTGCAAATGTTTGTTTATATTGTGCTACCAGCTTAGAATAATTTACATAAAATATATAGTTTTATAAATTAGATTTTACGCTCAAAAATTACCAGTTTGTGACGCTATGGAATATCTGTCTGTAAAGCCTCTGTTGTTGATGGCAAGCATATATAAATCAAACTGTATCAATCAACAGAAACTGAATAGAAACAAAGACCAAGGGCACGCGGTGACCGCATCAGAAGTCGATCAGCTGGCCGTTGTCGAGAGGTTATTATTAAGGAGCTTAAGCAAACCACGACGACGACGGTAACGAAAACGTCAGAAAACAAAAAGGTTTAATTAGCGACACAATAGCTGTGCACCTGCGTTATCTTTGTACATTTCTTTGCCGTCCTCTGCAAAGCAGCAACGTGAATTGACCAAGTTCTGCGCCGTCCACGGAACGTGGACGACGTCCATTTGGATTTGAACACCCTCGTTGCATATTCAACTTAAGCACGTTTTTATAGCCATTGACGTACTTAACAGGTCTAGATAATCACGAATTTCCCTTGTAAATTTACTAGGTATCGTTCTCGGCGTCGTCGTCGTTGCTTAAGCTTCCTTTTGGCAGCTGGGACGAGAAACGTAGTCAACACAAACATACAGAAAACGAAGGATATATCGTTCGCTGGTGGATAGAGAAACAAGCCTTGCGAACATGTGATTTGGTTTGGAATACCACCTTCAATGCGAGGAATTCCAAACCAGAACGTCGGACGACTCAGCAATGCAAAAGAGAGACTGGTCGATCAGTACCAAAGTGACGCCACTCTTATGATATAAGAGAAATATCTTGGAGTCGATTTATTCGATGGTACAAAACTTGCCAAAGGAAAATTATCAAAGGGGCCGAGTCGCTATGATCCTCCGCAACCGTTTTCTATAACTTATAACTTGACAGATAATTTCTTAAACCATAAGCCATTATGTTCTTGACATAGACATCTCTCCGCGTATTTTTTGGGAAATGTTTTATTTACTTTGCATAACACTTCCATTGACCTTAGCTACCAAATATTCTTAATTTCTACAGCTTACGTACTTTATATACAACGCTATACAACATGTCAAACTTGTCTAAAGTTAGAGCATTTTTCGTACGCAAAAAAAGAAGAAAAACAAACTCCTGGACTGTCTTTAGGCATGAAATTCACCAGTCAGTCAGTCAGTCCTTCATTCAGTCAGTGAGTGAGTCAGTGAGTGAGTGAGTCAGTGAGTCAGTCAGTCAGTGAGCCAGTGAGCCAGTGAGTCAGTGATTCAGTGTGTCAGTGAGTCAGTGAGTCAGTGAGCCAGTGAGCCAGTGAGCCAGTGGATCAGTGAGTCAGTGAGACAGTGAGTCAGTGAGTCAGTAAGTCAGTAATTCAGTCAGTAAGTCAGTGAGTCAGTGAGACAGTGAGAAAGTGAGTCAGCGAGACAGTGAGTCAGTGAGTCAGTGAGTCAGTGAGTCAGTAATTCAGTCAGTGAGTCAGTGAGACAGTGAGTCAGTCAGTCAGTCAGTCAGTCAGTCAGTCAGTCAGTCCTCTCACTTTGTTTAGTTAGAACCCTCCGAAATACGGCGCAGTAATCCATGGCAAGTAACTAATCTGCGGGAAAAGCCAGTAAACCATTTCGGTGAGACTAGTTTTTCAGAAAGCAGGTTTGTCCTAGTTAGTCCGACCAGGTTAAACAAGCATGTTGGAACAATATGGAATTAACAATAGGGCACTGTACATGTCGATATATTAAAATCAGCTTGATACTGAGGCCAAGAGGACACGAACGAAACAAATGAATAAACATCATCATCTTTTATTTGTGTCCGCTAAGCCTCATTGTCAAGCTGAATTTTAATATGTCAAAAACGGTCTTTTGATTCATACTTCCAGAGTGCATAATCGAAATATGATGCACGTGGAAAATTTTTAATGCAGGAAAGAAGAGTAAGAGAGCACTCCAACTTCTTCCGTGCTCTCCAATCTCACCTTACCCTGTGAAAAAACATCATAACATGATGATGCACGGCAAAGAACATGAATCAGTTGTTTCATAACATTGCCAATAGAAGTTTATTTCTCTGGCAAAGTGTAGGTTTACCTTGCTAAGACCATGAACGTACATCTTTGGCTTTTACAAAACATTTCTAAGAAACTACGCGCGCCGATTGGTTAAAAATCGTGTTTCTATAATGATGGCGCGTGCAAAGAGAATTTACATTTTGATAATCAAAGTTAGCAACTTGTTTTCCTTTTTTTCGTCGCGGTGTTTTCTAAAAGAAATGGAAAACATGTTGTCCGTGTCTCTATCGAGTTATAGAAGTTTGGGAGAACGAGAAATGCTTTGGGAACACGAGCAGCAGGCGAGTGTTTCCACAGCCTTTTCGAGTTCTCCCAAACTTTCCATTTCTTAGATGATGCATACTTACGTACAGGTCCCTTCCACACTTACCCGAAGAAGTTTGAAAAAGTAGCTTTTTTCTTCGGTTAGTCCTAACGTCCACAATAATCCGGCACGAAAAAGGAACTTTTCGAAAAACGCTTTTCCAACCGAAGGTATTTGAAAACAACGGCTTTGCGTTTTAGTGTGGACGGAAAACATTTTGAAAACGAGGCTTTTCGAAAATGATGAAAAACGTATAAAAATGAAAACGTATAAAAAATGTATGTACATGTAATTGGCCACTTCCCATAGGGGCTTTTCAGGACTAATGTAAACAAATAGTGATAACTAATATTCAAATAAACATAACTAGGTTAAAAAAAACCCAAATGGCGGGAGGCAGACCAGTTGGCTATTTACAAGCGTGGACGACAAGTTGAACTCGAGGAGCTGGTGGTCGGAACGGGATTTGAACCCGCGACCTACGAATTTCAAATCCGGCGCTATAACCACTCGGCCACGCTGCCTCCCTAAATCACGTGATTTCCCTGCCCGAGTTTGCCTCAAACACAAATCCAACATGACATGTGATTATTGTGTTATCCAAATTTCTCGTGCGGACGGATTTGGATGCGTTTTCAGAGTAAAAACGCCGTTATCGGGTGTGGACCAGACCTGAGTTAGATAGCGCGGCTTTTGTAGCTATATTGGAACAAACGTTTAAAACTTAATTCTCATATTTCGTGTAGTATTTAACAATTACATTGTGAGCTTGAGATTTATGTGAGGCACTAAATGTTGCATTGAGGCCGAACAACTATCCAACGATTTCCTCATAGCAATCGAGAACGACAAGACTAATTGTTCTAGCAACATTCTAACAAAGTATTTTTTCAAATATAACGATTTTTTATTAATTTTCACATTACTAAGGCAGTATTAAACTTCAAGTTTTAACAAAATCTCAGCGCACTGAATAATCATTTGAACCTTTTTTTGAGAATTTTGAGGATTTTAAGTGGCATGTCCTTAAATGTCCTTCTTTTGGTCTTCGGAAATTGAACTATCTAATAATTTATCTCCCTCTAAAGCTCTGAAATAAAGAGAAAACATCACCATTGTTTTACCCTCTCGCCAGCGCACCTAATGACAGCACAGCCAATCAAATTGCTTCATTTGCTATTATAGCACACTAGAAGAAAAACACTAAAAGCATTTACATTCGAACTTCCGGTTGCGACCACCTATCCTCAGCAAACCAGTTTTTCAAAATAATAAAAGTTTCCATGTAAAATCTCTATTTAACAATTAGATTATTCGCCCTCGATTTCTATCACGTATAGAAATCGAGAGCGAATAATCTAATTGTTTTAGTATAAATCTACTAGTATAGTCGTTCAAAATTTACTCTAAATCCTCTTTACAGACGCTTCAAAAACACAAAGAAGCGGCCTCCAGCGCACGATGTTACGCTACCACTATCTATCACAGAATAGAACGTGAGTAGCGTAGCCAATCAGAGAACGCCAATCTTGATAGAACGCTAGTAGATTTATACTAGATTTTCATAGAACCTCTTGTAAGCGATCACCTCTCTTAAGGGACCGCGACCACTTTTAGAGCTATAAGTTTGAAATTTTCCTTTGTTTGTAGCCTCCCGTAAACGAAAACTTGACAGATAACGGAGCGAAACTGGATAACATGGCTGAACATTATCGTATTTCTGGCTAGTACAAGAAACGGAAATTTCTCAATGTGAAGAACCGAATTTTTTTTCTCGATATTGACTTTTACATAAATAAAACATTGTATCGGCATTGGTGAATGGGTCAAGTCTCGGCAGTTACCATATTCTAATGAGGACAAATTTTGACCCATTATGGTCTGAGCTCTCGCAAGCGACCACCTCCCATAAGCGACCACCAGTTGCGTTGACATTTTTGATGGTCGCTTACGGGAGGTTCGACTGTATATCTGGTGTCATCGTCACCTAAAACTCAAAGCTAAGCATTCCGGCTTCTGAGGTTACCCGGCGGGTTCTTAAGCTAGCAGTTCAGGGTAAAACTAGTACCACGACAGGACCTCATACTCGAACATCAACTTCAACTCTCGACCTGGTCAATCCCCTTAATTTGCAGGCTTAACATAACTCTTCATACGCACAAGGTGTTACCAATGGACCATCCTCTGTTCTTGAGAAATTTAGCATTTTCTACAAGTAAAACTACATATTTCTTCTCAAGAGAGGATGTAGGGCAAAAGAGTTATTCCCTCAAATGGCCTAGTTATAAAGGTAATCTATCTCAAGTTATTTTTGGGTATGGTATCCAGTTCTCCAAACTCGTTGCGAAGATGTTCTCTGGGAGGATTAAAATACGTTTAAGCCGCTTGGCCTGTCCATTTCTTGACACACACTGGGAGTGATCTAAAAGTATCTTCAGAACGATTAATTTGTAAATAAGGACTAAAATCATAGGGGCTAACTCTCTTAGCGTCATTTCTTTCATAGTTAATGAAAAATATAAACAGTTCCGACTCAGTTAAAAGTGTTTGCAATGTACCTGTCATATCTGAGTGGTTTTCTTCCATATCATGTTTCAACGGACACCATCTGAGTGCTTTTCTTTAAGGTATTATCACCATCGCATTTCTGAACTTCACGAAGCTCCTTCTGCAGCATGCGAAGCTTTTTGTTTATTTCTGCCAACTGAGCCATCAATACTTTCGTAGATATCTTAGCATCCTTGATGTTGTTGACCATTTGAACTTTATAGTGAACCTGCATCACTGATTCCTGTTTGAAGCGTGTGACGTTGTAACTGACAGGTGGGGTTTTCTTTTGTTCTTTATTTTCATCATAGACCCGTGTGCCTTGCTCGCTGTCGATTGGTTCCTTCTTTGGAGTGCTTGTACTAAAGGTGCTCTTCTTGTCAAAGGAAGACGATTCGTCCCTGAATCTCTCTGAGTGTTCGTTAATAATTGTTTTTGTTTTAAGCAACTCGTTTTCGTTTGGTGTATTACGAGCAGAGGTCCCGTCTACCTCATAATCTTTCTTCAGAGCCTCGTTTTTTTGTGCCGACTTTTCGTCGATGCTGGCATCCAGTTTCAGAAATTCTTGTAGTTGTTCTTGAATTTGATTTTCTTTGGTCTCATAAGCCTTCATCACCACCGGTTCTTCCTCGTCCGTTTTAGGGCCATCTTGACTTTCATTTTGTATCTGATCTTCATCCTTGTCAGGATAACTGAGCACCATCGCCTCTTCATTCACCGAAGCTTCCTGTGTTTCTCCCTGTTCTTCCCGTCCCTCTTCTTCGTCTTCCGGTTTGTCTCGTTTACTATGAACGTATGTGGGTATCAGTAGCTCCTCTTCAGACGGCTGTTCCATATGGTCTTCAAAAGGCTCTCCCAGCTGTTCTTGGAATGTGATCTCGCTCATTAGCAAGCCCTCTCTTTTTTCTTTGGAGAACAGCGCGATAGGTTCTTCTTGGACATGCTGATCTTCACCGATTTCGTTTTCCGTCTTGTAGTCGTCTATTGGAGGCAACTCTTGCACAGCATCTTGCAACGGACCTTTCCTCTCCTGGTATGTGGATGTGACTGGTTCTTCTACGCCAATAATGCTGCGCATTCCAATCTCTACATCTTCGCTCACTCCACCCACACTGCTAGTGTTGAGAGCTTCTGTGGATACGACGGTATCAACACTTTCTTCAGAGCTTGTGATTTCTCGATCACGTTTAATATCTTCCAAAGAGATGTCTGGTGCTACAACGGAATCCTTCTTTGCGTATGTTGAGGCATCTTCAATCACCATTTGTACACTCTCTGTCCGGCTTTCGTCTGTCGTAATATGTTCTTCATTTTCCTCTACGTTCTGATTGTCTTTACTGACAGATGACTGCAGATTGAAATGGTACGTTTCTACTTCTGGCGCTGTAGGACTTTGTTCCAGAGAACTCACTGATTCCACCTCCAAGGTAACTGTTGACAATTTTGTATCTTGGTTTGGTGACTTTTCGATTTCTTCATTTTCTGGCACATCTTGGAGGACTGCATTGACAACCTTCATCTCTGAAGACGTTTCTTCTACTAGAGCTTCTTGTCCCTCAATTTCGTTACTCACTTCGCTTTGAGGTTCTAACTCGTTGCCTTTCTCTACCACTTCGGTACTTGGGGTTGACATTTCGACACTTTTCGATGACTCTTCGGCACTTGCCGTTGGCACTTCGGTTATTGTTGTCGGTACTTCAGCACCTATCGACGACAATTCAGTAATTGTGGTTGACATCTCGGCACTCCCTGTTGACTCCTCCAGCGACATTTCGCTTCCAACGCTCTCAGATTCGACTGATTCAACGCTCCGTCTCTTCAAGCTGTCAGAGGAGCCGTGCTTTGAGCTTCTTTTGTCGCTTTTAGATTTTCTTCCGCTGACTCTAAAAATTCCAAACTTCTTTTTCGTTTTTGGCGACGCAGAATCCTCCTGTCCACCTCCTTCAATCTCAGCAACGTTGGAATCATTAACCACGTGACTGTCCAGATCTTTCGAGTCCCTTTTTTCGCTTTTCTCTTTCTTCTCCTTCTTGCTTTTCTCTTTCTCCTCTTTTTTGCTCTCTAAAAGAAGGATGCGTTAATACAGTTCTTTTTTTAGCGTGTCTGTGAGAGACTAGTAAATAAATAAAGTTTCGTAAGAATCTGTTGCAAACTCATGCATGACAATGTGACCCCAAATATGCCAATTTGCACGAAGAAATTGCCACCCTCTGGCGTACATTTCTTTGTAAAAATTGGCAAGTTCCCATATACCGTCAAAAACCAAAACCCGAAACGAATAAAAGCAGGAGCCCTAAAAGCTGCAACTGATGACAAAGCTTTGGTAGTCTTCAGCATTTCTCTTTCTGCTTTTTAATTTTATACGTCTAAAATTGTTTTACTTTCCGAAGTTCTTTCAGCTTATCCCCTCGTTTGTGGCGGGGACATAGGGATTTGCAGTGTTTTTTTAATGGGGCGATGTGGTGAAAAAAAATCTCAACTTGCGGTGTTTCGTTAATTTAAACCCTACGATGTGCGATTTTTGTGTTTTTCACGCTGTGTTTTTCATTTGCAGTGCTGGGTAGCCTGCAGAACAGGCGTTTTTTTTTGCGTATACATTTTAGGCGAACAAAGGCGAAAAGAAGGATACCGCGAACCGCGAGTCGCGCGTGAAGGTCGCGCTCTTCCCCTCTCGCGCGCCTCCCTTTTTCCACTTTTTGCCTAAGCTACGCAAAAATTTACGCCTGTTCTGCAGGCTAGTGCTGGGGTTTTTTTGTTTGACCTTTTTAAAACCTAAATTTGACCTAAATTTAGCATATAAGCGTCGTTAATCCGTGCTCACTTATTACAAACATGTACCGCTGAGGTTAATAATTTTTAACAAAATACAGACTATGTACTAATACCATCTAGTTATTTTGCGATATGCTTCGGCTGTCAATCCGAAGCTGTTTTCATTTGCCCGGAGCTCAGCGTTCCGCAGATACGTGGAGGAGCGAGGACAGAAATAATCCTGGAAACTCTGGAAACGTCAAGGCCGAAAATAACTTGTTACTAACTGCGCAGCTTTTTTCTTCCAAAAAAATGGCGCTAAAAACACCTGTGTTTCATTAGAGAGATTAAGCAGGACGTTACGTCAAACGGCAAGTGGCAAAAATGAAACTTTTGCCGTCTGTCTTCAGCTGTTTGTACAGTAGAGTGAAAATATTTGTATTTGCGGTGAATAGTAGGAAACATTTTTCTTTTTTTGTGTCGTTTATTTAAGGACTACTAGGAAAGTAAAAAAAATCAGTGGTAATCTTTGCCATTTGCCGTCTGCCGTAAACGTAATGCTTAATAAACTCTCACTTTTCTTGCGGTGATGTGGTGTACACAACCCCCCATGTCCCCCTCTTAGTGCAGAACTCATTTGCTTTTTCTGTAAATCGGTTCCTAAGACCTATAACAATGGGAAACTAGGAAACAATTCCAAGATGATTTTAGGTGCCAAGCATGAGTGAGCCAATACCAGGAGCCATAATCAGGGACGGAGACCGTAAGTCTTGAGGTCCGCGCGGACCTATGATATGGGACAATTTTTCTATTTTTAGAACAAATTGCGCCATCCTGACGTCATAAATCCGCGCTGATCCACGGACGTGTCTTAGGCTCTCGTGTGAATGTTGTCACATTGCGTGATCAAATGGTGGGAGTTGCGAGATTCTCTGGCCGATTTTTCACAGCGATTGCAGGGAATAAGGCAGAGAAGAAGAACCAGGGCTCTTCTATGTACTTTTATGCTCTGATTAAATGGAAAAAGGTGTGTGTTTTCAGGGTCGGAGAATTTCTTTAATTTCGCGCTGTGAATGAATAAAATCCGCTCACCGGCTAGTTATACGCGTAAACTTTTGTGTTTGTTCTGTAGAGAAAAGCAAAGAAAAGTTATGTAAGGAAGCTCTTTACTCCGGTATCGAGTAATTTGTGAATTTGCCAAACAATGCTTTAAAATAACCAAAACCTGTTTTCGACATTTTCTTGTTGTAGTTTCTTGTTGTTTCTGCTCGTTTGGCTGGTTTGCAAAAGTTTTTGAAAGGCAAGTCTGACGCGTACGAGTAGCTCATTTGCATAGTGAACGCGTGGACTTTCATGTCGGCGTCCGTGTTTTCAGATTGTCAACAAATCGCGGATTACAAAGATTTGTTTCGTTGTCTTTTGTGCTGAGATGCTACAATAATTTTCATCAACGTTCGCCAAAAGGCTACTAACATCATGTGTGTTTCTTTCACATAATGAAACTTAACACTGCGAAAAAAAAATAGACAATGAGTTTTGACTCAATCGACAAAATCGAAATCTTCATTCGAGTCGATTAAAAGGTTCATCGTAACTTTTCTGATTATTTGTGCTGTATTCACATATTCTCAGCGAAGCTTTTAATATGTTCTCAAACATTAATCAACCTTAAACATGTTCAAAAAGTAGAGATATTATATGAGTTAGATGTACGTTTTCACACCAAACAGACCAAAGTGCGAAGTCCAATTTGTCATGTTTTACTAGCTGTGCAAAACACGCGTCAGCGAGCGCTCTTATTCATCGACAACAGACAATTTATTGGATTTTTACACAAACAAAACTACAGAAATGAACCTATTGTCACTTATTGGGCCTAAACGCTGCTATATAGAAACATATCCAAAAAGTTTTTTTTTCTGTGTTATGGAATAGCTGTTAATCTTCTTCATATGTGAAATTTAGATTGGCGTAATGTGAAGTTCTTGTAAAAGGAGCAGCGAAACTCAACTTGGTCAGCGCACAGGCGGCCCAAACTCTCGTTGTGAGGAGTTTTGTTATCTTTATGCGAACGTTCCGAGACCTAGGGCGCTTACCATTCGACCCAAAATTTCGAAATTTTCGAAACGGGGACGAATGGTACGTTAACGTCCTGGGTACTTGTTTGTTTTGCATAGGTTGGCTGGGAAATGTAAATAGATTTATAACGCGTGCAGAACCATTGTATGACTCATTAAACCCCTTGTTTTGCGACGTTTTCGCTGCCGTTGTGGTAGGTTTGTGTAGGATCTCTGCTGTTGTGGTCTATAAAACGTCGCGATGTCGAGTTATCAGTGTTCTGTTTGCTTCTATATTTGTGAACCTAGAAGTCATTGAGAAATTCCAAGCGAACAAACTGGAAAAGACTGTACCATTTGCAAATGGAAATTTTGGGAAATTCGCCCCGGAATTTTTGGTCGAATGGTAAGCGCCCCTAGTTACCGCTGCCGTCTACTGTTACATAACGGCCGAGTTTCATTACGCGAAACGTGACTCTGGCCTTTCAGTATTTGGAGGTGTTATGTTACAACGGTTTGAATTTGCAAAGGTTTGTGTGGGAAAAAATGTTTTAAATAAACATTTTAGCCGAAATTTTTATATTTTTGCAATAAAAATGACTTACCTCAATGCCTTCTTGTCTTTTCTGTTGTCCTCTTGCTTTTCAGCACGATCCGAAGCCATTTAAGCGAGTTATCGCTTTTCGGCTTTCCCCTCCTAAGAAAAAAAAGGGAAAAGTCGAAAAGAGATAACTCGCTTAAATAGCTTCGGTTCGTGCTGAAAAGCAAGAGGACAACAGAAAAGACAAGAAGGCATTGAGGTAAGTAATTTTTATTGCAAAAATATCGAAATTTCGGCTATAATTGTCTATTAACATTTTTCCCCATACAAACCTTTGTAAATTCTAGCGTGCGTAGCAAGCGTTTCTGTGCGGTTCGGGAGCAAAGAATTGAATTAGAGGGCGATAAATAAAACGAGTAAAAGAGAGGGGAGGGGGAGGGGAAGAAAGCAAGAAAACGCTTGCAGACAAACCCCTGGATTTGGAAAACCGCCCACACGCAGACAGAGATGTTATGCTGTCATAAATAAACCAATTCAATCTTGGGCCTTTCGCAGCGGAAGTGAACCTAGAACCAAAACAAACTTTGAACTCGTCAAAATATGTCTGAAAGAAAGAGCGTACGGTGGTAAAAATGGATAGAGATAATCTTCCCCTAGGCCGGCGGTCTCCGAGTAAAAGTTGTTTATAAACCAACTCTGGAAATGTCCTCGTAAGAATTCCCCGCGACGAGAATACTATAAATGTTTGGGCGACAAAAGCGGCAGGCATGCCGCAGCTCACTCTAACAAATCATTAAGAACTATACCCAGATGTTCTAAATTCTGTCAACAAAAATGCTTCTAATGAAACGTCATAGTACCTACTTGATAAAATCCGAAAGCATGCCATGTAACAAGCCAGACGAAATCAATCGGTTTTCCCACGCAGTAGTGCTAATTTTCTGTCCCGTGGTTTATTATCTTGTCCCTGGCGCATGTGGCATTCAAGAAAGTGATGTTAAAATTAAAGGAACAGCTGCAAATTGTGTCGCAATTGCTTCTGCAATAATGTACAGGTTTCGAAATACCAAAGCGTCGGCATTGCACCACAGGATTTCTACCGTACTGGCGAAGCTCACGACTAAATACTTATTCCGTGAGAAGTGTTAACGCTTTTTGTGCCTAGTGCTCGTAGAGCTCAAGGCACCATGTTATCGTGCGTGCGTGTCTGTAACACTTGTCATTCGTGTAATATGTCCTCCCCTTAACGGTTTTTTTTGGAAACGTGTAATATGTCATGAAGTGTCTCCATTCACTTTTTGTGCCTTGTGCTCGTAGAGCTCAGGGCACCATATTATCGTGCATACATGTGTGTCCGTAACTCGGGTTTTTCTCGTATTCTTTCGCCAAGAACCCGAGACCACTTTCCAGCAATGTTCGTTTGATTTTCGTATCCCGAGAAGACGTGACGTAGATGGCAACTTTTGCTACGATCGCTCCATGTGCTCACGTTGCGCGTTTGTTCAACGACGTTGGTAAGTTTTGTATGTTTAAGATTAACTCAACTGCATCGGGGCATTTTCGCGGGAAAAAATTCAAACCACAGCGCTCGTCAAAAAAACCGTTTTGCACTACAAACTCATCTCAGCAAATATGTAAATTTATATTCGTTTGAAAGGTCGTTGAAATGACCTTTTTCAAGTAGTTTTTTCTTCTGAAAAAAAATCCGATTGCACAATCACGCTTAAAAGCACCCTACGCAAAGAATGTAATCTCAAACGCTGACTTTGCAGCGATATATACCTTCTCCTTTAATATCCCCAAACATCGCCAAGAGTAAACTCTAATTCCTTAACATTCCAGCTTCATCGTGTTAAAATATCAGCGAAATCAAACAAAACCAGCACTAATTAGAAATCTTTTGTCACCCATCTGTTAACACTTGCGAGCAACCAAAGATCTTGTTCAATTATGAATTGTTACAGTTGATACTTATTTCACACAGTTTCTTGTTGTTGTTCAATGTATCATGTAGTCATTGCAGATGATACTAGTTTTTATATCACTAGGCACATGTAGTCATAGACTGCCTATTTTTAATTTTGTAAACAAGCTTCGAGCGCGTCTTCCCCTTGTGTCAACAATGTTCGACTAGCCCAGCCAATCACGAGCCCAGTTCGCCAGCGAACGGGGTTTTCAAACTCCAGGGGTTTGTCCGCAGGCGTTTCCTTCCTTCTCCTCCCCTACCCCCATCTTTCTTTTTTCGGCTCTCGCCCCCATTTTCCGCGCAGGCAAAATACCGAAAAACCCGTTCCTCGGTCTTTCTTTGCTCCCACGCTTCCTACTCAAACTGGAGCAACTTACGGCGAAAATACTTAAGCAAAATTCCACCGCCATAAAGGCGTTGAGCTGTGGGCCAAAAGCATAAAAGATTTCAGGAATTTCGGACGCCATTTCCCCTGCGCGACATCCGCGAAAATCCTCGCAGCAATGTACGCGCGTGTGCCGCAAGGGATGGCGCAATTTGTTCTAAAAATAGAAAAATATTATGGAGCCAACCCCAATACTAGAAATGGCGCGCGCTTACGGTCTCCGACCCTGATTATGGCTCCTGCCAATACTTATGTGCGAACGCAACGTTTTCGAGACGCAGACAGCAACCGGAAGAGGAATGGAGTCTATTCTGGAAAGTTGTTTGTCGTGTTTGCATTGTTGGCAAAAAGCTGTAGTGAACACCTGGAACGAGAACTTTTAATTTCCGGTTAGCCTTCTCGTCTCAAGTTAGTTAATTGCAGTAGGAACGCTCTGTTATTTGCGTTGAGTGAATATTTATTTAAGTAGACAAATTTTAAATTTAAGTGACATTATATTGATTGATAAATAAAAGGGTTGCTTTGACGTCACGTCACTTGTGATCCGAAGTTACGCAATATTCAACAAGATCTTTCTTCTGTCTGCACGTGCACGTGGACTTGCACGGGATATTTTACTGAGGTTCAGTTCAAGATAAATTGGTTTTCCTTGCGTCGTACGTTTTTTCGCGCGCTGTTTTCTGCGCTGCACCTTAACTAACCTTACGCTGGATTTTCGGAAGATTTAGCGACGACTGGGCCCTCCCGAGTAGATGCCTTCTCGTTTCGAAATTCTGCTCTTTATAAAGAGTCTACGTAGCGTTATGCTCACATTACCTAGACTTGAAATTCTGATTGCATCGTACTTATTAGCTTATTAGCTATTCTGGTAAGTTAAATGGCAACTTAGAAAAATTGGCTATAACCACAGAGTTTCGTGTATATTTCTTTTGACTCTTTAGGTCACAATAAATTTATTTGGATTATTTTCTGAGTAATGGCGCTACATCTATCATCTATGGTTCCTACTAAGACCGGTCGTTCCTCAGTTGTTTCCCGCATCTTCGATAGAATGTGTGTGTCACTGGTATTGATTTTTCTCACTGAGTGAATGCACCTCAAACATCTATCGTTGTGGTATTTTTCTCTGGATGGACAGTTGGACGACTCCGTTGATTTAAATTCGGTTATTTCAAATTTCCCTGATATTTCGAACTCAAAACCATTTCCCTTTGATTTGCCCTTCAATCATTCACTTTCGGATATTCGAACTCCCGCGGTTTCGAACTGCCTTCTGTCCCGAGAATTCGAAATAGAGCTGGTCACTAATGTATAACAGAAGCCAGTTTATAGAGGAGGATCAAAAAGGAAAGAAATGATGTGTCTCACCTTTCTTTGTCTTGTCCTTCTTTTTCGCCTTGGTGGACAACGAGTCTGAAGAACCTTTCGAGTCTTTTGAACTCATTTTCTCAAGAGCTTGGCTATTTAAGTTCGTCTTTTGAGGCAATATCCGATAACAAGAGAGTAATGGGAAACAACTCACGCACTGCTTGTATGCGTCTTTGTACCTCACGTACTGCCGCTCCTGATATGCGCCTTTCTGTGTAACGCACTGCCGATCTAAACTATAAAAAATATAAAAATACTATTAATGATCATAAATAAATAAACAAATAAAAGACCGGCCGTGAAAGAAAAATGTTACGTCACCTAAAGAGCAGGACTGTCTTTCTCGAAAAGCACATTTGCACAACGATCTGTAAGCTTTATAAGTAGGAACGCTGTGCAAGTATTGCGTGGGCGAATATTCTCATGATGGTTACGGCCGTACGGTTAGCGTGTATTCATGAATGGTCTCCTCTTCAGGATGTTGGAATTCTCAACCAGTCTAATAGCCACATCAAACAGAGTTATTTCCCCACAAGAACACTCCTAATGATCGTAAACGCGACATGAAAGATTCACCAGGTCAGGCTTATCAGGTTTTATACTGAAATATGTCTGGAATTCAAAAGAATTTGCCTTTTTTGGCAGACTACAGAAACCAATCCTATCTCTTACATTTTTTAGTGGAATTAATTTTCCTAGACACGAAAAACGATGCAGTCAAAATAACCCCAAAGAGTATATTGAAGTTGACAATGCGCTGGTATGTTTCGTCTGAAATAGGATTATTATAGACGAGAAAACATAGATTTCTTCTGTAGAAGGCAGGGTACTAAATCCATTCAGTATCTGCTATGCTCCCCACCACACACAGCTGTTTCTCTCGTCTTAAGGGATTTTCTTGTTATTCATTCAATAACAGAAATATTTCGGGACGTTCGATTGATTCTGAAGTATCCTCTTTCACTGAATTCGAGAAGGGACAGGTCAAGAAGATAATATTCTGAATATTGAATAGAAGACTCTTTATGCTTACGACTGTCTGTCAGTTATACAGAGTGAATGGTGACAGTGGTTGCTAAGGTTTACAGACTTAAAATAGCGTGATGATAAAGACAAAAGACTGCTTATCGAAGTTTTTCACTTCAGTGTGTCTTTGATATCTGTCGCTCGATTACGTGCATGCAAATATTGTTTGCGCAGTGGGACACTGCAGTTTGCTTTTCACGCTGGAATCAGCCTTACCAGCTAAATCAAGTGAATAGTCTTATATAGTTCAGCATTTCACAATGAGCGGAATAAAACTTACCTTGAAGACAACCGAGCACCGATGATAGATAACTCGTTATCCGGACGTGTCCTTAACGTCGTACAGCGAGATGCAGTTGTAGATGGTTTTCAGCTGAAATATAACGCACGTTGCACTACAAAAGCTGGCAAAACTGCTGCTGTTTCTTTGATTACTGCTAAAATGGAATCCTATGAACGCACCGGTTCGTTATCGCCGGAAAGAGTCGCAAGATTGGAATGACGCGGGACGTCCTTGTGCATCGAAGATCAAATAACACACATCAAATGGCGCGCGCGCACAGGACGCGCGTCTACCTTCGTCTAGACTACTAGACTATTCAACAGCAAACATGTTGATAACTTGAGGCTGCTTAATCAGCCGTGCAGTAAGCCGACAGGTGGGCTAAATATGTAATCAGTAGGGGTCAAACATAATTAAAATCTCGAAAAGCACATCACTTAGTGGAGTCTTAAACACTGACACTTCTACGTTCTTCAGAGCTTCAGGGTGTTCAATCTATGGTCAAATGACTGATGGGGCGTTGTGAACTCAGTTGAGTAAACTGTAAACTACTAAACAGTGCTTCAAAATTGAGTCCAACATGTACCATAACAAAAACAGAATATAATTTGCAATCCCGAAAAATCCTGATTATTAGCCATAGAAACGGTGGCTGTCTTCGCAGCGGGGTATGGCTTTTGAGCTGTTTTAGTTAAACAAAAAATTAATTTGGACTTTTGCGGTCTGAGCAAAGGTAAGATTTGTACTCTGGTTTAAAACTTGCGCGATCATGCGTCTACCATTGCACACGGCGACTGCGCTCGCGGTACAAACGGCAGTCAAAACCGAGCTGTCCTTCCAAAACGACATGATGATAATAGTTTTGTTTTCCTCGCAGTGGAATGACATTGGCGCGGGAAATCTAGCTAACTGATTGGTCAACGGCAGGAAACCTGTCTGACCGGTCCTCTGGAGTACAAATACAGCGTGATATTCGTACTCGTTTTGGGCGTTATTTGTACTCTACGAAGTACAGTTGGATAATAAAAGACCCTATCGGAACTTGACATTTCACATTATTTTAGCTCGACAGGATTCTTATTGTAATAGAGCGCGTTTTAATTTGCAAGCTATTCGTTGCGTGACATGACAGTGGCGGCCTGAGAAGGCTGTCGCGTAGATCAAAAGAACAGTTATCGCTTTAGTTTGTGCTAACTAAACAGTGCTTGCACGAGAAGGAGCATTTATTTAAATATGCCGGGTCTCTAGAGCAATAATTTTTTTGTTTCAATAGCTAAACTCAGTGACAGATGTTTCTGTTACTTTATGGCCGCCATGTTTGTGTCCCTCCGGAAGGTCACAAACATGGCGACTCCATACAAAACTCTATAAATTTTTATGACACACTTCTGCAAATAACTCGCGAACGAAAAACAGCAGAGATGTGATTCTTGGGGAAGTTGTTTATATATCAATCATGTATCGCATCCAAGATTCTTGACTTTATTTATTGAATGAATACGATTTTTAGTTTTGATCACATGACTGGTAAAAACCGAGAATACGAGGATGCTGTAATGCAAGGACCACTTGTACAAAGAACAGCGGAGTGAAGCAGGATCTTAGTTTAGATCAGGATCAGCAGTGAAAAATAAACTATAAAACCGATTGAAAGGCTAGGGATTTCACAAGTTGAGGTATATAAAAGGGTAGGGAAATCGGCTTTAATTAATTATAATATTCTGGCTGTATCAGTTTATTTTTGAAGCACTATATCAAAATGAGAACAAGACTTCCTATAGCAGGTATGTGAAAGGGGTACCTTTTTCAATAAAAGGTATAAAAAAACAGTACCTTTCTGCCAAAATGGTATACAAAAGGGTAAAGGGTTAGACCTCGGGGCGGAGCCTCCCCGTATTAAACTTTGTTAAGTATCCCTCCGGGGACGAACTACGACTGCTACAAGTGAGTTGCCGGACATGTACGCGGGCGGTCCATTTTTGGCGCCAAGTTAAAAGCTCAGAGAATTATAAATCCATTGTCGTGAATACCGCATTGCCTTTTTGTTAATTATATTGACATCAGGACAGTAAAGATTTTCTGCCGTCTTAATCTTCATTGGTCAATTCAAGATTCAAATTTCAGCCGCGCTAACCGTATGCAAGGACTTTTGGTTTTTCCTTTTTGCTTTTGAACGGGAAAGGTGTTTTAGATGAAAACGATATTTTCCCTTGTAAATCGGGGACCCCTCTTAAACTGTTACGTAAGTAGTTAGCTGTGTAATCTTTTAGAGCTTTTATAGGTCTTCAAATCGTGTAATGGAGGGAAAATCGATTTTTCCTCTATGTATCTGGGGACACCAATTTGCCTCCCTTCTCCGCCCCCCCGGCCCGGCGAATGACGTCATCTCCATGCTCGTCCATGTGCATTCTTACGAGTGTTGTGCAATATTGACTGTAGCGGATAAGTTGCATGTTTAAAGTTCAAAGTCAGTTCTAATGGCATTTAGAAACCCCGCAGACATGTCTTCACGAAATGTGTACGACATTTCACACGAACAGAAAGCTGTTTTGGCTGCGTGTTGTGTGCAAACCTGTCCTCCGTTTCATTGTTTTGGAAATGTAAATGCCCTGTTGCTGCTCCCCTAAAGCCAAGCGGATTCAAAGTCGGACTAAATATGATCTGCCATGCAGCTGCAGTCCGTGTTTCTGTTATGGCTGTGTCCCACAAGGACTGGGCACTACTGAATTCATGAATTTGATTGGGTGAAACGATATTGGAAACGGTCTAGATTTTCCTACCGGGGACATTGTGTTGTGCTCTTAGGCAAGACACTTTACTCTCACGGTGCTCTCACTCCAACCAAGTGTTTAAATGGGTCACCCTGCGATGACCGACTAGCATCCCATCCAGGGAGGAGTAGAAATACTCCTAGTCGCTTCATGCTGCGAAAACCGAGATAAGCCCTGGCCTGATGGGCCACATGACTCGCAGTGCAGACTTTACCTTCACCCAAAATATCGACAATTTTCTAGTAACATTATTTATTTATGGAAGCGCCAAAAGCCTGATGAGCAAAGCAAAGTTAAGAGAACGCTGAGCAGACTTTTTCGCAGTGAATTAAGTTCAGCTCATGGCCGTTCGCAAGGGAAATATCGGCTAGTACAAACCAGTCACATTAAAAACATATAATAGACATCTTAGTAACCGAGATTAGTCAATCTTGACCTCGGTCTTGTGTACAGACATCACCACGTTCGGTCTGTAGTTACGACCTCGGTCAAGATTCAGAATATTCTCCCATACAGACCTCCTGCTCTGTTAATAAGAGCAAGAATACTAGTATAAACGAGTATGCACGTACTCAACATGATTCATTACTTTATTTTCGCCCCTGCTGGCGGTAAACCAGTTTCACGACTAATGAACAGCTCAGGAACAAAATGTTGTTCCTATAATTTTAGCTTTGGGGAGGCAGCGTGGCCGAGTGGTTTTGGGCGCTGGATTTGAAATCTGGAGGTCCCAGGTTTAAATCCTCCACACTACTGCTATCTGGATTTGTTCTCGGTAGCCCTGAGTTCAACACCTCGACTGCGTTACATAAATAGCCAACTGGTTAGCCTCCCACCAGTTGGAATTCTGAATAGTCGGTCTCTGAGCTTATGACATGTATTTTTATATTTCCTCTCACTATCGGGAGGCGCGGTGGACTCATGGTTATGTGGTCACCTACATTAGAGAGTTAAAGCATGACGTTTACGGCAGAGGGCAAACGGCAAAGATGACCTCTGAATTTGTGTTCTTTTCTTCTAATCCTTAATTAAATCACATAAAAATAGAAAAATGTCTCCTACTATTAACCCCAAACACAAATATTTTCACTCTACTTTTCAAAGGGCTAAAGACAGACAGCAATAGTTTCATTTTTGCCGTTTGCCGTTGACGTAACGTCAAGCTTAATCTCTCTATTAAGAGCTCGCTTGTACGGGAAACGGCTGCTACCTACCCCCTTCCCCTTCTCGCTCACCCGCTCCCACTTCTCCCCAATTTTTAGCTCATCCCAGGCGTGCTCGTTCGCTCACCCGCTTTTTCGCTCGCTTGTTCTGGAAACGGCTGCTACCTGCCCCCTCCCCCTTCTCGCTCACCCGCTCCGACTTCTCCCCAATTTTTAGCTCATCCCAGGCGTGCTCCTTCGCTCGCCTGATTCGATCTCCGCCTGGGAAAGGAAAGGAAACGGCTCCTGGTGCTACCCAGGCTAATTGCCACGCATCGCTGGTGTTTACAAATGCATTTTGGGATAAGGAGAGCCCCCAGAAAGATTTACCAAATAATATTCTGAGCTCTGAATTTGCCCACAGGATGGGCGCTACGTCCATCTCAGAGTACAGAAAATTCGTTTTCTCTGTGTCTGAAGATCTTTCGATCACAAATTTGCATTCGATGAAGTTTTTGTGCCGAGATCTGCTGAGCGCCAGGGAACTTGAATCCATCGGCGACAGCACTATGGACCTTATTTTGGTTCTCGAACAAAGGAACGAGCTTGGAAGCCAGAACCTTATTCTTCTGGAAGATCTCCTAAAACAGATAAAGCGAGAGGATTTGGTAAGGAAACTGAAGGACTTTAAACGAAAACAACGGAGAGGAAACGATCCTGTCGTTGCCGATTACCCAGAGAACAGATTTCTACTTTGGAAATGCAACCTACAGGACGATGTGACAGACGCCCAATTATCTGTTGCCCACCCTGTAAAGAGCAGTGAGGGCCATGAAGATCAACAAGCAGGTATTACTCCACGTGGTGGGTTATACATTTTGTTGTAGTTATACAAAAGAACTCAGAATCAAAACATCTCAAGAGTTGCTTGCGTAGGCACAAAGTTGATTGCATTGTCATTCGTCACGCCATTTCCGATAAGTTGACGTGGTCACGCTACTCGTTCTCTTACGCGAAATTAAATTTTCGTTTAATTTTAACAAAATGTAAGTCCCTTTTATATGTTCACTGACCGTCTTAACACTGTCACGTCTTAAAGTATAAACACTCATTGAAGACGTCTTGTAGACGTCTTTGACTTAGGCACAAGAGTTTTTGAATACGTCTTTCCTTGAAACGAATTATTTTATTGAGCTCTTGATTCAGTGGATCCTCGAATTCAAACTTACTTTGGCTTGCCCCTCTGGCAGGATCTTGACAAATACTACCGGCCAGAGGGACAGCTTGTGTATAAGGTAAAATTGGACTCAAGTCCATGCACAGTTTTATTGTAGAACAGTTTTATACATTGTCCTTTACTTTCATACTAAACTAGAATCAGTCTACAGTGATATTTTCAGTTTTCTGTGAACTTGTCCCTCAGGCTAGTAGGCCAGGATCTTGGAAATACTACCGGTCAGATGTGTATCGAAACGACTTCGATTTGTAGCGAAACGACTTCGATTTGTAGCGAAACGACTTCGATTTGTAGCGAAACGACTTCGATTTGTAGCGAAACGACCGTAAACCAGAGGAAGGGGGACAGCTTTTGCACAAGGTAATTGGATTCAAGTCGATGCACATACAGTTTTATTTGTAGAATAGTTTTATACATTGTCCTTTACTCTCATACTAAACTAGAATCACTCTACAGTAATATTTTCAGTGTTCTGTGAACTTGTCCCTCTGGCCCGTAGGATCTTAAAAATACTACTGACCAGAGGGACAGCTTGTGTTTAAGGACATTGGACTTAAGTCTATGCACAGTTTTATTTGTAAAATACTTTAATCCATAGCTCTTTACTTTAATTTACATTACACTTCAATCACTCTACAGTTAAATATTTTCAGTGTTCTGTGATCTTGTCCCTCGGCCTGTAGGATCTTGAAAATACTATTGGCCAGAGGGACAGCTTGTGTATAATGCACAGTTTTATTTCTAGAATAGTTTAATAGATTGCTCTTTACTTTTATATTACACTACAATCAATCTACAGTTTTATTAGTATTTTCAGTGTTCTGTGATCTTGTCCCTCTGGCCAGTAGGATCTTCAAAATACTACCAGCCAGAGGGACAGCTTGTGTATAAGGACGGTTACTGGACTTTTTTTCTTCTTTTTTTCTTCCATTATATTGAGTATAATTGCCCACCAAACAAAAAAGATATGGTCAACATACACTTATGAGGCACGTGTTGTCATGCATTTGCGTGACAAATCATTGAGGTCATACAATGAAAAATTAACAAAAAAAGGTTCTTTATCAGACATTTTAAGATAACTTTTAAGATAAATTAAAAAAGAATTAAAAAAGTCATCCACAAAAAATTCCTGTTCAAGTTACAGTGATGTTAAAAATCGATGCCCCAAACAACCTTTCTACTGTCATCCACAGAAAAGAAGTTGTAATCATACATCACAAACCCAGCCAAAACTTTACCTCATCATCAGCAATAGTATACATTACTAATTAGCTACACTGTACACTACAGCATATTATTATCAAGTGACTAATCAACTTTAACAACCCCTAGCAATTACAAGGGCAAAAATAAATGCTAGGGCAAGGCCATGATTTTTTTTGAATAGTGCACTGACCTTTTCAACCAAACTCTTTGTCTACTCTCCAAATAATAAATTTACTTATGTTTGTGTCATATTCAGAAATCACCCTACATACTTTATCGTACTTGGACACAAATCTTGTAAACTACTTGAAGAATCCATCTTTCAGTGTCCAAGCATGTGGCTTTGATCTGATCACTACCATGGGGAATTTTCCGCTTATTTCACGCCAATTTCATCACATGTCATTTACATTGTCTGAGACTAGTTACCAGGGGTGGGAGATTATTAGCCATGTTAACCACATCATAAGGACCCCAATAAGTTTAACAACTGTCTTTTTGTTGGGGGGTGTGACAGGGGGTGAGAACCTCCCGCTTTTCGTACCCTATTCTCTGGCTTTGCGTACCTTTATCTTCCGCACTTGTCCATTTACAGGTGTAGCTCTCGTCCCCTGTAAATAAGGAGACTCAAAACACATACTTGCCATTTAGCTGCGCAAACTTTGGGGTTTTCCTTTTTTCCTTTGTTTTCAGCCTTGCTCATCTTCCTCGCGTCTTTTGACTTGTTAAGTGACATTTCATGACCTATGATGTCATGACCTAAAAAGGGTTTCCAATAGTAGGCCTCAGTTTTTTCAGCTCAAGTCGCAAAATAAGCTAAATGTAAGTAAAAACCATTTTGGATTCTTGTTTTTGAAAGTGTTTTAATGCTTAATATTATATATGATTCCCACCTTCTTAGAACTTCCACTTCCTGCCCTTTCCTCCCCCGCCTTCTATTCTATTGGTCTCCTGCCCCCTCCCCTGTCCCCTGGCAACCAAAATTTATTTCCAGAGTAACTTTGTTAGTTAGAAATTAGCCTCATTTTAGAATTGTCTTATCCATAAAATTATTTACCGGAGGGAAATAGACTAGAAATGTTGCAGTGCAAGTGGCTTTGTAAGTAATGTTAGGTCAGTGTCCTTTAAGCAGTACATTTAAGTTAAATAAAGGATCTCCTGGAACCTACTTTGTTTAAAGGTAAACACAATTCACAAAAAAGACAATAGAAATAAATTTTTGTTACTTTGTGTTTATTCCATGAACAAAATAATAGCCTTACAATGCTAATGAATAGCATCCAACTCTTAAAGTTTAAGACTCTTTTTGCAGAGATTCCTCTATCCTTACAAAGAGTATTAAAGTCACAAACATGTTCATTAAATATTGATAACTACAACAGGAGCCCACTGGACATATTATATATAAGAAATGTGTCCCACTGTCTGACACTCTGCTTCACTTGGAGTGAATGGAAAATTAATTTTATTAAAGCATTGAAACAAGTGTGTGATAACCTTCATATATTAAATGTAACTCCTCAATATTCTAGCCTCCTTTATGACTTAAATGATTAGGGTTTTGCATCAAAATATCCTGCAAATAAAACTGTGCATGGACAGTACACAATAGACAGTACACAAGCTGTCCCCGTGGCTGGTAGTATTTTCAAGATCCTACCAGCCAGAGGGACAAGATCACAGAACACTGTCAATATTTAACTGTCGAGTGATTCTAGCGTAGTATAAAATAAAGATCAATGTATCAAACTGTTCTACAAATAAAAGTGTGCATGGACTTGACTCCAATTACCTTTTACACAGCTGTCCCTCTGCCCAGTGGTGTTTTCAAGGTCCCACCAGCCAGAGGGACAGGATCACAGAACATTGAAAACATTTAACTGTAGAGTGATTATAGTGTAGTGTAAAAATAAAGAAATATGTATCAAATTATTCTACATATAAAACCATGCATGGACTTTCGTCCAATTACCTTATACACAAGCTGTCCCTCTGGCCGGTAGTATTTTAAAGATCCTACCAGCCCGAGGGACAAGATCACAGAATACTGAGAAATTTCAACTGTACAGTGGTTCTAGTGTAACATAAAAGTAAAGAGCAATGTATCAAACTATTCTAGAAAAAAAACTGTGCATGGACTTAGGTCCAGTAACTGTCCTTAGAGACAAACTGTCCCTCTTGCCGGTAGTATCTCAAGATCCTACTGGCCAGAGGGACAAGATCACAGAACACTGAACATGTTCAACTCTAGAGTGATTCTAGTGTAATATAAAAGTAAAGAGCAGTGGATCAAACTATTCTAGAAATAAAACTGTGCATGGACTCAAGTCCAGTTAGCATTCTTATACACAAGCTGTCCCTCTAGCCGATAGTAGTTTTGAAGATCCTTATACAGGCCAGAGGGTCAAGATCACGGGACACTGAAAATACTTAATTGTAGATTGATTGTAGTGTAATATAAAAGTAAAGAGCAATGGATCAAACTAATAAAACTGTGCATGGACTTAAGTCCAGTTACCATCCTTATACACAAGCTGTCCCCTCTGGCCAATAGTATTTTTCAAGATCCAGACGAGAGGGACAAGATCAGAGAACACTGAAAATATTTAACTGTAGAGTGATTAAAGTGTAATATCAAAGTAAAGAGCAATGGATTAAAGTATTCTACAAATAAAACTGTGCATAGACTTAAGTCCAATGACCTTAAACACAAGCTGTCCCTCTGGTCGGTTGTATTGTCAAGATCCTACTGGCCAGAGGGACAAGTTCACAGAAAACTGAAAATATTACTGTAGAGTTATTCTAGTGTAGTATGAAAGTAAAGGACAATGTATAAAACTATTCTACAAATAAAACTGTGCATGGACTTGAGTCCAATTACCTTGTACACAAGCTGTCCCTCTGGCTGGTAGTATTTTCAATATCCTACCGGCCAGGGGGACAAGTTCACAGAAAACTGAAAATATTACTGTAGAGTTATTCTAGTGTAGTATGAAAGTAAAGGACAATGTATAAAACTATTCTAGGAATAACATTTTGCATGGACTTGAGTCCAATTAACTTGTACAAAAGCTGTCCCTCTGGCTGGTAGTATTTTCAAGATCCTACCAGCCAGAGGGACAAGTTCACAGAAAACTAAAAATATTACTGTAGAGTGATTGTTGTGTAATATACAAGTAAAGAGCAATGGACTAAAGGATTCTAAAAATAAAACTGTGCATAGACTTAAGTCCAATGACCTTAAACACAAACTGTCCCTCTGACCGATAGTATTTTCAAGATCCTATAGGCCAGAGGGACAAAATCATAGAACACTGAAAATATTTAAATGAAGAGTGATTGAAGCTTAAGTGTGATATAAAAGTAAAGAGCAATGGATTAAATAAAGTATTCTACAAATAAAACTGTGCATAGACTTAAGTCCAATGACCTTAAACACAAGCTGTCCCTCTGGTCAGTAGTACTTTTAAGATCCTACCGGCCAGAGGGACAAGATCACAGAACACTGAAAATATTACTGTAGAGTGATTCTAGTGTAGTATGAGAGTATAGGACAATGTATAAAACTATTCTACAAATAAAACTGTGCATGGGCTTGAGCCCAATGACCTTGTACATTGTAAAAAAGCCCTTTTATATACCATTTTGCTAGAAAAGGTATCCCTTTTATATACGTTTTATTGAAAAAAGGTACCCCTTTTACACACGTACTTTAGGTCTTGTTCTCATTTTCATGTAGGGCGTCTATTCGAAATATTATAATTAAAAGCCCTTTTAAATACCTAAATGACCGATTTCCCTACGCTTTTTTATACCTCAAGTTGTGAAATCCCTACCCCGTTTTTACCTGCAACCTGAAACAGGTACCCCTTTCGGGCGGAGCCTCCCCGTATAAGCCATTATAGGGAGTACCCCCTCCCGCCCACCCCCCCTCCCCCTCGAGGGCTGTCCCTCGGGAAACTTTTTCTTTGTTTTGTAGCTATTGTTAGGGTTAGGGACTATTATGTTGACTTCTTTGTTTTCCTTGTTTTACGTCACTTGTGAGTTTCACAGGTTCTTTCACCGAGGCAGAGCCTGTCCCTCTGGCCGGTAGTATTTTCAAGATCCTACCAGCCAGAGGGACAAGTTCACAGAAAACTGAAAATATTACTTTAGAGTGGGTTATTATAGGCTTTGGACGAAATTCCGACAGCGACATGTAAACCTTCCGAAACTGCGACGTTGAGAGGTTTGAAATTCAGACGGGGGACACAAAGACCCCCCTCCCCCCAACAGGGCCTCCACAAGCTGTCCCTCTGGCCGGTGGTATTTGCCAAGATCCCACCGGCCAGAGGGACAAGACAAAGTAAGTTTGAACTCGGGGATCCACTGAATCAAGAGCGCATTAAAATAATTCGTTTCAAGGAAAGACGTATTAAAAAAACTCTTGTGCCTAAGTCAAAGACGTCTACAAGACGTCGTCAACGAGTGTTTATACTTCAAGACGTGACAGTGTTAGCGTACAAAATTTGACGGTTTACGAAATCGAACTAGACGGGAAGAGACCTAAAGAAATTTACCGCATTTACCGAACAATTCACTGCTTTAACCTCTACACATTATTCTTAACATGCCAGGTAAATAAAAGCGTACTTGTCTTGTTGATCAACATAGTTTTACCACCGGCAATTCACACATGAGAAAGTATAGGGCGCGTTCCATTCGACCAAAATATCCGGAAATCCCGGTTCAAAATCGAATGGAACAGACATTTCCCAGAAATTCGTTTCGAAAATTTCGGTTCCCCTTTTTTCTGGAAATTTGGAAATTCCGGAAATTTCCTGTTCCATTTGGCATTTCTACCGTACCCGGTATGAATCTGCCCCAGTTCCTTTAGCCGTGAAAAGTTACGAGATGGCAGCGAGCCTTTCGAGTCGACACTACACTAGATGCAAAATAATGTGTCACAGTTCGAGCCTGTTCTTGATTGCGTATTCTCCACGTTGCATGCCTTGGATTATCCACTGTGTCCCGCAAGTAAACAGTGTACTTTAATTTTTGCCATACAATAAATCCTTTATTTGACGAACCTTGCCGAACAAGTCGGTTGGATCAGAGATTGCATCCGACTACACGCAAAACACTGAAAACAACCCTGACATCAATATCTTATTGAGACTTTCTGGCCATCTTGACTCTCCTCTTTAGCAGACGACTCAGTTCAATAAATCATATTTACTATATTGCTGAAGTTAAGTTGAATCTAGTGCATACTCTTGTTTTGCAATCTTCTCAGGGAGTATTTTATTTTTTCTTTATTTTTACTCATAGACAATCAGGTTATGTTGAGGGATGTCAGTGCTGACTTGTATGAGAAGCTTGGCTTCTTGTTAAACCCCGCGTCATTTAGGGGTTCGTGGATACACCTGGCTGGCAAGCTGGGCTATACTAACACACATGTTGCCAATTTTAAATTGCGACCCATGCACAGCACCCAAGTAATGCTGGAGGACTGGGCCCAGCGAGCGGACGCTACTGTGTTTAAGCTGTACCAGGCTGTTCAAGCGATTGGACGAGAGGATGCTGCGAGAGAGCTTGAATCAGTTTTAGTTCCGTTTGGCACCACTGTATAGAGGTGACAGTTAACGTTGTGACGTAACGAAAGCAGGCCGAATTTAAAACAAAAGGCGCAAACTGGCACAGCCATTGGTTGCTTTTCCGTGGTCATTGGCGTTGCCAAGAAACCTAAAATTGACGCAAGCAAGCTATTAATGTAGCCTGCGACCAGACTCTTCGGGGGCTCACACGCCCTTTTCAGGGTTCGCGATATACACAGGAGGCAAGGAAAAGCCTGCTCACTTCATGATCACCAGCTAGAATTATGTGGTCTGTTGATTCGCGAGGCAGTTATAAATATACTGTAAATATACATTGATGATACAAGTTTCGTAATCCCTACAAAGTATGAAGAACATTGAATTTAATCTTTTGACACTGGTTTAAAGTTTGTGTTTTTTTTCTATTCTGATTACGTCATAATAATAATAATAATAATAATAATAATATTAATAAAGATAATAATAATAATAATAAA
>CM042754.1:23429423-23494423 GCA_022496165.2 Catalaphyllia jardinei | reverse complement strand
CGAATAATCGCTCCCCTTTGACCGAAATATTTAAAATAACCGCCTTCCTCGAATAATCGCCCCCTCCCCCTCCCTCGCCATTTTTTCTTTCTCTTATCCCCTTCCTCTCAAGTTAAAAATTGACATCTTGGGTAACAAACAAACTTTCATTCAACTGTTCACAACTGGATGGTTGCAAAAGCACCGGGTTTTTTTACAGTTTTTTCTATGGTAATATTCACGTATTTCACTTTTTCCTTTATTGCTTGGTATAATATAACCAAATGTTTAGGGTACGACCTCCTGTAAGAAATATTTCCTCGAATAATCGCCCCCTTTTGGTGCGCCGAAAATGGAAATAATCGCCCCAGCTATTATTTGAGGAAATACGGGTAATTTAGGCTGAATTAACCGTCTTGTCACATGAAGTACGGATTATCAAGGGCAAAATTGTAAGTTTTTTCTATGACTGGTTTCTGTCGGGTGTAGTACTATATATTGTTTTTTTCGGAAGCTTCAAGTTTGCCACTATTAGAAATCTTCGTTTCGAGTGATATCATTTTCAGCCTTTTTCAGTCTCCTGACAATAGAGAAAGTGTTGCGCGGAAAATTTACATGTAAAGAGCAAAAGCATCGGTGTCGCTCAGCTTAATAACATTTATTTTTGTTTGATTGCTTCTTCTTTTTTTCTTTCAGCAAAAAAATTCTATTTCTGTCCTCTTAGTTAATCCCCATCATTCTTCAAGTCCAATTTTGATTTTCATCGATACATTAAATTTTTTCTTTGGAGAGAAAACAAATAGAATAGTCGAGGATTCAAACAATACCCTCTCTTTCATTTCCTGTTGACTTAATGGGTTCAAAAGTGTGACTTATTGCAAGCTTTGTGAGAACAAGTCTGACCTGTATGGTCACATGACAGTTTGTCGTTCTCTTTCATGTTCATGCGGTACAGTTGAACCCGGAGACGCATTCAGTCCACTACAGGCATCCATTACTTACAGTTACAAATTGAGGTCTAACAAGGTAGGACTAACTCTTTAACTGAATAATTTGTCATTACCGCGGTAATTTTCTTGCAAAGGAAAAGTCAGGCCCTTTAGAATAATTTTCTGTGAAGACAGCTAGAATCGAAAAGTACATGCTACTCGCGTCAGACACGGTAGGTAAGGCTAGAAGATATCCATATCTTAAACGATTAGTTTTTCTATCATGTTTTTTCATCTATGTATTTATTGATCAGCATTTTGTTCCATAATGTTGCGATTATTTGCTATTTGCTAGGAGTGAATTTGCCACCCCGTATGCTTCGGTATTAACTCAGTCATTTTCATTCAGTATCCGCCATTCGCGGTTCGCGGTTCTTGTCGCCTGGAAATGCAAGTTGCTGAGGCTCTCGGGCAGTTAAGTGATCATGATTCAACCGAAAAATATATTTTACAGTGGGAAGCTTACGTTGGTGAAGATCTGACAATTGAACGCTAAGAAACCTGTTTTGCGTGCAGCGGCTTTTGTGCTCACTAAAAGATGTTTTCCTAGAAAACAACAGGTTCTTTTTAGTCCCCAGCGGACACTAAGACCACGACCTGTCACGTGCACGTGAACGGCGCAATAAACACGATGTGCTAACCAGTGACAAACAATAGAGAATTGTTTCAGGGCCAAATTCGAAACTGTAAGAGGTTCAATTGTTGTCAGGTTTTCTGTCAGAATACAATTCTAGGAGGACATCGAATGTATTTTGGCATGCAACTTCAGTTTTAATAAAATTTCAGTCGTCGAAAACTGATGCAAGAATCCAACGTATGTGACCTGCGCGCCCTCCGGAATACTCCAAAACAGGAAACAATTACGGCCGTCGCCTTTTATGTATCAGTGTTCTTTGAAATGATTCTGTCCAAATATATCTTGCTTCATCTCAAAATGCATTATTTGTTTTCATTTAAGCGATTCTATTGTAATTAAATTGTTGCGCTACATATTGGCAAGACTCCGATCTTGATAGTCACAGTCACGTGACAGTGACATGATACGTGGAAGCTGGTTACCAAGAAATCGAAAGGAACGCGAGGTAGATATCTCCAAAATTGAGGAGTGAATGACAAAATAATAAAATATGCTGTCAATATGTTTTGTTTTAATCAGTAGCATTATCCATATCTAAATTTTGTAACCAGGAAGGCGGGAAATTAACCGTATCACTGACTGTGCTGGGACGCTTCTGCCACGGTTGCACGGCTTCACATATTTTTGTAACTCGTGGACCAAAAATTTGAATTGATTCCCCTTATCAAAACAAGAAAATTATGCAATATCTGCATATTGGCTTTGGGCTGCTTCCGCTCCTTTGTCTCCTACCTGTGGACCCCAGCCAAAACTCAGTAAAACTACACGCTTGAGCACCGAGCTGAGCTAAGGTCATGACATCTGCTAACTCAGCACATATTGAACGTCGTATATATGGCACAGCAGGCACAGTTGAACATAGAACAGCTTTACTTTTAATAATGTTTCTGAAGATGTTGTTCTCTGTAAATAAAACACTTCACTAGCACTTTTTATAAGTTACTTTAGCTTGCAGACCTGTTACTTCTCCTTTTTTATGTTTTCCTTCCTGTTCCCAGTTTGGAATTTGGCATCGACTCAAACTCGGCGTGTGCGTTGTAAACGTTGTGACCTCAAGTGATACACATGCACGTGATCATGTTCCAAAACTAGTCCATTTACCCATGAGACTATGATCTATCGTAGTCTCTCAGTGATTAGGCTTAGGGAAAAATAGTTTCACAACTGAGAACTTCAATGCTTAAAAAGTTCGGACGTTTCTTTCGATGTAATTAATTCAAATCATGCTCAGGTATAAATAACGTGACTCGATTCCACGCCTCTTCTGTTACATGTCGCGGTCTGTTGACTTCAGAGGTGAATATTCAAACTGCACGGCTTCAAAACGAAATGTACGGGGTGGGGGAGGGGGCGGGGTTTACTTTGACTGGTGCATAAATCGACGATCGCAGCTATTTTTTTGTTTTTCAGTTATCTAGAATTTTCCGCGCTCCTGAAATAGCACTCTGGTGACTTGTCCTTCGACAAGATCACTTGAAGCGCCTTCGTCCTGTTACCCGCTGACTCGCCCTGTCCGGTTAGTGTTAAATTAGAAGAATACTGTCAGAAGATTTAAGCATATTTCCCTTCTTTGTTTACTTCCTCGTGAATGAGCCCTCCTGGGCCGGGTTGTTCAAACCCCGATTAAGCTAACCCAGGGTTAGCGATAATTTTGCTTTCAGTTTTGTAACCTTTTGGTGAGGTGTTCTGTTTATATTGTTTGCCCTTCAGTTTTGAGCTGTGGTAATCTCAAACTACACCAAAAATTTGAGCTGAAAAACATTTTTAAATATGAAAACGTAATGCATCAGTTAACGTTTAACCCTGGGTTAACGTTAACCGCCTTTCGAACAACCCGGCCCTGATAGATATCGTCACATGTGCAAAAACTATAAAATCCGTTCATGATTTACTGCGGAAACGTTCATCAAGGGTATCACAGTAAGATTAAAGGGTAAGTTTTTAAAACAACAAAAAAATATTGCTTTGAAACAAGGCTCATTCAACAATGTAAATCTTTTTTAAAAAAAATTCCAGGGGCCTGAGGTTTTCGTTATCGAGTTAGCAAGAACAATCGGCCACGGCGAGCCAAAAGAGTACTCGCCCACCCGGTGTGCCAAATCTGGACAACGCAGCGGGCATAAAGCAATCAAAGCAAAACTAAAACAAACGACAACTGTAGCAAACTATCGGCCAACGACCAAACCACACGAGAGTAAACTCGACATCGGCCAGTGATCCAACTTTGTCAAAGTAATATTTACAATATTCTGAATATTTACATCAGGATTTAAGACATTTGACGTTGTTTTGAATACTTGACTACAAAAAAGTGGCGTGCAGAAAACATGGCTCTGTGTTTTTAAGCCAGTCCCAATGAGTTTTTGATTTGAATGGTTGCTCGTTGGCACTTAACTACATCTGGTTACTATTTTTAGTGGCGCTATGCTACGCTACACTGCTGGACTTTGATCTTGTCATTGTGCCAACTAAGCAAATTTTGAATTGCATCACGTATGCTTCTCAATTAAGCTGCTCTGGTTTCATTTTAGCGAACTAATTTTATTTCTGTTAGAGAAGTTACTCGTAACCAATAAGACAACAGTTTGGGCTTTGGGTCAATTTTTAATGGCGTTGCGCTATACGTTACTCTACTAGCGAGTAATTAAAACCGCGCAACATATTAGCATTTAATCCAGTTTTTTTATGCAAACTAACAAATTTTCCAGCTGAACTTTCTGATGCCTTTCCTGCGCAAATTATGGCTAAGACGAATGGTGGAGTTTATTTTTTCTATGTAACGTATCAATTAAGGTGACAGCATTCCTCTTAACTAATTCAGTTACCCTGCCTATACCGCACCGGCGCCATTCAGTCCTTTGTTTCCCGAAGAACTTCCTCGTGAAATACGCAGGTCGGGAAGCGTGATGCGTTACAAATTATCCGCACTCTGATAAAGGTTGTTCTTGTCTGGAGTATGCCGTGCCTTATGTTTTTCGTTGATGAAGACTTCAACTGAACTGTCCAGGAAAAATCCAACTTTCAGTTTCGAACGTAAATCAAGCGAAAAAAATTAACACCTCTGTAGATGGTAGGCATGGGTGACAGTTTCAAACGAGTCTTCCGGGAAAGTACAGCCAACCAAAATTTGCATATTGTTCGTTTCCCATATCTCTTGATCGCGCCGTTGTCTCAAAACTGCACATAAAAATTTAAATGCCGTCCGCAATCGAACACTGGGCTTTTCCTTTCTCGTTGCCATGATCAATCAGGGTACCCGTTCAATTACTGGGTCGTAAGAAAGATTTCCTGCCGTGTTTTGAGGCTCACCAAGGTAGGCACAACCGTAAATTTAATTTTAACGTAAGTTTCAAGTTCGAAAAAGAATACACGACTTGGTGACTGATCATGGGGTCTGCCGTGTACGCACCATGCTCCTTGGTTTGTATGTAACAAAAATGCATTTCTTTTCAGTTCATGCGATTTTTTTCTCATGATTGTTAGGGGTCATTTAAAGTTTGGGTGTCTTGTGTGTTGTCTTGATTCGAAATTCGTTATTTCTATTTTGACTTTTATACAGGCTTCTGACGGTGAACCCATTATCGCCTCCGGGTATCGTCGTCATTTTTTAGCTGTTTAGCACCGTTTTGGTCTGTTTTGGAAAAGGGATTTTATCGGTTTGGTCTGAAGTTGTCTAGGAAGCTGATGGAAATTTATTTAAAGAAACCGGAAGTTCAGTGATAATGCTATTATAAACTTCCGCATACACGTACACTTTATTTACCTATTTCATCAGTCTTAAGACGAGAAAAGAGAAGTAACCAAAAATGAAATATAATGCGCAGTTACCAGCGCATTCATTTTCATTTTGCTTAGCCTGAAAAAAAACACTGAATCCAGGGTCGGCATTTGGAGAGTTTGCCTGCGTATGCCTACAAAAAAAAGAGTTTCCCAAAGAAGCGGGGAGAGGGGCGATGAAGTCGGCTGCTCAGGGCTGAAACGGAAACAGGTCCTCACGCTGTCTTAAAAAAAAATGCATATTAAGTAAGCCATCACAGCTATCAAATCATTAGATGAGCAAGAACTTTCCCAGTGTACATTTTACCCATTTTACAGTTCTTAATTTGGAATCCGGCCAAAGAAGTTTTTTTCAGAGTTTCAAGTCGATGAGAAGATATTATTCCAGCTGTATGTAATACTGAGCTGCAACATCCTGTGTGTGATATATCGGAGTGACTCGTTTTCAGAAAATTGTTTGCTGCTCCCTTCGTGTAATTTATTTAATTCCTTGCTTTCGTATAAATATTTTGTCTAAACACAAACGCCTACTTGTTGGAGTTCTGAGTTCACTCCCAATCAGGTGAGAACAAAAATGTATTTAATCCTAATCCTAATTGTTTTTAGCATGTTAGGCGATCTAGCTTGGTCGAGCCATTGTTCCTAGTCGAGCCATCAGTAACTAACCATGATCATGACTTGACCAAACGAACCTGATCGGGGGCCAAATGATGCCGAAACGAACAAAAAGTACGATTCGGTATTTACTGTACCCAAATTCGGCCAAGAGAGCACGACTGACGTTGGCTTAATATAGCACGATATCACAGTCCAGTAGACAAGGCAATTTTGGCTATGGTAATCAGCCTATATTTTTAATGATGAACCAAACGAACCATGGGCAAGAATCATCAGTTACACAAGACCAACATATTGTTTCAATTAATTCGATAATATTCGCTTAAACGTGGACATACCGCTTTGTAATTATTAGTCATTTTTGTGCAGATTACCACGAGTTCGTGTCTATTGTAGGAACCATGAAGGCGGCCGTCAAGTAAGGCCAGGACTTGTTGTTCTGAATTCTGCTTACATCAAAGGACTTCCGGCTCGTCTCTCAGACTGCAAAGCGGACTGATGAGTTTTGTCTGAGATGTTTTTTGTTGGAAACCTCAGGGGACCTTAATGTTGCAATTAGAAATAAAAGAAATGTAATGAGCTGGGCGGAAAATGTCGCTTTCAGTTTAACAACTAATGCTCCAACAGTAACCGTTGTCCGCTTTTAACGTATAGCAAGCAATCCTGACACCCGTGAAAACGTTTCATTTCCGATTGTGAATTAACACGTGAAAACGGCATTATCCACGCTATCATGGCGTTTTTCATGTTGTCAGCAGAACGCCAGAGCTAAGGAGCTGTTATCGTATGTACGTTTCGTGAGAACTTCTCACCTTTTGTCTGTTGTAACATACTGAACAATCGCAAAGGTGTCAGTTATACGACTTCCTCTCTGCTCGTACTGAAGACTTCCTGTTAAACAGGGGTGACAGGTTATGACGCAGTGTTTTTTTCAGTATTCTTTGATGGTATTTTCTGTTAAATCTTAAAAATACCACATTTGTAAAAGGTTAGCTTCCGCGCATTTTCAAGTTTATTGCTGAGATCTAATTCCCATCTTAAAACTGAAAAGGTGAGCTGTCTCCTTCCTCTTTTGAGTTGATAGTGATAAGTCGTGACCACCACCTGTGTTTTATTAGTCTAAATTTGAGATTTTATTCCTTAAATTTAGCGAGGGATCTGATAAAAGCAATTTTACGGGACTGGGTACTCTTAGCTGGCTTACAGTCACACGCATGTTAGTAATTTAGGCTGAATTAACCTGCTTCAAGACACACACGTTGTAAAAACGCGGATTATCAAGGGCAAAAGCTTAAGTTCTTTCTAAGATTGGTTTCTGTTGGGTGCAGTACCATATTTTTTTCTCAGAAACTTCAGATTTGCCACTATTGGAAACTTTCAGCCTTTTTCAGTCTCCTGACAGCAGAGAAACTGCAACGACGGAAATTTAAAAGAGCAAAAGTCCACGCATTGGTGTCGCTCAGCTAACATTTCTTTCTCTTTGCATTTTCTTCTTTTTTTCAGCAAAAATAAATCCTGTTTCCGTCCTCTTAATTAATCCCCATTAATCTTCAAGTCTAATTTTGATTTTGCGTCGATGTTAAATATTTTCTTTGGAGAGAAAAAAATAGAATAGTCTCGAGGATTCAAACAATACTTTTCGTTCTAGCCCTTTTTCATTTCCTGTCGACTAATGCAAAAGCGTGCCATATTGCACGCTCGGTAAGAACAAGTTCAACCTGCATGGTCACATGACAGTACGTCGTTCTCTGTTATGCGGTAGTTGAGCCCAGAGACGCATTATTGAACAGTCCACTACAGATATCCATTATTTACCGTTGCAAATTGAGGTTTAAAAAGGTAGGATTAACTCTTCAACTGAATAATAATCATTACCGCAGTAATTTTCTCGCAAAGGAAAAGCCATGCCTTCTAGAATAATTGTCTGTGAAGACATGACATGATCGAAGATTATGCTACTGTAACGTACTTGCGCTTAACTACATCGAAGACATGGTAGAAGATATTCATGTCTTCAACGATTAGCTCAATCATTTTCATTATCCGCCGGCATTTAGCGATTCTTGTCATGTCACCAGGATGATGCAATTTTAATTACCACCTTAACTTAACTTACTTAATTACTAATTCAGTTCACTCATGATTCAAAGATTTAAGTATATTTTACAGTGGAGAGCTTACGTTAGCGAAGATTTGATAATTAAACGCTTAGAAACCTTTTCTACGTACATTGTTTTTGGTGTCCATTCAAAGGTTTAGCAAACTTCAATATCTTTAGTCCCCGGCGAAAACTAAGACGAGGTGTGAGACGGTGACCCGTCACGTGCATGTGAATGGCGCAATTATACGCGATATGATAACCAAGCACAACGATCATAGAATTGTTTTGGCCTCAAATTCTAGACTTTTCTATTATCGCAATATATCAGAATACAATTTCAAGATGACATCGAATGCATTTCGTCGAATCGGCCCCGTGAGAAGCTGACATGCGAACATTAAAAACTCCAGGTGTAGTCAATCGATAAAACGATAATCGATAACAATCGATATCAATCTTCAATTGATATCGATTTCCGATACCACTTGATAGGAATCGAGAAAGAAAAAAGGTGTGGGTTCGATTTATATCGATTTCCGATGGAAATCGATAAGAATTGGTTTATCCATTGTTATCGATTATCATCGACTTTTATCGGAAACTATTTTTGCCAATTTCTACAAGTTAAAGATTGACACCATGTATTTTCTATGGTTTTATTGAGTCATTCAATCGTGGATATGCAATGCAAATATCAACAAGCTTATACTAGAAGAACAAGAACAATAACAGAAATAATTTGGTATTTTTATCGACGTTAAGCTTCAGCGCGGTTCAAAGAAGAAGAGGAAGTTGCGACCAAAGTAGCGGTGTGCAACCCTCATGTCTCCCTTTAGCAACGCCATAAATATGAAGCAAAATAAACGACAAAATCAGTGTTTTTATTTCAGGATCGAGTTAATTGGAGTTTCATCTACGCGTGAGCGCCATAAAGGAGATGCAAGATGCAATCGACAGCGACGGGATGAATGGACAAGTTAAAAACAAAAAATATAAAAAAATTTAAGGCGGGGGTCCACCTGAAAGCCGTATTATGGCTGGGTATTATGTTTTTAATGCAAATATCTCGTTTACGTTTCAAGCAATCAAGAATCGCTCTGCTCATTTCACATTTCTATGTTTTGGGTATTTTTGTAAATTTTTGGGTGATTTTTAGGTATATTTGGACATAAATAGTTTTCCTCAAAGGATAAGTTAAATGTATGGAAATAGAAAATTTGGGGAATTTGGTGTGTTTTAAAATTAGAGTTTGAAGTTAAAAATGGGTAGATACATTCCAGACAGTTGCCCAACAACCTGGGGTGCCATTGTGCGGTCGGGCAACCGTCTGGAGGTGTTCCATAACCCTTTTTTCCCCTTTCAACCTCTCTTTAAACTTACCAAAATTTCACTTAAATTCATTCGCCTTAAAATATTTTAAAACTCCAAACCAAGAACTAGCTGCTGAAATAATAAAATGTTTTACCATTTGAACGCGGGCCTCGTATTGTTTACATTAATAGTAACGCCATCTTTGAAACGAAAACTCCTCCAGGGGCTCCTTGGGATTAGTGATTGTTATCGATTACTGTCGATTGCTATCTATTATTATCCATTATCTCAATCGATAACAATCCATAAATTTTTTCTGTGAGTTCGATTGTTATCGATTACTGATTTCGATCGATATCAGTCGGTGATTAATATCGATTGATATCGATGGAATCGATTGATTTCCGATATCGATCGATTTCCGATATCGATTTCTATCGATTGAGTACGCCTGGAAAACTACAAGAATCCGGAACACTCCAAGGCAGGAAACAAAATTACGGCCATCACCATTTGTCTGAGTTCTCTCTTTCCGGACATATCTTAATTCATCCCAAAATGCATTATTTTGTCTCCGATTCTTGCGTTATTGTCAAGACTCCGAAAACAAAGCGTTTCTTAATAGTCACAGTCACGTGACAGCGACAACATATGGCAGATGGCAGTGGTTCAAATATTAAATAGTTATATAAGTGAGCCCCAATCGTACGTTCAGCCTTTCTGAGTTCAGTTTCTTATAATTAGCAGGAAATCGAAACGAACGCAGGATAGATATCTCACACTAATGGACAAAATTGTTTTTGTTGTGAGAAAATCTTTAGGGTCGCGCGCACTCAATTTGCATTTCTGTCATACACGCATCAATGGTCAACAAAAGGAAACTTTCCCGCTCCCGCTAAATATATCGCTATTCTTGGGTTGCACTGTCACACAATTGAAAAAATAATTCGAAAACCATTCAGTGTATAAAGTCAAGAAATTATTGTTATATTATAGGATACAAATAAATAAGACACTTCTCCAAGTTTTAGTTCTGTACATTTCCCAAACTTCAAATATTTGTCGAAATATTTTGCACAAATTTACAGAGCCTCCAATGGACGTATCTATGTCATCTCCTTCTTCTGACCGCAAAGCGTATGTAAATGGTGCTGAGGCGGAATTTTGTTCTGTTTCACATAGGTACCCGTTCATTTACCGGCGAGTCGTAAGAAAGATTTCCTGCGGCGTTTTGAGGCTCAACAAGGTAGGCGCTTCCGTAAATTTAATTTAACCGTAAGTTTCATGTGCGAAAAAGAATACAAAATATAGATGAACACTGATCCCAATAGTCCAGTTTCGAATTCGCCATGGCCGCTGGATAAAAGCACTGACAACGCATTTTTACAGGGTTAGCCTCGACCTGAGAAAAATATTCATAAATACCGGCGGGAAAGTGCCATAAATTTGAAAATTAAACAATACATAGAGTTGTAAACAGGTCATCTTCTCGCTGGAATTTGTGAATATTTTACTTTAGGTCGAGGCTAACCCTGTACAAATGCGTTGTCAGTGCTTGTATTCAGTGGTCATGACGAATTCGAAACTGAACTGTTGCAGATATGACCAAAATGAAATAAAACGGAGTAAAGAACTAAATTATTTTAAACACAATTGCCCTATATTTCGGTTTGCTTCAGGGGCTAAAGAAAAAATGTTGCTGTGGTTTTACAGTTTTTAATTAATTCCATTTGAAAAAGAAGACACGACTTTGTGACTAATAATAATAGGGTCTGTCGTGTACCTTCGCTGTCCTTGGCTTATATATAACAGAAACACATTTCAATTCCAGTTTATGCGATTTTTTCTCATAATTTTCAGGGCCGGGTCAGTTAAGTGGTAACTGTCTTGATGGGAAATTTTTTATCTCTATTTACTTGATTTTCGAAGCTTTTGACGATGAACTCACCCCAAGAGGCCTGGCGTGCCCAATCGATGAAAATCGATCATTGGAAGGCAATCGATATAATCAATATATGTAATCGATAATAATAAACTGATTATTATCGATTGCCTCAATTAATCGATCAAAATCGATACTCACAATCCCTTTGCTCACAATCCTAGTCCTCGTAATTGCTATCGATTATATCGATTGTCATCGATTTTAGTCGGTAACTCTTGTTCCCGGGACTTGCTGCACAGCGTGCTTGTCCCGTCGAATATAGATGTGATATTGATTGAGTGAAATGGTAGCATGAGTGTGGGTTTACTGTAACAGCAGGTGAAACATTTTTCTTGGAGTAGAAAATCTGTAGCCAAAATTAAAACGAAACTAGAAAAATCGATAATAGCTATGAAAATCGATAAAATCGATGACAATCGATGGAATTCGATGAAAATCGATACTCACAATTGTCTTGGTGATCGATTTCATCGATTTCCGATATTAATCGATTAATTAATATCGATTGGCACGCCGGGCATACGGGTGAGTCAGAAGTTGTTTGTCGTTTTCTTTGTGTAATTTATTCCATCCTCGTTGTTTTGGTTAAAATATTTTGTCTAAATACAAGCTCCATGGTAGCCTCCCACGTAGACGGTCCTATGCTCATCACGCCTTTTTCCTCCTCCCACGAACGTCTGCTGAAGCCAAGGGCATATTTCTTTCCCTCTGTTTGCCTGTCCCGATCAAGACTGCAGACGTTGGACCAAGAGAAGTTTGGACTTCAACCGATACCAGCGTGACCTTTCAACGATTATGGAGACACTAACTCCGTCGATTTAATGGCTTGCTTTTATCAAATCCTGACTCAATTGCTGAAATCCTGTGGGAAGTCTGCTTGGAACTTGAGACTGAATGATCGCAAAACGCCAAAATACTAGCGTGACTAGCGTGACGTGTCTTATTGTCGAGTGTGAGAGACATTTATTGTAGTTAACTTCGTAAATGTGTTCGTAAATCCACGAACGCGGACTGGATTACAAAACCAGCGTTGTATTTACTTTGAAAGCGTTGACGTTGACGTCATCGCAACAGTTTTCGTTGGACTTCTTTCCCGAAGGTTTATTATTATCCTTTTATTATACAATTAGCCGGCGCCGATTGGCTCGAAAGTAATTTTCAAGTGATCTCCAGCTGATCTTTGGGTCCAAAGTCCACAGCCTTGATCGGGAAGCTTGCAAACACAGGGAAAGAGCTGCCATTTATTACTCCCTATCACGTGGTAGAAACTGCACGCATTTGACCAGAATTTTACGCACCTTGCAATTGACAGTTTAGAATCCGAGATCAAAAATAGATTTAATCCTGACCGTACCTTTTTGATACGCTTCGTCATCATATCAGGCGACTTTGATCGAGCCAAGGGTCCTAGACTTCCTTTTTAGGCGAGATGTAGTGGAGCCATCAGTTACTAACCATGACCATGACTCGACCATACGGCTGCTTATTTCCCCCGCTTTCTTTCATTTCTGCTGATTGAAAGCAATGAAATTGAACTAAAATTTTATATTTTTTGTTAGCTGTATCACACATACTGTTCAAGTAACTTAGGCATCTTATCATAAATATGATCCAAAGAATCAACTAAGTTAACTAAATTAACCAACACATTCTGTTCTCATCCGCTATTCTTTTATACATGATACTCTCACGAAAAGCATTCTGGAAAAAAAAGATCAATTCACTCTGTTTCTAGTTTGATACTGAAACAAATCATTTGTATTGATATACGAGCAAACGTATCCCGAAAGCAGAACAGAAGACGAGATTATTTCCGAGATGTAAACAGAATTATTGCGTTACAGTGGGGGGAACTACCAAATTCACGAATTTGATTGGCTGAAATGAATATTGACCTCGGTCTAGATTTTCCCATCTAGACCGGCATCTAGACCGGTAATGTTTTGAAGTCAAAAAGTTGCAAACTAAAATGCAAAATCATAGCCTGTTTTCATCTAACAAAACTTATTTCTGTAAGTGCCAAAAAGCTGATGAGGACAAAAAGCGTGAAGAGCAAACTTTGGAAGAATTAAATTCGGCGCATCGCCGTTCGCAAGCAAAATGTAAGTTAGTACAAACAGTTACATTAAACGAGTTAAACTGTTCTTGTTTTTGCCATATAATAAAGACTCAATAAACATCTTATCAACCGAGCTAAGTCGGTCTGTATGGGAGATTATTACACGACTAAGTTAGTTCAGAGGGCCGATAACTAAAATCAACCAATCAGATTGCTCCGTTGCCGGTCCAATATATTGCAAGTATTGGGCCGGGCAGTCCCGAATGATCCCGCACGAAATTTTCTCGTAGTTTTGCTTCTTTTCTTTTTCTAAAAGTATTTACTCCACATAAAATGTTATTTTTGTTTTCTTCCAACTTTGTTTTTCTTGTTTTTGAAAACGTCAGACGTGAGTAAACGTTCAGTTTGCTCTACATAAATATTGCGCGCTTGAAGCTTATGATGTCTTTGCAGTCTATCATTTAGGGTTTTCTTCTAAACAATTTCAGTCGTGTAATAAATCTCTTATTAACCAAGCTTGCTCGGGACCGTACTGGGAGAATATCGGCCCTTGGTCTTTTTTGTAGGGACCTCGCTGCGCTCGGTTAATAAGATATATATCTTGACCTCCGTCGTGTGTACAGACCTCGGTCACGATTCTCCCATACTGCCCGGTTAAAAAGAGCTAATTATAGTGCAGATTACTACAATTAGATCATGTTGATCATAGAAATGTGGTTGGGCTGAAATTTAGCTTAGGTCATGACACTTCCGTCTCCCAAACTGCATGCAAAGAATGACGAGTTTTGTCTGAGACATTTTTTGTTAAAAACCTCAGGAAACCTTATTGCTGTAATTACAAGTTTAAGACCGTTTAAGAAACGCAATGAACTGGGAGAGAAATGTCGCTTTCAGTCTAGTAATATTACTACGGAAACCGTTTTCCGCTTTTGACTGCAATGTTATTTTCAGTTACATAAACAGGAAGAAAAGGACTATCAGATTTTTAAGCGCTCCGATTAAAAAGTGCGCTGTTCTCGTTTACAGGTAGCAGTCAACACGAGAGTGAATTGTTGTTCGCCGACCATTGCCTCTTGCTGAGTTTCAAGGTTGGTTTGCTTTCCCCTAGCTCAAAGCTTCTTTCTTTCATATTATTTCATTGTTTTTGTGTGTAAGCTACTAAAATCCTCTAATATGTGTTTACTTGTGCGAGTTTCTCCTGTTACTGAAGGCGAAGTGAACCGACTGCTGTTCATCATTCTATCAGTCTCTGTAGTTCTTAACTTAAAATCCAGCCGAAGAAATAGGGGTGGTGAATGGTAACAGATAATAATGAATGCGAGACTTTGCGAGAAGACTAGCGTTTTTCATTGCGAGGCCGAGTTGAAAGTATAGACGTTCGGTTGTAATTTATAAGAACAAACAAAGAAATCCGTACTTCAATCGAAACTTTCTTAGCCTGGCAAAAGCATCGGGACTTTGAGACCGAGCTCCATGAAAACAATCGAGACTCTAAGATGCACATAACTGCTAAAAAGTAAAACTGCGACATCCTGAAATTCGACGAAAATTTTGCCAGACTCATGACTTTTGAAGGACCATTCGCCAACCGTGGAAGTTTAGGTCAGATAGTCAAGAAGATACGAAGGTAGTGTTTCTTGGGTTATACATAGCTAGTGAGCCGTTCTTAGAAAATTGTTTGCCATTTTCTTCGTGTAGTTTATTCCATTCTCTTTGCTTTGGGAAAAAATGTTGTTTTCGCGTTTGTGCTTAAAAGCGCAATCGCCCATGCAATGTCACCAGCTCAGCATGCGTCTCACCAGAGTTACAGACTTCGTTAGAATTACCATTTCCTTTCAGAAGCCCCCAACAAAAATATATATTGAAGTATAAAAGAACGCAGCGCATTTAATATAGTCTCGCAAGTGGGCTGAAACAGACTTTACTTAACTCTGCCTCCATGCATGCTAGGCTCGATTACCAGCAGCTGTTCGGGAAAGAAGCCCGCGCTCCTCGAGAAAGCGGCGGAAATCGAGCCTACATGCATGCATAAATCAATGGAATGCAAAACAATGATAACAATAATAATTGCCGGAATGGCAACAGGAAAGGCTAATCGCGTTCGAGGTGATCCGGTGATGACCCTAAACTACTTTGTAGCGTGCAAACGGATATTGATGTTTTCAAATTGTAGTTAAATTGTTGGTTTGCCAGAAACGTGTACAAGTCAAAAATTGTTCAGGTAACCACGAGTTCAGTTTGATCGTAGAAACCAAGCAGACATCTGTTTAGGCCGGGATTTACACTCTGCTGATCTTATTTAAAAACTGCTAGCAACATCCCTTTTTGACATTATTTTGACGTCATTTCCGTTTCCGCAAGAACTTTCCTTTGCAAGTAAACAAATATAATGGCAATGATGGTTTATCTTGTACCTGTTTCTGTATCGGTATGTTGAAAATGCAGGGTTATTACTTATGTATACAAGTTGAAACTGATAGTTGTTATGTAGGCTGAAGACATGTTCCTGGGCTGGTTGGGGGAGATAATGCCCCCCATATATTAAGGGCTATTGTTTCAAACATTTTACTAGCAACCATTTATTTCATTATTATTTTTTTTGAGTTTCTACTTGAGTAAAAATTTTTTGGCTGGCTTAGAGAGTTGTAGCGGGTTAACAGATGGTTCCAGGTTAAGGTTGCTGGTAATCATCAACAGGTTTAATATAAAGTGTTAGGGAGATTACACTTTGTAACTTTGAAAACCAAATGCTGTTATTTCTTATCAGGAAAAGAATTGTAAAAGTCATTGGTCAAGGTTATTAGCATTTGAACTATGAATATTTTGGGCTGAGGATGTTTTTCATGATCCCTTGTAATATATTATGGCCTATTTTGTACAATTAGTCTCCAATTTGGCTGTTTGGATTTGGAGTTACAGGGCTAGTATACGTCAGTTTAAGAAGTTTTTATTGGTTAGAGTGATTGTGTGTACTAGTTGGCTGTGAACTTAGAGTCTTTTGTCTTCTTTTGTTCTTTATCAACTACTGCAGAGTGAATAGTGTTTTTTTCTTCTATGGGCATAGAAGAAATTGTCATCCATCATGAATAATAAAAACATTTTTATTTGTAAAGAATTAATAGTTCGTTAAATTTCAGATTATCTTTTGTGAATCATTTCATCTTATAAAAATTTACAACTGTATCAGGAACTTAACACGAAAGTTGAGAAATCAAAATACTTAATTTGTCACTTAATATACTAATGCGTGACAAATTAAGAAATACATGTTGCTAAGAAAGTATCCTTTTGTGAATTTCACTTTACATCATTGATTAATTGCAAATGTTACAACATTTATCTTCGTATAAAAAATTGACAACAGTAACTTGAACATGAAAGATAAACCACTTGACGAATTAAGCGAAAGATTAGTAATCAAAGTGAATACTCATCACTGTCACTAATGCGCTACCAATTAACAAACAGTTGTTACTAAGAAAGTATCTTTCTCATATGTTAATGTTACATTGTTTATAAATAGCAAATGTTCTGCCAATGTATCCTCGTCTAATTCTAAAACATCTGGTTTCATACACGATGAGACTTTAGTTTATGCTTCTCTCGATTAACATAACATAACTCTGTTGATATAGCATGTTTCTCGATGAAAGGTTCACTCATAAATGTTCGCTCATAAAGAGATCTCTCGTAAGGTTTGCGGGCCAACCCGTTCCGAAAGCGTTCCTCATCTTTTAGTGTGGGTCTACCGCGAACGCTGTGAGCACATTTTGTATCCGTTTTGTATCCGTACGCAGCATTTGTGCCGATCCGGCTTCCACGGTCTTTAACCGGTCGTTTCGCCAACGAGTGAGTTCGCCAACGACCAGTTCGCCGACGTATGAAGTCGATTCGCCAACGTCGAATGTCAGTTCGCCAACGCAGCTAAACTACAGAATGCAGGGCCACTTTTTGCCTACACGCATATCAAGTATTCCTCGTTCTTTTATCCACTGCCGAGCCAAACAAGCCGCTAAATATGTGAACCCAACACTTCACGCCACACAACTTATTCCTCCTTTCATCCACTGCCGAGCTAAACGAAAAAGTATTTTGGACGTTGGCTCCCGAAGTAACTGGTATATAAGCATTGGCGAACTGACATTCGACGTTGGCGAATCGACTTCATACGTTGGCGAACTGGTCGTTGGCGAAACGACCGGTATTCGGCTTCCACCGCATAAACTCTTCTCCGTCCGCCATTACACCATGCCATGTGCTCATCAGTAAAATCTTCGCGCATGCGTATTAATTACAGAATTGCAAACTGTGGCTGAACGAAAAAAAAAACGAAGCCGAAATTTCAACTCGGGCGTTTCATTTGGAAAGCCCGAGTAATTATTGTTTCACCGCCAAATTCTAGAGTTTTCTAAACTTGAAAAAGCTCTATTTGGACAGGAGTATCAAGATATAAAAAGAAAACCAACAGGAAAGCATTAATTACGTGTTTCCCTTTCTTTATGTCGTCGTGAATTTAATTCTAATATCAATATCCAGGCATTTTGAAACAAGCTTGCTCAATCAGAGTCCGTGCGCACTAGGCGAGTTTCCGTTTATTCTGCAATGACTTGTTATCAGTTCCGTGCGTGTACGGTGTTTTTCTTCCCACCAAAATTTTGTCAAGCCGTACCAAACTTCCTGCCTCAGAGCAGGACAAATTTTTGTCAAGCGTCAAAACTGTCAGATTTTACAATTCGCAGACGTTTCTCTGACCGAAGGAAATTTGATCTCGCAGAAGCCCGCTAAAATATTTTCATTCAAGTTTGCGCGGCAATCGAGCTGTGAAGATGGACAAGCATTTAAATTATTTTTTAACAAAAGATATTGAAATGAAATCTCTCACACTGGTATAATAAAAGCAAACTGTCATTGAGCAAACTAAATGGCTTGAAGGACGAAATAAATAAAACGCCGAGATCATCTCGCGAACGGAATCCAAAGAAAGGTGTTAGATTTCAACGTGATTGATAGTCTATGACACTTATGGTGATTTTCAGATAATTTATGTATGCGTATGCGATTAGCAAAATCAAACGTTGGTAGAGACAAAATTAGTCGAGATTTTTAGCGGAGCCAAACAAATCTTGTCAACCTACAGCGTACGTAAGGTTCCTTATGTAGCTTACAGGAAATTTTCTTGCGTAACACAGCCCGTTACAAACGTTTTCCTGAAAGCCAGAAAATACTGAAAAAATGCTTTAGTTTCCTGTTTTGCCCTTGTCATGGTTTGTTAGAAACGTAGACAATGCATTGAAGCACGTGTTTAATGCTTGTGACAAGAGCAGCCACCCTTGATAGTCTTGTCATGCAGCCTGAGCATGCAATGAAAAACGGAAACCAGGCTGACATAATCCTCTTTTGCATGCTGACATCATAGCAGCACATCCGTTTTCACATCTTGACCAATCGGATAACAGCCTTTCAGTATGATTGACAGAAAACAGTTAGAAGGAGAAAGGATCACACAGTATATGTACTGTTTATGTACGTCTGATCAATGTTCTGTGTTCCCTTTTATAGATCGTGCAGTCAAAGCTCTGAGTGAGGGTCCTGTCGTCGTTTTACGTGATTACAAGGTTAGTTTTCTGTGGTGAAGCGTCCTTTTTCTCTGTTTTTTCTGTAACTGTAGATGGGTCGCATTGATTTCTCGACGTTGCTGGAATTTGTTTTCACTGAGTTACGTGTATTATTTGAATTATTTTGTTGCCAACTCTCTTCTTGTTCTGGTGGTTCGGTAAAGCCCGGGGTAAGTTAGTCGCGTTCGGGACACAAATTTTAATTTCTTACAATTGTTCCTAGTGATTTCCAGGCTTTGTTGCGGGTTTATGCAGATGGATCATTTGTTGTGTTCTCATCAATATTGGACATGTTCGCCTATGTGGCCACGGAGCACGCTCTGATGATCACAAATGATTACGAAACATATTTAATTAATGCAACAGTCACGTGATATGGGTGTGAGTGATTTCTCATAAAGTCAAAAGCCATTTGTATGTTAGAGAATTTACGCCTGCAATACGAAAAACCATTTGCCTGCAATAAAGGCTTGCTTTATTGTTTATGTTTTTTTTAAATAAGCGAACTATCACAGCTTCAAAAGTGCCTAGCTTAGTTTGTCCATCGATTCATTTCCGATGGTGCAATACTTATGTCTGATTTGCATAATTACTTATATAGGACGTAGCATATCAAATGAAAGTTCACGAGGGCTTATTATTTTAGGGCGAAAATATTAAATGTTAGTATCAGACTGGTAAGTCGACAGGACGTAGCAAATCAAATGAAAAAAAGGTTGAAGTGACCCAATGCCTTCACAACACGACAAACTTCACTACTCTGCAAAGTTTCTGTCACGTTTGTGTTTTCCGGGTTGGAAAATATACAAAATACAAGTATCTTGTCAACCGTGAATAGCTTGCGAGTTAAACAGTGGAAACACTGGTCACGTTATTTGAATTGGCGTTACGTTCGTGGGAGTATTTGTAGTCTATTTTACATAACCAGAGGTCATTAGAATACAAAACAGACGCATGTTAGCTCAGTTTGAAGGAGTAGTGTTTTCTGCAGAAGAAATTAGTGCGTTGCTCCCGTTAAAGTGCACCTGACCCCCAACCTTTTTTTCGCTAAAACGAATCCACTTGTTATTCGAAGCGTTTGGGTGATTTTTTTTTAATTTGGTCGAATCCTCGATTTTCTATGCCCTTGAATTGCTACGCGACCGCATTTAGGGAGTCTAGGGCGGCGCGTCTACCTTCAGAGCAGAAAAACGTACTGCGCAGCTTTCTGCATCCCTGCCCCTACTTTGATGCAAGCTTTAATAAAGGAAAGAATGGCGGACGGCTAATGAGGTACATCAGGATGTCGCTCGGTTGATTTATTTGAACTTGAGTAAGCATAAATTTAAGAAGAACAGAGCCAACTTAAATTTTCGAAAATTTTAGGGGGGTCTGAACGCCACGCGGTGGCCTCATGGTTAGTGCGCTCGACTCCGGAGCGAGCGGTCCGGGTTCGAGCCTTGGCCGGGGACATTCTGTTGTGTTCTTGGGCAAGACACTTTACTCTCACGGTGCCTCTCTTCACCCAGGTGTATAAATGGGTACCGGCGAATTTAATGCTGGGGGTAACCCTGCGATGGACTAGCATCCCATCCAGGAGTGAGTAGAAATACTCCTAGTCGCTTCATGCTACAGAAACCGGGATAAGCTTCGGCCTGATAACTCGTGTGCAGACTTTACCAGAACGCCAAAATTAAGCCTTATCATGCTTATCAAATTAATGTTGATAAAAAATTCACCGCGCCGTGTTTGAATTATAAGCCCCTAAAGCTGTAATTAAGGGTGTGTTTAGGAGGTTATATTGTTGCTATGGTAACCTATTGTGTTGCAAAAATGATAACAATGTGTTCACCAATGGTTGGACAGTTTCTTGACACCATGATTGTAGCACCAAGCGATAAAGAGTGATTATATCGACCCATAGAAATCTAAGTACTGGGAACTGTTTTTAGCCGCCTTAAGACTGAATTGCCCTGGCCCTTAATTCGACTGTGATTATGGAGATTGGCGTTGGTTTTCTCAAAGTTTGCAGTGAAATTCGCCGAAATATTCGACGAAATATTCGTCGCATAAGCGAAAAGGAAATGTTTTTTATTTCATATATTTCATATTTCATATTTTCGCACTATTGCACAGAATGTTTGTCGCGCTGCTGATTTCCAAACCCTCAAAAAGGTCCATGAGTCTAGCAATTTTGTTATGATCATGTAACGCCAGAGGATTAATTTTGGACTTTTATCTAAATTAAGCGAAATCGAAATAAGTGTTGGTTGCCGGCGTACAGCTGCGAGCTATGTAGGATCAGTATCTTGTTTGTAACGTTTATTGATTGATGACATTGTTCACATAAATTTGCAGACTGAAATAAATACTGCGGGATTAAACGATATAGGTTGTCGGTAGCATTTCTACAAAGTGCTGGTTGGTTTTAAGCAGAAAAGTTTGAAAATCGCGTTTAGAAGTCTACGGAACAAATTTCAGTGAGTTCCTTAATGGTTCTCCGACAGGTTCACTTCGCTTGTTTCGGTTGGGCAAAATCGACCCATCGTTTACGCCTTTAAATACGTATACCATTGGCCGATCATCGCCAGTAAATTGTGCAGAATATCTTTCCTGAAATCTGGGATATTGCTGTAACAGCCGATTGCACCTCTGGAACCGGGCGTTTCTGCGCACTTTTCGAATGTAGATTGCACCATCCTGAAAGAAATGAGAGGACGTGAGATATTCAACCTTTCTTGGTAGACATCACAATAAACTCTAGACCCATTCTCCTCAGGTAATCTAGCTCAGATTTCGTCGGGGCACAGAAAATCGAAGATTAACAGAATCCAAAACATTTTTTCGCAGAAATATTTCAAATAACAAGTCGATTCGTTTTAGCACAAAAAATGGGATTAGGTGCAGTTTAACTTTACTTTATTTCGAAACTTCAAAAGTTTTCAGTCAAACGTCTGTTATTAAAACAAATATTTACTTTTGAATTTTACACGTCTTGAATATGCTTATCAAATTAATTTACCCCGTTGGTTCATAACGACAAAACACTTTAACGTTACAAGAACTAACACATATACCAAGGAATCTAAACTATAAATATAAATGAATCGTACCACTCGTGTACACTAATTGATATTTTTCTTTTTAATTCAGTTGTCGCTGACATTAACAATCATGCTGAACACAGTACTTATGGTGGTATGGATCTGTTTTTCGCCGACCATTACAAGTAAGGAATATGTGTGAGTTTGACGTAGTTCCTCGCTATACTTTGCCAATTAATACACTACAAAATCTTGTGACAAAATAACGATAACTAAGCAGCAAATCTCTGAGGGAAATCAAACAAAATAAATGAAATATTTCTTTATAAATAGAATTTTTATGTCTTCACCCGAAGAGGATTGTTAATAAATTAATTAATGACCTATGCTCATGGATGAGAAATAATCAATTCAGGACAGGGTGAGTGGTCGAGAGCAATTCTTTCTACCCCCTATTGCTGTTCACGTGGCAACACGGAGTTAGGTGTCATTCTTCAATGGCAAAGAACGTGGAAGGCTTTTTTGCACACCTCCTCCCCTCTCCTTGTCCTCATGTTTTTCTTTTGGGCTTTGTTTTGTGCCCGTTTTTGTGCCCTCACCTTTACTGGGCTGAATGTTTTTATGTAGCAAATGTGGTGAAAGTATTTTTTATAAACGTATTTTGTATATTACTTACGTGATTCTGTTTATTACAAATAAAAGCGGCTATGGGCAGTTCCCATAGCCAATTTGACCCACATGGTATCTGCGTTTCATTTCCCAGAAAACGGAGCTCAGGCAATATAGTACCCCACGTTTTTCGGTAATACAATCAAGGGAAAGACATAAAGAAGGACTGAATTAGTATAAATGACTTTCCCCTTTTTTGAAAGTCAATTTTTACCTAATGGACAAACGTAATTCACAGAAAACGCGCATGAAATGTGCATCGAAAAAGTTTTCAAATGTAACCTTTTATTTAACGAAACTGTGCGTGCGTTTGCCGGGGGTCCTCTATACTTTATTATAACCAACCACAGAATTTTGGGCCAAAACGATAATGAACTGAGCAGCAAATCTCTGAAAGGAAATCCAACAAATGATTTGAATGGCTTGACCTCGTGGTCATCCTTCATAAAGAAGTATTTTATTATCACGATTCGCCTTCTCTTTTTTGCAAATTCTATTTATATCTTATGGACAAATACGCATACTTCGCCAATCATGCACAATTAGTTTAAACTTTTATTTAATGAAAATGATTATAAAAAAGATAATTTAAAAACGTTTTGGGATTGGATTGAGCGTTGGACCATGGAGAAGCATGCAATCTGAGCTTAGCCGTGAATACGCACACTATATAACTAAGTCCTCATCACTTCACCTTTTTATCTTGTCATTTTTCTTGTGTATTATCGATCATGAATATACTCCTCGACATTTTATTTTACTAGATGTTGCTGTCCAGACTGTGTCTTCATGTGATGCTGAGAGCATCACCATCACAGATCCAGTGAGCGGATCAGTCCAATGCCAGGACTGTCTAAAATGTCGTCCTGGTAAGGGGCTCTCAGTGAAATGTGGAGACTTCATTGATTCACAGACGCCCCTGGTGTGCCAAGATTGTGTGCTTGGTGAAACATACTCCTCGGCATACGAAGCCGGGGCCTGTAAAGATTGCGAGAACTGCGGCCCGTATCGAGAGACCATCAAACCGTGCACATTGACTTCCAAGGCCGTGTGCGGAAAGTGTAAGGTTGACGCTTATGAAGAACCCATGCTGAGCATGTGCAAGCCATGTTCCCCTTGTTGCAATGATGGGAACGATATAGTTGTGCCAGACTGCCAAGTGCCCGGCGTACCAAGAAACATGCAGTGCACGTTTATGAGATCAGAGAAGTGCAGCACGAAGGGGTTCATCAGCACAACAGCTACAGCTTTGCAGACAACCTGGCCTTCAACAGTACCAATTACCCACAACGAAACAGAAGCACCCAACTCAAGCGTGAAATCACCTGGTAAACAACAGGTTTACCCGTTTGAAAGTCCGACCAGTGGTGCAACCAATGGTCCGTCTAACGGTTCCTCGCTACATTGGGCAGTTGTATTGGCTATTGCTGTCGGCGTGTCGATAATCCTAGCAGTATTCCCAGCTGTTAAATATTATAAAGCCAAGCGCAAGCAAGTCTGTACGAATGACGATATTGAGATGCAACGAGTTCAGACAGACGGCGAAGTTAACGATAGCGATGGGGATGAAACAGATGAAGCCAATCCAGGGGACGCCCTCTTGGAACACAACCAGGTACCGCCTTTGCACGGCGCCGAGAAGGCTCTCGAAAGTCCCCAGTTAAGAGGAACTGACGATGACACCAAGACGCAGCAAGTTCAAGATGAAATTGATGAACAAAACCCAGAGGAGGCCCAGGTACCCTTCAGTGTCCAAGAAACTCCCAGCGACAGTCCCCCGCTAACAGGGACTCAAAATGATGGCCGTGAGGCAGATGAACCTAACCCAGTGGACGCCCTATTGGAAGACACCCAAGAACCCACAGGTGTCGAGGAAACTCTTGACAGTCCCCTGCCTACAGGGACTGAAGAGACACAGGAACCAGGTCTGCATCGTGCCACAGGTAAACCTCAGGAGTGTCTGCTTATGTCTATCATTTGTGACGCTTAATTGTTCTTTTTTTTACCAATGAAGGATATCGATTAATTATCACATTTTCTTCATCTCTAACTCCTTTTCCTCTTTTCCTTTCTCTCTTTTCCTTTTTTTTTCTCAAAGCTGGTGCACAAAACTTTTACATATATTTATCAGTGTTAAGTTTATTTTATATAAATGAATGTTTCGTAAGACAGCAAACATGCAAGAAGAACGGGCTCGAAACTCGCACTCACACATTCTAAGTTGACTTGTTGACCGGCAATGCACATACAGAGATCCATGATCTTCTGTGGGCAAATAGACAGAAGCTTATCACCTCATATGCTTCTGGTATAGTCAATGCAACGTTTTATGAATACATATTTCGCATTTCGAAAATTTTGGAATTTATACTGTATTGTTACTTTTGCTGCAGGCTTCAAGACCATTCTGGATCCGCTCTCTGGAGCGTCATGTGAACACCACAGTTACACCAAGATCCAGAAGACCACTGTGAAGAAGATTACCAAAACTTGCGTCCCTTGTACTACTCCCAATTGTCAACAAGGTTGTAGGTGTCAGCTGTAGTAAGATTCAAGACGGGTGTTAAGGTTACATAATACCTTCGTAAATGCCCTTCAGAAAAAAAAAAATCTTACCCGCTGCGTTGCTTTTAAGGAAACTACCACAAATTATATATCAGTAGAAAGGTTATGAACAGTATAATTTGGAAAAAAACATCCACCGTTGTGCCCTTATTAAGAAGACAGAAGCTGGGAAACAGAAAACGACCGATACTGAGTCATTGGTCAAATTAAAGGAAAGGTATTCTCGAAAAAACTATTGCGAGTTATCGCCGTTTGAAGGGTTGCAAACATGTCACGCCTTTAGTCGGATGTATGTCAACAGAATATGCTGCCAGCCAATAAAATCGTGGCATCCCAAGTGTTCGCAGCGAGCGAAATCATTTTCGCGGGAATTCCAAGCCAAAAATATTGTAACAGTTACGTTTTCCTTGTTGAACGTCAGCGTGCGACTATGGAGCAGTCTTCACCTTTCGTGAGAAATAGGGAAAACTAAGAGAAATAAGCGGGCTAAGAATACGGGTGCGAGAATGCACGATTCCTTGCCGCTGTCGATCAAAGTAAGTTGTCTTTGCGTCTTCGAAAAACTGCGCGTTTGTCTTCTTCTTAGGTCTTGGCTTCAATTTTTTCGCTGTCCAAGGACATTTCCCTTCTCGTTTTTAACACGTTTGATGACCTCAACAAGGAGTGATAGGTTGCATGGAAGAGTGAATTAATTCCAGAGCAGAACTGCAAAACGACGTGTTCAGGAGACCCTTGGAATATGAACTACCTGAGGAAGTCGTTTCGCGCAAAAAGCAGACGCGCTAAGAGGATTCATGACGCCCAAATGTTTTATTAACTTTTATTTTTTTAAAAAAAACTTTTTTTCTAAATAACTCGTGTGCGTTTTAAGATTTTACTTTCATCTTTTGGGAAGTATTAGATTAGCGACCTGTTTGTTTTGCTCAGGCTTAAATTGACCAAAGTAGTACTCTCAAGGTATTGTGTAACCTTAATGGGGATTATCTTGTGACCGAGGAGCAATTTTTAAGTATGTTACTACTAATAAGTATTTTTGTAATTCATAAAATTGCCTTGAAATCGAAACATAACTTGTAAACCGAGGTAACAGAACACTAAAAGGGTAGCAATGGACTGATGACAATAGGAACGCCAAAGAATGAAGATTTTTCAACAAGTGCACTGTGTGGCATGATTCCTTTTAAAAGTTTCTTCCACGTAACTGAATTTGTCGATGACTCTTAAAGAGCTAATCATGACGACTTTCTTAGAACGAATATCATTTAAGTTCTTGCTTAGAGTAATTGACCTCCACTTGGTCAACCTTTTTTTTCTTATGACATGGGTAATTAATTTGGGTAGAAGAGTAACGTAGACTTAGTCCATATACGGATTTCAGGTCTTGAATGAGTCAGGGTCTGAGGTCTTCGGCCGTAGAACCTACTCGCGGACAAATCCCTTCTGAGACTATACATGCTACAGTGAGACAGTCCCTTGCTGAGTGATCAAGCCTTTGAGCAGAAGCGAGGCTAGAGTGGACTTTATTATGATACAAATCTAACCTATGCTAACCAATTTCTTTTCCCATCATTAAGAGGTCAATCCAACCCTCACTTTAATGCAGAGGCTCGGTTACATCAGAGATTTCACTGAACTGTAAAATGGTCTGTTAAGGGAAATATGTATTATGTTGTGCGTTTTAAAAACTCAGCCAATTTTAGAATCAGTCATGCATACATGCACTAGGTGTGTTTTTCAGTTGATAGTACTGTTGTTGTATTATCATAATTTATTGACGGGGCCTTCTAAATATGGTATGCTCAAACATCAAAAATTGTAACAATTCGAAAATACCACTGATGGTACGCATGTAACTATTCGACCAATGTTGGATAAATTTCTTGGATAAATTTTTTTGTTGATAAATTTCTTCTTATTTATGTAGTGTGGTTTTATGTGAGGTAATTAAGAGGAAAATTTATTTCAATAGCTAGATGTCCTAGGCCAAAATTGTGTCGCTAAAAGCAGTTTCGTTGCACTTCCTTTGAATAGCCAAGCGTAGCCAGAATTAATTTTATTATATTAGTTAAAAAGGAAATACTGTGAAGTCAAAGAGAAATGTAGATGGTCTAAAATGGAAGTAATTGTGACGAGTAGTAAAAACCTAGACCCGTGGTGTAATTTAAATCGTCGTAAGAGTCTCGAACGCGGTAAATGGAGCACCGGCAGTTTATTTTTATACAATTTTTATAATAATTTGGGGTGTATGTTTATAAAATAATTTCACGATTAGAAGTTCCAGTGGAATTTGTGGATGTTGATAATAGGTGCGTGAAAAAGTCTGTTAGATTTCGCGCCACGAATAAGTAAAAATGTTTCGAAAAGTATAAAATTAATTAAACTAGTGGGAGTAGAAAGTGTAAAACGGACTTTCAGAAAATCTTATGGGGTAATTATGTTGTGATAGTATTTTACGCTTAGTAGTCTTATGCAGTGAGTCAAACCTTTTTTAATCACATTTTTGCTATTGCTGCTCTGTATTTTTAGAAGTGCTTTGATGATGAAGTCGTGTTAAAATAAATTGTAGTATTACTGAAGTGTAAGTTTGGAATTAGTTACTAATACATTCAATATTTTTACTTCTAATAATTAGCTGAATCCTCCCCTTGTACCCCTATCTGTCCCTTCTTGGTTGGAGCGCTTGGAGTTGTGGGCTTGTTGCACTTGCCGTTCTAATCCGGTTAACCATCAAATTCCCCTCTATTTGTGGCTTGCTAATACAGGAATAGTTTGGGAGAACTCGAAGAAGCTGTAGAAACACTCGCCTGCGGCTCGTGTTCCCACAACATTTCTCATTTTCTCAAACTTTAACTAGTATTTCTATAATTCGATAGAATCACGGTACATCTTTTCTATTTCTCAAATATAATAGCTATGACAGTTGTTCTTACGATGACTTTTCCATATCAAAAAAATCTACCTATTTTAAATCATGAAAATTAATTTGAACTTTTTAAAACAATGGCAATTAATTTCTACAAGAGATCCCATAATCATAGTCTGTTGATTTCTAAAATTTCTGTTGTCCTTGAGAAAATAAATCAGCCGTTAGCCTTAAAAATGCCAAAATATCAACCAGATATTTTTTGATCCGCAACTTTTTCTTTCTGGATCAAAAATATCACAGTCCATGCGTGGCGTATTCAAATCAAATTCGCCTGACTCCAGAGAAACTAGGTCTACACTGGCCTACACATTGTGCCGCCATATTGGTTTATTGTTCGGTAAGAGACTGGACACTATTTTGAAACGTCATTGGGTTGGAAAATATCCGGATTTATCGTCCACGCGTTATTGGATTTATGTTTCACCACTCTGATCTGGAGAGCGGACTCAAAACTATCCGGATTCGCTGGCAAATTCATCGGATGTGTGTGGAGGGAAGCAGGAAAGAAAAAGTTGCTAGTTGCCCATTCAAAAATATCCGGATACGTGTTGACGCCCCTCCTGTTCCTAGTTTGGAATCGATTCTCAAACTCGGCTTGAGCAGGGTTATGGCCTCCTGGCTTGAGGCAGTAAAACATATCAGGTGGAACAGACGTCACGTGCAAAATGAACAACTTTCAAACTGCGTGCTTAAAAGATTTGGAGGTTTCTTTGGGAATTTTACTTTCGACGAACTCAATCTTGCTCAGATGTAAATAACAGCTTATTGTCAACTTACATCGTCACGTGACACGATTCCACTCTCCTTTGTCGTCTAGATCGCCTTGTAGCACGTTTTCTTGAGATGATCTAAAGTTAGCTTTGATAAGTGTTCGCTTTGATTCCCGATAAAGTTTACTCGATGTAGATAGCTTTGATAAGTCGCTTTTATTCTCGATAAGTTTCACGATGGAAGGTTCACTCTTAAGCAATCGCTCGTAAATTTGTCTCTCCAAATATTCACTCTTAAATTTTAGCTCATAAACTAGTGCATCGTAAAGGTTGGGGAACGTGTCGTTCCCCAAAAAGCTATAATCTTTCTCTTGACTGTCCTCCATGCCTCGTGCTTTTCAAAATGGCGGAGAAGATTTCAATGAGCCAGCGAGCACTCCCAAAAGTAAAGAGCCAGCGATACATCTAAAGTCAGCGATATATCCCTAACAATGCAACGTTGACAAAACGACAGAAACCGTCTGCATTTTATAACCGGTGCCAGCCTTCGGCTGGGCCCCAGTAAATAGTTCGATTGGGCTTTGGGCCAATTTTTCATGACGCTGCGCTATACGTTACTCTACATGACTTAGAGCTTTAGCGATCTAGAGATTAACACCCCGCAACATGTTAGCATTTTTTAAAAATGCTAATATGTTATTTAATATGTTATTTAAAAATATTTTCTTATGCAAACTAACAAATTTTCCAACTGAACTTTCTGATGCATCATCATCATCATCATCATCATTTTATTAAAATAATTTCCATTAAACAAATTGATATTGATGCCTTTCCTGCGCAAATTATGCCTAAGACGAATAGTGGAGTTCGTTTTTTTCTATAACGAAATCAATTAAGGTGACAGCATCCCTCTGACTAATTCAGTTAGCCTGCCTATACCGTTGCCATAAAGTCCTTTGCTTCCCGAAGAACTTCCTCGTGAAATACGCAGGTCGTGAAGCGTGATGCATTACAAATTATCCGCACTCTGATAAAGGTTGTTCTTGTCCGGAGTATGCAGTGCCGTATGTTTTTCGTTGATGAAAAGACTTCAACTGAACTGTCCAGGAAAAATACAACTTTCAGTTTCGAAAGACGAAAAAGAGCAACACCTCTGCAGATGGTTGTCATGGGTGACAGTTTCCAAACGAGTCTTCCGGAAAAGTACTGTTCCAAATCAACCAAAATTTGCATATTGTTGGGTACCCACATCTGCCGTGTACGCATCATGCTCCTTGGTTTGTATGTAACAGAAGCGCATTTCTTTTCCAGTTCATGCGATTTTTTTTTCTCATGATTTGAAGGGGTCAGTTAAGTTTGCCTGTCTTCAGTGTGCTGTCTTGATACGAAATTCTCATCATCATCATCATCATCATCATCATCATCATCATCATTTTATTAATTCTTTATTTTTATTTTGAATTTTAAACAGGTTTCTGACGGTGAACCCATTGTCGACTCCGGGTATCGTCGTTTTAGCTGTTTTGCACCGTTTTGGTCTGTTTTGGAAAAGGGATTTTATCGGTTTGGTCTGATGTTGTCTAGGAAGCTGATGGAAATTCATTTAAAGAAACCGGAAGTTCAGTGATAATGCTATTGTAAACTTCCGCATACACGTACACTTTATTTACCTATTTCATCAGTCTTAAGGCGAGAAAAGAGAAGTAACCAAAAATGAAATATAAAGCGCAGTTACCAGCGCATTTATTTTCAATATCTGCAAACAGTTTACGGACAATTACTTACTTAGCCTGGAAAATAAAAACTAATTCTAGGGTCGGCATTTGGAGAGTTTGCCGGTATATCCCCACAAAAAAGAGTATCCCAGGGAAACGGGGAGCGGGGCGATGAAGTCGGCTGCTCAGTGCTGAAAAGGAAACAGATACGCGCCTGTCGTAAAAAAAAATTACAAAAGTAAGTCATCACAGCTATTAAAGTGCCTATGAAATGAAATTTTGACGCCCTTTTTCATTCCAGAAATTGAAGTCTATGTTGCACTGATTCATAATTTTCGAATTTAAGCTCTGGTCCAGCACGCAAAATAGTTTTTTTTATCCCTCCAAAGTTGGCAAAAAAATGCAATTGTCGCTTTCCGTGGCCTGGAACTAGTGACATCATAACGTGTGTAAGTTTCGAATTGCTTCACTTTGAGTGAGTGTATTTCCTACGAAGTTAGCCCTCACTGAGCAGTCTTTTTAGCGGTTTTACTCAGTGGAAAAAGTCATCAGATGATGAATTATCCAGTAACACATGATATTCGTGTGATGTCGAGTCGCTGCTGTTAGCGGTAGAAGGGGAAGGCTCTTTTAATTCGATCGTTCAACGCTAGCGTTTTCTGTCACATTTTCCATTTCCATTTTCCATTTATTTTTTTCCATAAACCACACAAAAGATAAGAAACTGGCACATCGCAACCAAGAAACCAAAACGTGAGCCTGCTCACAGCCCAGTCTACTGAGTCTATGCCCTTAAAAACGTTTCATTGCCGATTGTGGATTAACACAATGATATGAAAACGGCATTATCCAGGCGCTATCATCGTTTTTCATGTTGTCAGCAGAACGTCAGAGCTAAGGAGGTGTTATCGTATGTAACTTTCGTGAGAACTTCTCGGATTTTCACTTTTTGTCTCTTATAACAATCTGAACAACCGCAAAGGTGTCAATGATAGTCTGGTCTTGCCAATACATGATTTCCTTTTTGCTGATACTGAAGACTTCCTGTTAAACAGGAGTGACAGGTTACGACTCAGTGTTCTTCAAGTATAATATTAAAGACCAATTCTTTGAGGGTGTTTTATGTAGTATCTTTAAGATTTTGTAAAAGGTTAGCTTCGCATTTTCAAGTTTATTGCTTGAGTTCTAATTCAGTCCTATTTTAACACTGAATAGGTGAGCTGTATCCTTCCTCTGATCTTCTGAGTTAACAGTGATAAGTCGTGACTACCACCTGTTTTTTTTTATCGGTTTAAATTTGAGTTTTTACTCCTAAGGGCGAATTTAGCGCAGGATCTGATAAAAAGCAATTTCAAGGGAATGGGTACTCTTAGCTGGCTCACAGCCAAACGCACGCTAGTAATTTATAACCTACTTCAAGACACACGTTGTAAAAACACGGATTATCAAGTTCAAGGCCAAAAGCGTAAGTTCTTTCTAAGACTGGTTTCTGTCGGGTGCAGTAGGCTATATTCTTTTTTCTCTGACAGAATCTTTAAATTTGCCACTATTGGAAATTTTCAGCCTTTTTCAGTCTCCTGACAACAGAGCAACTGTAACGACGGAAATTTAAAAGAGCAAAAGTCCACGCATCGGTGTCGCTCAGCTAACATTTATTTCTGTTTGCTTTTTTTCTTTTTTTTTCAGAAAGAAAATAAATCCCCTTAGTTAATCCCCAACAATCTTCAAGCCTAATTTTGATCTTTATCGATATTAAATATTTTCTTTGGAGAGCACAAAATAGAATAGCCGGAGGATTCAAACAATACCTGTCGTACTATATCTTTTTCATTTCCTGTCGACTGATAAAATAATGCAAAAGCATGCACGTGACTCATTGCGCCCTCGGTAAGAACAAGTTTAACCTGTATGGTCACATGGCAGTACATGTACGTCGTTCTCTTTTGTTCGATAGTTGAGCCAGGGGACGCATTAGCAACAGTCCCGGCACTACAGGCATCCAGTAATTACCGTTGCAAATTGAGATTTAACAAGGTAGGATCAACTCTTTATAAAGTGAATAATTTGTCATTACTGCGGTAATTTTCCCGCAAAGGAAAAGTCATGCCCTCTAGAGTAATTTTCTGTGAAGACATGATCGAAGAGTATGCTACTGTAACTCACTCATTCTTAACTGCGTCTCAGAACGGTAGAAGACATCCATGTCTTCAACGATTAGTTCTTCCATCATGCTTTTTCATCCATGTCTTCAGTATTTATTAGCATTTTGTTCCATAATGTTGCGATTATTTGCTATTGTAGGGGTGAATCTGCGTCCCTCTATGCTTCGGTATTAGCTCGGTCATTTTCAGCTATTTTCAATATCCGCTATTTAGCGGTTCAGTTGTCATCAGGAAATACAATTTTAAGAACTCAATTGCCACCTTAACTCAGTTAATCATTCAGGATTCAGTTTATTCATACATTTTACAGTGGAGTGCTTACGTTAGCGAAGATTTGACAATTGAACGCTCAGAAACCTATTTTATGTACATTGTTTTTGTGTTCATTCAAAGGTTTAGGAAACTTCAAAAGCTCTCTAGCGCCCGGCGAAAATTGAGACAGCGACCCGTCACGTGCACGTGAATGGCGCAATAAACATGACATGCTAATCAAGCACAAGTGACACAAACGCAGCTAACCAAGCACAATTAAATTAATGTTCTAGACTTTTTTAAGTAAGAGATTTTATTGTTGTCAGATTATCGCAATATATCAGAATACAATTTCAAGAAGTCATCGACTGCATTTCGTCGGATCGGCCTCGTAACGTAACATCGAAGCTGACATGCGTTTATTAAAAACCGACTAGAATCCATCGTTTGTGACCCGTGCGTCCTCCGGCCGGATCCACGCAGAACACTCCAAAACAGTAAACAAAATTACTGTCATCGCCATTTATCTTATCCTGTTTGGAAGGTGTCTGAAGGGGAAAGACGAGCATCTGAGTTCTCTGTGTCCAAACAACTGTTGATTCATCCCAAAATGCATTAATTTGTTTCCGATTCTATTGTAATTTAAGAATTGTTGCGTCATTGTCAAGACTCCGAAAACAAAGCGTTTCTTAATAGAAACTGAACCCAGAAAGGCTGACCGTACGGTTGGGGTTAACTGTTATATATTTTCCAATATTTCGCCAGGCACAGCCTGACTTCCTCCACTTGTCGCTAAAAAGTGCGTATGTAAGCATCGGCCGTATTTGCATATTTTCCTATTTTACTAAACAAGAACATAGTCTCTTGATTTTAAATAACGTGGTGCGCACCACGGGCGCAAGAAACATTCTGTGATTCAAACTACAGACTTACAGACCAAGAAGATTTCCAGTTACCCCCCAAAAAAACTTAACTGATGCAAACGGATATTGCTATTCACATTTCCAATCGATAATATTCGTTTAAAAGTGAGCATACAGTGTAATTATTTATAGTTGTTATTGTGCAGATTACTGCTAGGTAATCATGTTGATCGTAGAAACCATGAAGGCAGCTGTCAAGTAAGGCCGGGATTTACGCTCCGCTGCAGATCGTGAGTTGGGCTGAAATTTAGCTTACGTCATGACACTTCCTTCTCCCAAATTGCAAAGGTCAAAGAATGAGAGACTCTTTTTTGTTAGAAACCTCAGGAAACCTTAATGCCGCAATTACAAGTTCAAGAAACGTAATGAACTGGGAGAGAAATGTAGCTTTTAGTTCAAGTAATTTTCCCGACTACAGTAACTGATATCCGCTTGACATACACATAGCCTGAGGCCACGTTCTTCATTCTTTTGTCACATCGCAACCAAGAAAGAAAAAAAAATTTTTTTAGTGACATAAATAGGAAACCATAAGGATTATCAAATTTTTAGGCACCCCAATGAAAAAATGCGCTGTTTCCGTTTACAGGTTGTAGGCAATACGAGTGTGAATTGTTCGCCGACCATTGCCCCTTGCTGAATTTCAAGGTTGGTTTGCTTTCTCCTGGCTCAAAGCTTCTTTCTTTCGTATTATTTGATTGTTTTTGTATGTAGGCTACTAAAATGTGTTTACTTGTGCGTTTCTCCTGTTACCGAAGGCGAAGTGAACCGATTGCTGTTAATCATTCTATCAGTCTCTGTAGTTCTTAAAATCCGGCCGAAGAAGTAGATGTGGTGAATGGTAAAACAGATAATGAATGTGAAACTGCGAGAAGACTAGGGTTTTTCACTGGGAGACCGAGTTAAAAGTATAGACTTTCGGTTGTAATTTGTAAGAATAAAAGAAATACTTACTTCAATCGGAACCTTTTTAGCCTGGCAAAAAATCGAGACTTTGAGACCGAGCTCTATGAAAAAACATAACTGCTAAAAAATAAAACTGCGACATCCTGAAATTCGGAGAACATTTTGCCAGACTCATGGTTTTTGAAGGACGAAGGTAGAGTTTCGTGTGTTACACGTAGCGAGTTTGCTGTTTTCAGAAAATTGTTTCGTGTAGTTTATTCCATTCTCCTTGCTTTGGTAAAGTTTGTGCTTAAAAGCACAATCGCCCATGCAATGTCGCCAGGTCTTAATTGTCGATGGGTCCCAATCACGTGATAGAGTCAACATGGGTTTCACCATTTCTTTTCAGAATGTCACAACAAAAACATATTTAAGTATAAAAGAACGCAGTCAGCATTTAATTATTAGTCTCGCAATTGGGCTGAAACAGACTTTACTAAGCTCTACCTCCATGCATGACCCAATGGAATGCAAAACAATCATAACAAACTTGATAATAGCCGGAATAACTACAGACTAATCACGTTTTCGGTCCGGTGACCCTAAACTACTTTAAAGAATTAAATTGTTGGTTTGCCAGAAACGTGGAGAAGTCAAAACTTGTTCAGGTTACCTGAACAATCCCTTCAGTTAAAAACTGCTAGCAATATCCCTTTTCGACATTCTGTTGACGTCATTCCCGTTTCAAGATTTCAGTTGCAAGTTAACAATATCACCGATTTGGGGGTCAGTGAAGTTCAAACCACATTTTCACCTGTCAGTACTGTCTTTGATTGTGAGGCAATGATGCCTTTTTCTGCATTCTTGACAAATAGATGGCAAACACCGACTGTAACCTTTCTTTTCAAGCCCTCACTGAGAATTTAACTCAATCACTGTTCCGGTTTATAGATCGCAAACCAACACGACTTTGAATTGTTCGCTGTCTGGTGGGCTTAGAGGTTAGTTAACTGCAAGAGTTTCTTTTTCTGTTTGGATTCTCTAATTATTCCTCTCCCAAAAATATCCCATGTCTTTGATCATTTCCGTTAGTACCTGCAGTTTCCTTGGTGGCATGATAGCATGTCAGGCTGCTAATCTCTCTTGTTATAATGTTGGCTCGCAACTTACCCTGGTTCAAAGGTTTACTGATCTAAATTTTTCTCCGCATAAGAGAGCTGCGAGAGAACCGCGAAGCGGTGAGTTACGTGTATTATTTGAATTATTTTCTTGCCAAACTCTCTTCTTGTGATGGTGATTCGGTAAAGCCCGGGGTAAGTTAATTTGTTACAATTGTTAATGGCTCTGTAATGGGTTTATATAGATAGAACATTTGTTGCGCTCTCATTATTTTCGTACATGTTCGCCTACACATGTGGCCACGGAGCACGCTCTGATGATCACAAATTCACGTCAAAGCTCAAAATTTCGAGTTTGAGTTCGAAGCAAAGTGTGCGAAACATAATGCAACAATTAATGCAACAGTCACGTGATATAGGTGTGAATTCTTATAAAGTCAAAAGCCATTTGTATGTTAGAGAATTGACGCCTACAATAAGAAAAAACCATTTGCCTGCAATCAAGCCTTCCTGTATTGCTTGTGTCTTTTTGGCAAACGAACGATCTCGGCTTAAAAAGTGTCTAGTTTGTCGATCGATTCATTTCCGGTGATGTAATATTGATGTCTGATTTGCATAATTACTGATAGCTCACTTTAAGGCGAAAATATTAAATGTTGGTATCAGACTGGTAAGTCGACAGGACGGGGCATATCAAATGAAAATAAGGCTGAAGTGATCCCAGTGCCTTCACAACACGACAAACTTCACTGCTCTGCAGAGTTTCATTCACGTTTCCGTTTTTCCGCGCATAGCTTGACACTGGTCACGTTATTTGAACTGGCGTTACGTTCGTGGGTATGTTGTAGTCTATTTATAACCAGAGGTCATTAGATGAATGTTAGCTCATTTTGAAGGGGGAATGTTTGCTGCAGAAGAAATTAGTGTGTCGCTCCCGTTAAAGTGCATTTAACCCCCAAACCTTTTTCACTAAAACGAGTCCACTTGTTATTCTAAGCATTTGAGCGATTTTTTTTTAAATTTGGTTGAATCGTCGATTTTCTATGCCCTTTCAAAGTCGCGCTTGAATTGCCAGGCGACCGGGTGTAGAGAGTCAGGATCGGCGGGCCTACCCTTCAGAACGGAAAAAAACGTATTCCGCAGCTGGCTCAGCGGCGGACTGCTAATAAGGTGAGCCAGGATTTCGCTCGGTTGATTTATTTATACCTGGAAGCATGAATTTTTTCTGCATTTCACTATTAATAACACAAGTCTCCCCCTTCCTGCTGAGAAGCTCTCTTGCTTACATATTCGGTGGTTTGCTTATATAGATGTAATATGTAAAGTGAGTTTGTTTTTAAAAAGTATGTATGCCTTCGCGCCGAAATTTCTTGTGTACCACGGGGAAATGAGTTGAATAGCTTCTATTAGTGACGTGAAATGTTGCTGCTTACCGGGAAAATTGGAAGACCCTGGGAAAGCATGAATATAAAGTTTGAAACTTTTTTTGTTTTTGTTCCCGCCATTTTTTTCAAAACTTGCGCATGCTCATTACGTTTTTCTCTGTACTTGTTCGAGAAAATGAAAAATCGTTCCAATATATTTTAGGCTCGGACTAAAAAGTCCAGGTTTTATTTCAAAATCATTTCTTTTTTGTGACTGGATTCAGAGTAAAGTTTCGATTCTTAAGAATAAACTTCGATCGAGCACGAAAGACAACTGTGAACTCACTGCTTGAGCTTAGCCTGAGAGCAATTTGTAATATTTCAATATTTCAATCGACGACGGGAAAGATTTCTTTGCGTACGAGCTGTTTATATATTAGGAATGGAAAGGTAGATACGCAGTGGAGGAGCAGGCAAACGAAAAGCAGAAAAAAAGAACTTTGAGTCAGTTGGTTTCGAGTCACCTAACCACAAGATTCCCACGCGCGCATATAGCCCGTTTACATTTGTCCTTAGCGAAAACGTATTTTGTTAAGGTATGGTTGTTCTATTAAATCTAGTTTCTGTTTTACTTTCTGGAATGCTTCATGTTTGTAAGAGCGACATAAGTGTTGCAATTTTCGAGACTTAATGACATCCGCAAGTGGCGTATTATTTGAGCTGCTCTTTATTCTAAAATTTGATCTTTTCGCAGAACCGAGTTAAACGTTTTGCCAATCGACTCAATGAATATAAAACTTGCTTTGAATGAGTTCTATTTAAGACTGAAATGGCCTGGCCATACTTTGATTCTGATTTTAGAGAGCTCAACCAAAGCACTGGCAGCTTCGATCGATTGAAAGTCGTATAATTGTTTGGACCTGTATTTTTAAAACAAGAAGCAATGCGGAAGCAAGGCGGAAGGAAACATTTCGTACAATTACCGATTTCAATGTAAATTTTTCTCAAAGTTTGCGAAGAAATTCGTCGGATAAGCAAAAAGTATGTGTTCCCCAAGCGATCCTCAGATAATGTTACGCAGTCGTATTTTCGGTACCATTGCACAGAATGTTAGCCACGCTGCTGATTTCCAAACCTTCGAAAAACTCTACTGGCCTATCAGCTTTGTTATCATGTAATTTTTACGGATTTATCTTCAACTATTATCTAAATCGAAAGCCCGGAGAAATGAATATTGGTTGGCGGCGTACAGCTGCGAGCTATTCACTTATCAGTATATCGGTCGTAACGGTTCTTGATTGATCACACAACTTTGCCGCCTTGTAATGTTATAAATACTGCGAGATTGAAAGATATAAGTTAACAAAGGCGATAGTATTGCTCTCAGTTTTCCTAGAGTCTCGGAAAACAATTCGCTTCTTGAAACAGGTCAGCCCGAGGACAAATATCCTAGGATATTTTCGCTCCAAATGAGGCTATTGTTTATTTATTAAAAACGGGATCTTTGGATGTTGCAATTCGAGAGTTTTCATTGGCTAAGCCATCATGGTATATGAGCCATTATACCATGATCTACAAAAATAGCGAGCGTATGCGTGATTTTTTTTGGGCCTTTTTATTTTTATTGTAGTCTAGTTTGCTATATTTTGGGGGCGTTTTAATAAAACAATTATTCCATTCGCGCTTGTTGGATATGAGATGATTATAGAAAACTCGGGGTTACGCGCCTCGTTGGCTATGTATCATCTGATATCCAACGCGCGCTCATGGAATAATTGTTAAGTATAGTGCGCGGTACATTTACGTGCTCGCCGTGCAGCGAGTTCAGTCCAAGATTAAATTAAAATAGCTCATGATTGGGCATTTCTGACTGTCGCGCGATCAGGAAATGACTGGTCTTTGAATAATATTACCAACAGATACTTGAAAATAATATTTCAACAATAAACAACATAAACTCAAGTTCTAGTTGGATATACTATACTGGCAGCATAGGTATATATATATATATATATAACTAACTGCAGACAGTACTGTTTCGGCCTTCTGGGCCTCATCAGTGCAGTGCTGAAAATCCCCTGATGAGTGGGCAACCACGAAACAGGCTTGTGGGGATGAACTGGATTTATGAAAACAGTGCTAAAAAGCTCGGCTTCACCTTATTTTGACTGCTCTTTTAGGCCAAATAAGAGCTACGTAAAGGGAAAAAAAATGGAAAGGACGGCAAGAAAAGCAAGATAAACGGGCGGAGAAGGAGAAAAAAGACTGACTTTCCTTTTAATTTTTATATCGTCGACTTTGGCGAAAAAAAACGTTTGCTTGGCGAGCGATTTTAATTCTTTAGCATCATTTTTGACTGCTCTTTTAGGCCAAATAAGAGCTACGTAAAGGGGAAAAAAATGGAAAGGACGGCAAGAAAAGCAAGATAAACGGGTGGAGAAGGAGAAAAAAGACTGACTTTCAGTCAGCATAAAACATATTTTTAATACTCATTGTGGTACGATTATGTAAATCGTTGTTGATAAGTCGTGCTTGATAGGCTTTTTATTTACTCCCTTTATTTGACAAGAAAGTAATGCATCAGTCATCGTTCTCAAGATTGCTAATATCAAAGTTGTTATTGAGTTTGAAATGGTCGAGTGAAGGATGTTAAGACCTGTATATGCACTAAACATCAGAAAATAACTTCACAACCCATTAAGTGCGATCTATTAAATACTTTGTCAGACTTGCCAGTAAAAAATACGGTGAGAAAAAAAAAAAAAACCTCATAGCACTTCCGTACTTGTGTATATGGGCGGGATAAAAAAAAGGACTTCCGTTCAACCGTTCCTGTCACATTACAACCAATCCAATAGCAGACTTTCGGTATGATTGACAGAAAGGACGAAATTTACATACATAAATGATGATGTTTCTTCTTCCCTTCTTCTCTTCCTCAGATCGTCTAGCCGGTCAACCTGGTACGGTCTACTCCTCTCGGACCGGAGCCCATTACCTGTCTCGGATTGAACGCCTTGCCGTCGTTTAGCGGAATTCAAAGGTTAGGTCTATCCTCGCTTTCTAAACAAATTTCACGACGTTGTAGAAGTTCCATTAATTACGAATATGTATTTTTTTAATTGTTCTGTTTTCAATCTCTCTGCTTGTGATGTTGGCTCGGTAGGTTGGTCGGGGACACAAAGTTTGGTGCATTGCTGGTTCTTAGTTATTTCCCCGCATTTAAGTGTGTTTATACAGAAGAAACATTTGTTGTGTGTACTGCTCACATAAATATCAAACATGTTTCCGTGCATGAGGCCACGGCGTGCACCCTCATCTTAAAGTTTAAAATTTAGAAATTGAATCGAAGAAATATACATGACCCTAATTAATGCAACAGTCACGTGATATGACTGTCATCGTCAAAAGCTCTTTCAATGTTAAGCTCTATTGACGAGAACGACTATAAAGAGTCATTGACCTGTAACACAGGCTTCCTTTGCTGTTTTTGTATTTTTGTTTTTTGCAAATAAACTCCTTTCAAAATTGTGTAGTCTGTCCGTGTGACTGACATCGATTCATTTCAGCTCTCCAGGGCTTATTGTGTTACGGTCGGAAAATATTGAATCATAATATATATCAGACTGTTAAGTCCACATGACTCGGCACGACAGGGCATATCATATCTGTCTGAAATGAGAATCTCATTTGAGGTATAAGTTCCTGTTTTGCACTTTTACAGTGGCAGTGGCCTTCAATTGACCACGACAACCTTCACTCGACAAATTTTTAGTTACGTTGCGTTTTACATGGCTGGAAAATGTAGAAATATCTTGACTATTTAGTGACCATTTAGAGTGCAAGTGGAACAGTGGAAACACTGTTACCCTGACAAAAGTTATGTTATTTTAACTGGTGTGACAATTAGTGGGTCCAAGTTGAGCAAAAGAGTATATTTGTAGCGGCAGAGGTCACACTAAAGAATGCAAAATCAAGCCGGAAATAAAAGTTCCCTAACTACTAGTACTCACGCTACAGTCAGTCAAACAAATAAATATATTAGCTCATTTTGCTATGGAAGAAATTGGTTCGTTGCTTCCGTTAACGTTTCATTATTTGGAAAGCGTCAAAAGTGTTCAGTCCTAGAGGAATGTCGAGGTGCACAAATTAACTGACTCCGTTTGCCATTAAAAGAAATATTTCATTTGGATTTTGTACATCTTGAACATAGTTATCACCACGTCGGTACATAACCACAAAAGACTTTCACGAATCATGAAGCAAGTTACAGAACTAAGACATGGACCAAGGAACTAAAATGAACCGTAGCACTCACATGTGTACACTAATTGATATTTTTCTTTTATTTCAGTTCTGTTACGTTATCACATCGCTGACATAAACGAACACGTGATCATGCTGAACACAGGACTTGTGGTAGTATTGATCTGTTTATCAACGACACTTACAAGTGAGTTCACGATGCGTGAGTTAGACGGAGTTCCTCTATACTTTATTGATACCAACCACAAAATTTTTTGACAGGGAAAACGGGATAATTCACTAAGCAAAAAGATCCCTGGAGCGAAACAAAACGAACGATTGGAGTGGCTTTGACCTCGTGGTCACCGTTAATCTGCGTTAATAAAGCAGGATTTTATTATCATAATTGGCTTGTTTGAAAATTCTATTTATACCTGATAGACAAACACACATAACCCATGCATGATGCGTAACAGAAATGTCACAAATTTTACAAAGATCATTATAAAAATACTCAAAAAAGCTTAGGATTTAATTGAGACTATGGAAAAGTATGCGATCTGAACTCACCGTGAATATGCATAACATATATCCGAGTACTCATCACTTCACCTGCAGTTATCACGCAAGAGTCATTTTTAGTGTTTATTATTGATTATAAATATAATCCTCGACATTTCATTTTGCCAGATGTTGATGCCCAGACTTTTTCTTCATGTGAAGCTGAGAGCATCACCATCAAGGACCCAGTGAGTGGATCAGTCCAATGCCAGGAGTGTCGAAAATGTCCTGCCGGTCAAGGGCTCTCCGTGAGCTGTGGCGACGAAATATCTTCAAGTACCTCCATCGTTTGCAAACCATGTGTGCTTGGTGAAACATACTCCTCAGCATACGAAGCCGGGGCCTGCAAAGATTGCGAGAACTGCGGACCGTATCGCGAGATCACCAAAGCTTGTACACTGACGTCCAAAGCCGAGTGCGGAAAGTGTAAAGTCGGGGCCTACGTTGAGCCCATGCTAAGCATGTGCAAGCCGTGTTCCCAGTGCTGTAATGACGGCAAGGACATAGTCATCTCTCAATGCCAAGTACCCGGCGTACCCGCAAATAAGCAGTGCAGTTTTGCACGATCAGGCATCTGCAGCATAGTGGTGACCAGTGCGAGTTTCAGTAAGGTGTCCCCAACTATGGAGACTAATCATTTAACAGTCCAGTCAACCATTCCCTCCACGGTAACAAACCCTGTTGTAACCTCAATCCCAAGTGAACCAATCACCGCACTACCTGCCGATGCATCGCCCCCGCAGATTAACGTCATTGTTGGTTCTGTTTTTGGGGGCGTATTTGTAGTCTTCATTCTTCCCTTAGCGATTGTCATTCGTTGTGTTATGGCCAAGCGCAGGAAAGCCCGTAAGCAGGTCAACGACATGTCTCTTGCCGAGACCGCGCCCGGCGAAAGGCCTGAGCAAGTACAGGACAACAATCAACAGGCCAACGCCGGCGATGAGAATGAAACAGATCACCCAACCTCAGCTTTAGATACCCCGGAGGGGAGCACAGTGCCTATTCAGGAAAGTGATGACAAGAGTCAAGACAAAACAGGGACTCAGGAAACCAAGCCCCCAGGTCGCCATGGCAACACAGGTAAATTAACATTGAAGCGTCCACCGACTACGTAACTAAGCATTCCTAAAGCACGAGAAACAAATTTATCAAAGCATCTACTAGCTTTGATTCTAAGTGGAGTTGTAAAGAGAAAGAATAATCATTCGAGTTTGTCCTGATTACAATTTAAAAATTAAATTATATTATTTAATTTCACGAATGTGCGGAAAAATCGTTTTGCAACTCATTCTTTCCTTTTGTTCTAGGCTTCAAGTTTTCCGGTACCGTTCCAGAGCGCCTTGAACCAGCTTCTGAATTCTATGGTCACACCAAGGAACCCGAAAGGGACACGACTGTACGTGACACGACTGTACGTGTCACTGTAGATGTAAATTCCAGTGTCAAGCCCGTTAGGGTTTGACATAAGTTTAGTATGCACTTTTTAAATTTTTGCACTCGTGGAAAATATTGGAATAGCAGAACAAAAAATGTAACTCAAAGATATTTTTTGTTACGACTTACTAGCTAATATGCCCAAGCTGTGTAGTTGTTGTAAATTTTTTGGCTATTAAAACTGTGTAACTGTGTTTATGATTGTAACTGTCACAGTTCTTCTCAGTAGCAGAACAATAATGTTGGGAATCACTTTACATCTCAAACTGGTGTTTGTGAAGGAGTTGCGAGTTGTTACATTTGGGAATTATTAATGCGACTGGTACCTATGTATTAGCATTAAGTAAGGTCCTGCGCGGCTTGCAAATATTGAAAAAGTCTCTCTCTCTGTCAGTGAACCTCCCTTGTGAAATACGCCACTCGCGAAACGGAATAGGACCCGTGACCAAGTGGGGCAGTGTTGGGGCGTTTCTAAAATCTGATTATTTCTCTGGCCGGGGCCTGCTAGCTTCTTCCTGGCATTCATAGTTGGTGATTATCGAGCGTAACAGCCGTGGCATGGCGACACTGACTTATAAGGACTCCTGGTGATGCCAAGTTTCACTAAATAGTCAAGATATTTCTACGAGAAGATTCAAAATGCAGCAGAATTTTAAGGCCTAGGCCGGAAAGTAACAATGTAAGTAATCCAGCGTGCTTTTGCTCTGAATTAAAAAGCCATGAAACACCTCGCATTGTTGGCAAACTTTACCTGATAAACAAAATGTTTGCCTCTAAATGGCGTCTTGTCCGAATCAGATGTCACTGATTGAATTTTAGTTTTCCATTGCCAATGTTGAAGTTACTTCTATTTTAAATTGATTAGGTTTCACTGGAGCCTGAATACTTAAAACATAAATGTAACAAAACCAGTATAAATCAGAGGAACAATTTTGGGCTTGGCGAGCCTGTAAAGCTTGAATCGAAAATTTACAACACGAGGGAACAAATCGATCAGTCTGTCTTGATTGTTTTCATCGTCTTCCATAATTTAGGTCTTAACTCGCTATCGCCTTATTTCCAAAACTAAACCTAGTTATTTTTGTGCTCTGTGTTACCTGTTAAAGGCATGTTTATATTTGACACGATTCAATTGAGGAGTCTCATCAGATCTAGAGCCTGTTCGATTGAGGTAGACCCAAAAGAACCCACGTCCTTTCGAGCCTGTACTAAGTCAGTACAGAGAGTAAGGTGTTTGAATCCATGATTGTGATATCCGAAGTTCACAACATATCCTTGATTCTGTAGCAATTTGTAAAACTTTTAACAGTGAGTTCGTATCTATAGCGTCAAGAGGTCGTTTAATTCACCACTTTGCCTTCTATCAAAGCCGATCAAAACCGACCATCTGAAAAAAAATTTTCAGAGAAAATTAAACAAAGCTACTGAGTAGAAACAGGGTGGTAGAAAACATATGTATGTTTTAAATTCAGAGGAAATTAGTGAGTTATCATGTCTGCCTCTTCTAAATATTCCTTGCCGCTCAATTCAGGGCAGTTTAGCCCTATAACTAGTTTCGTCTTAAACAGTTCTCAGCTAGAAATTACAACAAAGACACCTAATGTCCTTCATTTGTGGTCGATTCAATGACCACAACAAACGTATTGAGGCCTAATATGTTGGGATTTAAACTACATCCGCATTTACCTGATGGTTTACTGTTAACAAATTATCGAGCAGTTTCGGGGAATCATAAATTAAGCTCGCGATTTTCGTTTTCTGCGTGCAGTTAAGGTTATAACTTCTCGAGCAATTTCTTGTTTGTGAAAAGCGCGTTTGACTGAAGTAAATAAAGGCAAGATACCAGTTATTCACCCGAAAAGTTAGGGGGCAGTCTATCTTTTGAGCCTTCAGTCGTAGCAGCATGAAACTTTGCCATGTTAAAAGGATGTCAATTTTTGTCAATTTGGCATGCTAAAAATATGCAAATTAGGTCACGTGACCTCATAAAGCCAAAAAATCTATTTTGTCAAATGGGAACACTTTTCTTATTTTCTTTAACTTTGGTGTTCGTTTCATGATTTTAAGGCCAGTAGATACATCTTTTCCGCGCTTGGAAAAAAACAAGATAGTTGAAAAGAAACTTTTAGAAAGGCAATCACTTTTATCGGGGGACTGGGTACTAGTGGAAGAAACTGTTTATTTCCAAAACCAATAAAATATTTAACAATTGCCAAGCATAGCTCTTTTTATGTTGTCATTAGGACGTGTCCTGTACCAGTTCAGTTGAAACCTTCTTTTTCCAAACTGTTCCCATTTTTGCTTAAAGATTTTTCCCGGTTTTTTGACCGTGTCAAGTCACGTGACGTAATTTGCATACGTTTCACAAGTCAGAAATAATAACTTTAAAAGAAGTATTTGTCTGCCAAGAGTTTATGTTGTTATGAACAAAGCCTTAGAGGATACACCACCCCCCAACTTTTTTTAGAAAAGTAACTGCTGACCCATGCCTTAATTTACCTGAGGAAGTCAAAACGGTGTTTTCGCTGGTTACAGAATAAGATTAGAAATAATTTGTTCCTTTCTTAAGATCTTGCGGTCTAATAAACAATATGACTCGAGGATTGACAAACTGGAAGTGTCCCGTGGTGTCTACTTCCACTGATATCATAGAAATCAGAGTTAAACTGAGAACTGTGTTTCTGGATAACTGGTTTAGAATTTTTTTTAAAAAAATGAAACATAGAAACCAGTTTCATTGTTTGATCCGTCGCACTTATTCCTTAAATGTTATTCAACTTCCCTAAAAATATGGGCATATTGCGCACTTCGATAAAACTCCAATAACAAAAACGTATCAACAAAATAAAGCTGCTTCATAACAGTACCAAAATGGAAAAAAAATCGAGAGGTTCTTTTCAAACAAAAATAAAATCGCTCAAAACTAGTGAGGAGAAATACTCTTCATGCTAAACTTGGATGACTAGAAAACAATGATGCAAGGCTGATACTACGTAGAGAGCTTAACGGGGCAACGACACGATAGAGTCCAAACTAAAAGCCATGAATTGCAACCGTGGAAAGCTGTTTCGACCTTATTGGGTCTCGTCAGCACGGTGTAGCAAGTTGTGAAGTGATCAGCTGCTCGACTGACATCCACAAACCCAAAAATGCAAGATGGTGATGACCTCAGATGAAACTCAAATCCAAACTCTTGCCAATTGGCCAATGTCGCATGCAAAACGCGTGACAAGGGACAATAGGAAAAATCCAGAATATCGTGTCGTTGCCGCGATAAGGAAAAACTGCGGACAGACACAAACTGTCCCGCAGGAAAATCATGGCCAAACCATGTAAAAAATGAGCAGCATATCGGATCTGAAAAGACCTACGGCCCAAAAAAATACTAAATACAGATCCTACGTATACAGGCAGCATTTTCGTTTGCGGTCCTTTGCAGTATTATGTTTGTCTAAACTTGGATGTCGGATCAAAGCCTTGTCAGCGAGTTTTAAAAGTGTTATTAAAAAGGTTGTTATCAATACCATTATTCACAACATAATTGCGAATAAAAACGTTTTCAATAAGCTTAAGTCTGCATGTACATAGCCCCAGAAAACTTCCAAAGCAAAGATATGGTAGTCAAAACAATGAGAGGTGTTATTTATCAATTATTGTTATTTTCCTGATGTTCCAAAACAATGCTACATCATTCGAAGACGACAGGTTACTCTGGGAATTCTCGTAAGTTTTAGTTACTCTGAGGAATTTTTTTCTTACATTTAATTTCGTCGCTAGAGAAAGAAATTTAAAAATAAATTTGTCAAAAAAACGAAAGATTTTATTAAAATTCCACTGTCGTTCACATATATCCATGATTTTAATGCAAACTGAATGACTTACCGAAGAGATTAAACGTTATATATCGTTTAGTTGCATTTTTTAGTATAAACAAAAATTATTTTCTGTTTCTGAATAGTGTGTCCTTTTCACAACAACTAAACTGCACTTGGCCTGTCCTGGGGAGATTCGAAATCAATAGCATCCGCAGTGGGGGTGATTAGAAAATAAAAACACACCGCCAAACACTAACTGAACTAGGGAAAAAAATCGCAAACATTTCATCCGTTTTTTTACCATTCAGATTGTCTTTGATCGGTTACTTCCGGCATGACCAATTCCGCCATGACCAATTCCGCCCCCTCGATTCTTTCCGTTTCCTGTCACATGACACTGAATCAGTTGGCAAGTTTCTCTTGCCCCTCCCCTCTTTTCATTTCTTATGTCACATATCTGGCTTTTAATTCGACCAATATTTCATCTGTCTGGGTTATCTTACGTCGTAAACTAATTTATGGTCTTACGCAGTGCGGTCATTCTCCTTTCTCCCAGTTTTTGCCAAATCGCCGGCCAATCGGTTGGCTATTGAAGCTCCTACTCTAGTCTCTTTTTTTCATTAACGGGGACTTAGAGAGACTCGTTTTGAAGCTTACCGTTGAAAGATCGCAGTCGACAGGAGTGTGCGTTGCTCAGGCTGCCCAGTGGTGGATTTAAAGGTAATTAACCTATTTATTATCGTTTTTATTATCCTTGTATTTGATTATGTGTGGCAAAAATAAAAAAATGAAAAAAAAAATGAAAAAATAATTCTTTAAGTTGCCTTTTCTCTGACTATTGTCCCAAAATGTATCATTTGTCCTTGTTTATTTTGTTCAGGGGGCCTCCTTCTTAAATGACCAAATTTCCCTTTGTCAACAATTCGGCAAAGCAACGACTTGATAAGGTTTCTGTGCTCAGAGTTCTATTTGAGTGAACTAAGTTGATTGATTGCGATCACGATGCGCAAGTCACTCACTTTGTACCTGTGGTGTATATTCCAGTTGTACTCGGTAACATGTCAGGCTTTAAGAATCTTAATCTCCCCTTTAATGATGGCTAAGATGGTTAAGATCAGACGGATCACAATTTTTTAATCTAATACTAACGACATGGCCTCAATTAAAATTGTTTGAGACTTAACTGAGTTAGGAGGCTCGTATTCAGACCAACTTACTAAATTTCAGCAGTCACGCCGACAGACAACTGAATAAACATAATAATAAAATAACATTAAAGACTTTGCTTTCATATTTACAATGACATTTTCTCGAAGATGATAAATTGATGATAAATCTTGATAAATTCGGATGAAACAAAGTCATGCATGTATAATATATGCATGCACGTAAGGATCTCTATTATCTCAGAGTTAAAGTAGATGTGAGAACAAGATTGCGTTTATTTCTCCTATCTCTTTTCTGTTGACCAAGTAAATTGACTTATTTCACGTTTCTGGAATGAACCGTCACATTTTTGAGGTAGTGGAGGGGTGCGCGCGAGCATTTTGAGTCCGTCTCTGTCATTTAATGGTTCAACACTTCCACAAATGAGAAAACGAGTTACTGGAACTATGATGTACCAAGATATTTTAACTGCAAATTTAAATGAACCATAGCTTTCTCATTTTCATTACAGTAATACTATGGCTGAAAACAACCACGTGAACACAGGACATCTGGTGGTATTTCTCCTTGTTTCAGTAATTACATGTAAGGAACGTTTGTCGACTTACAAAATATTAAGTTGAATATGTGTGGATACTTAGTTTGACGAAGTTTCTCTGCGCTCTGTCATAACAACTACAATTGTAAACAAGCGGTTCCGAACGGAAAAGTGCGCAGTCAGCAAGCTTCACTTAATTATAAATTACAGGCGAACACATAAGGATTGTGTTCATGACAAACAGTGTGGGTTGGATATTAGCGTTCTCCAAAGACGAGAAAGCCATTTTAAACTTGGCCGCAGCGTTCTGAAGCGCGATTTTGGTTTATACGCTTATGGGGAGGGTATTCATGCAGGAAGACCTTTGATTTGGACCTTCTTGCAACCCGAAGGACGATATCATTGCTTCTAAGTCATTATCACCCTCTTAATAACCATCAGTCGAGTCTTCTTGAAGCTTATTCCCTAACCTTCGATCTCCTTCAAGGATGTCATCTTTATGTTCGATGTACGAGGAAAGAAGCCTACCCTCCCCCCCCCCCCCCCCCCGCCCTTACCCCTTAGAATATGCAAAGGACCAAAGCACAGTAAGAACCAATCAAGACTCTGGGAATTGGGAGAGGCAGTTTCTTAGTATTTCAAAGAGCTACTTGCCTCACCTACCCTGCAGGGAAGTTCATATACGCCCCCAGCTACGCCTACACGAAGTTAACAATAAAACGTTTTAGTATCGTCAAATTGTGTTCAGCTGACGAAAATGTTGGCATCTAAAGGCCACGTTTTCGATCAGGAACTACTAACTAGTATTTCATCTTACCGACTTGGCACCAAAAACGAATAACGATAATTTAGCGACAAGCCTCTGGATTGAAATCAAAAGGGATTCCAATGTCTTGACGTTTCTATTTATAACTGATGGAGAACATTAATGCTCATGTCATGAAATGAAATGACGTTACTGGTTTAGGTTTTTTCTCATTTAAAATAGTTGCGTCATTATTTCACCTGCGCGCAGTTCAGATGTATAATTCTGGGCCGGGCTGTTCGAAATCCGGTTAACGTTAACCCAGGGTTAGACATTAACTGAAGCAATATTTTTTCTTATTTAAAAATATTTTTCACCTCTAACATTTGGTGTAGTTTGAGATTACTACAGCTCAAAACTGAAGGGCAAACAATATAAACAGAACACTTCACCAAAAAGTTACAAAACTGAAATGAAAATTCTCGCTAACCCTGGGTTAGCTTAATTGGGCTTTAAACAACCCAGCCCAGTTTTCGTGTATTCACGAATATATTTCCTGACGCCGTAGTTTCATTTTGCTAGACATCGGCGCCAAGACAGAGTCTTCATGTAAAGCTGACAGCGTCATGGGCAAGGATCCAGTGAGTGGATCAGTCCAATGCAAGGACTGTCTAAAATGTCCTGCTGGTGAGGGGCTCTCAGTGGAATGTGGAGACTACATCGATTCATGTATGAAACATACTCCTCGGTATACGAAGCCGGGGCCTGCAAAGATTGCGAGAACTGCGGACCATATCGCGAGACCACCAAAGCCTGCAAATTGACTTCCAAGGCTGTGTGCGGAAAGTGTAGGGTTGGCGCTTACGAAGAACCATTACTGAGCGTGTGCAAGCCGTGTTCCACGTGCTGTAATGACGGTAAGGATATAGTTATCTCTCAGTGCCAAGTACCGGGAATACCCGCAAATGAGCAGTGCAGTTTTGCACGATCAGGAAAGTGCAGCAAAGGTGGGACTTCTGCAAAGTCTGCACAACGGCCCCTATTATGGAGTCATACCATTCAAAAGTAGAGTCAAACTGTTCTAAACCGCCCTGGACCAACCTCTGAACTCCACAGTCACACCAAGGAACCTGGTACAAGCACTTCTGAGCAAGTCACTGTGGATGTGATTTCTAGTGACGGCAGTAGTTTGTGTTAAAGGAAATGAAAACTCAGAGGTGCACTGATAGTTTGACACACTTGTTCGATTTTTCGTGCTTGCTGAAAATACTCGTCTTAGAACAATATATTAAATATCAAAGATCATCAGGAGATTTTGTACTTAGCCTTTGTACAAAAGAATACCAGCTAATTAAGAGTCCCCAAATTTGTATTTGTTGTAATTGATGTGGCTATTAAAACTGTGGTAAAATATACTGAAACAGCCGCAGTACTGCTCACTAACAGAACGATCGATTGTACCAGTAACTATAGTGGCTCAGGTATCCCCTTACATCTGAAATTAGTGCTTGTAAATTAACGTACCATGTGTTGTTCAATTTTGGAAATAGTTAATGGGACTGATATTTATTAGAAGCAAGGAACTGCGTCTTGTAAACAATGAATAAGCCTTTCTCTCTCAGTAAGTCTCTCGTTACAAATGAGCCACCCGCACTCGACAAAAATATTGTCCCTTAGCTCTGAAAGCGACGTGCGTAAGGTACTTAACTTCAACTTCAACTTTATTTATTTATAGTATAAATTCAGCACAAGAAAGACTGTTCCGCAAGTAGCATTGCTAGTCTGGGCGGAACAGTCATATAAAGGGAAAAAAATAAAAAACAAATAAAATAAAATAAAAAAAAGTGAAAATGAAAAATTAATAAATTTAAAAATGAATAATAAATTTACAATAGGAGAGTTACATAATTTTTAAACAGATTGTAGCAAATTATTAAATCATTAAAACCTTAACGTAATGAAGAACTCAAGTTTAATTGTACTCTTGGCTTACAATGTCACGCGCTCCTGACGCAGTGAAAAAATATTCGAAAACCATTCAGTGGATAAATACAAGAAATTGTGGTGTTATAGGAGATTGTGCGTTTGCCCAAACTTCAGATATTAGTCGAAATATTTTGCACAAATTTAGAGCCCAGTATGGAGCCGTCATGTTGGTGTACCAAGGAAAGCGTTTTCCTTCGCGAGCCCGAGATTTGTTGAGACGTATTGAAAATACTGAAAGCTTAAATTTAAAAATTCAAGATTTGGACTCAAAATATCAAAAATTAAAGGAGAAGGTCACTCCAAAAAGCTTACTCAGTTTTTATCTTCGCCTTTAAAAATAAACATCAAGCTTTTCCACTCACCGAAGTTTCAGCCTTGTTGCTTTGAGTGAGACTTTCATTCATAAAAATTATATTATCCTCGGAATAGCCTAAGTCATGTAAGGTTATGTCCTGGAGGGCCTTCCTGGCACGATAACGTTTTTCACGAACATCACGGCTCGTAAACTTCACAATAGGGAGCTTAAGCAACGACGACGGCGACGCCGTGTACGACGCCACGTAAAAAAATGAATTTATATTTTACCAAAGAAATTCGCGATTGTCTAGATCTCTTAGGTTCGTCAATGTCTCTAAAATTGTGCTTAAGCTAAATATGCCACGACGGCGTTCAATTCCAAATGGAAATACGAAAAATTAGCCGTCGTCGTCCACGTTCTGTAGACGACGCAGAACTTGGTCATTTCACGTTTGTGTTTTGCACAGGACGGCAAAGAAATGTACAAAGATTTAAAACGCACGTGCACGGCTATTTTTCTGCTAATTAAACCTTTTGTTTAGCGCCGTTCTCGTTGCCGTCGTGGTGGTAGTTTGCTTAAGCTCCCTAATGATGGCAGGTGGGAACGAAGCTCTTTCTCCATTCTGTTTCACTTTATTCGGAAGACGATGGTTCGTTGATATATCCTCCTTATTCAGATCAACTCCTGTGCCTGAACGTTCATTTCCGGTCGTGTTGCTAAGTTACGAATGACAGATCAGTTCGTTGCTAAGGACCTCGTCTGTACGTGTGTACGAGTGGAGTTGAGTTTTGTAAAAACGTGAGCGGTGAAAAGAGATGTTGTCCTGAGTGAATTCGTGAATAAAGTTGTCTAAAAACGAACCAGCAGAGTTTTATCGTCGCCCAGCAGCGACAACTCCAATCTTTCGACCGAGCTCAACAACAATTTCGTTGGTATCTTCCCGTGTGACATTAGAACTCTTTGGAATACCCCGAATTTCCAAGCAGTCTCGTCTCGAGTATTGTTCAAGGTCGTTAAGTGATTCCTTCAAAGCTTTTAACTGGTTTGCAGTACCCAGGAGCTCAGCTTTTAAACTCTTGTTTTTTATTTAATGCTGATGTTAACTGGCTGCCTGGCTCTGCTAGCCCTTATGGTTATTCCAGGCAGCTAGTACTCCAACTTTACTTTTAATAATTTCATTCATTTTTTGTAACTTTTTTTTTGTTGTCGTTGTTGTTTAAAGCAAGTATGAATTTGAGTACAAATAAAGATTGTTGTTGTCGCTGTCCTGAGGAAAGAAGGCGACGTCGGAAGCCGCCATTTTAAATTTGGCCAACCAAATATTGAAAGTTTAAATTTGAGGATAGCGAAAATAGAGAATATTTAGGAGTTCAAGAGTGAGAGTTTTCGCTTTGGCCACTTGAATTGTTATATATAGCCAAGGACGTCACATCTATTGGACTATTTATTACTTTACTTTTCAGTTCTTTCTTTCGTATAATATTTCTTCGATTTCACAGAATTATTAGCCATGCGTGATCGGTTTACTGTTTTATTACTCAAAAAAATAAACTTTTTGTTTTGCTATTGATTATGTCTGATTACGGATTGTGTTTTCAGCATCACAGATACTACTGTTAATGACAAATTACTAACGGCTGAATAACCTGAAAAGTTATCTGTTTTTCACACTGCATTGGATGCCTTGAAGACAACTAATGACGTTGTCAACAACAGCCTTAGTGCATAAGATTTAAATACTCGTAGTTTGCATAATAGCACATTATGCTGTTCCTATTTTAATGAGTTGTAAATTAAATTAAGAAGGACACTGATTTCCATATAGATGAGCAAAGTAGCCATTATCTTTCTTCAACAAAACTTCTGGCTTGTCCAGCTCCACAATCTTTCCTCGGTCCAGCACCATGACACGATCATAATCGATGATTGTACTCAGGCGATGCGGTATAGTGATAACTGTACTATCAACGAACCAGGTTCGAATCACTTCTTGGATGAGCCGGTCCGTTCTGTAATCAACAGTGGAGGACGCCTCATCTATTACAATGATCTTGCTCTTATGGAGCAACGCACGCGCAAAAGAGATGAGTTGTCGCTCACTGGGTCCTAGTGTCGCCCCACAGTCTGCGAGGTCCTGGTACAGCTGTTTGGGAAGGCTCTCGATCCAGGACTTTAGGTGGCACTTCTCGAGGACCTCCCAAACTTCCTTCTCTGTGTGGTTCAAAAACGGGTCGACGTTCATGCGCAGTGAACCCATGAAAAGTGTCGGCTCCTTTGTGATGATTGACATGCCACGCCTACTCGCTTGAAGATCAAGGTTATTGATTTTGACGCCATCTACTGTTATCTTCCCAACACATTCTGCCATTCGAAATAGTGCATGCGCGATAGACGACTTCCCCGCTCCTGGTCTCCCTGCGATGCCAAACCGCTCCCGGGGGAACACGGCAAAGGAGATGTCTTTCAGCACCCTCGATCCCTCCCTACTGTAGCTTAAAGAGATGTTCTCGAAGCTTATTTCTCCATTTTTCGGCCACGGTACAGGCGGCTGAATCTCAATAGCGTACCCAGGCTCCGGTTCGATCGCGGAGCACGCCAGGTTACGATCGACTGCACTCATATAGTTTTCCACTTCAAAGCAGCGTCTGATGCCATTTTGCGACATGTCATGTGACAACTGTAGGGCATAGATCAGCGACAGAATGGCGATTGCTGAGGAAAATTTATAACACCGCGTTAATTTATTAGTCTCATGTTTACACCAAACTGAATCCAGTTTATTTGCGTGGCTGAATTATAACACCCATTTAATCGTGTGGCCCGTTTGGGTCATATGATCAGCAAAGGCAGAAAATTGACTGTTACTCGTCAGCGCGTTTCCGTTTTCCTTACATGACAGAAAAACGGAACATTTCAAAGCGCTGACGAGTAACAGCCATTCTTCTGCCATTGCTGATCGTATGACCCAAAGAGGCCACAGGATACATTAACAATGTGAGCTGCAGTTTTCACTTAACTTATGCACATTCTGCGACACTCCACACTATATTGAAAATAAGTCAAGCAAGCTTTGATGTAGTCAATTAAATAGTCAAAATGTACACGATAGTCTAATTAAGTAAGGAGTTTAGTGCTTTACTCTTGAAGGAGAAAAAGAAAACATTAAAAAACATTTTCGTATTGTCTTTTTGGGTAAATATTGGACAGCCAGAAGGCAAAAATTGCCATGGCTGATGGTTGTGTCACACCCGTTGTTGCTCAAAATGAAGCTGAAATAGGACAAGATCTTGCTTATTTCAGCAGACAACTTTGAGTACCCTGAATGTAAAGTTACGTGCGACATTTTTATGGGTAGATAAATAATGCATAATAGCACTTTTCTCAGCCACTTAAATTCAAACTTACCAGCATCTAACTTCACATAGAATGCCCCGGCAGCCACTGATATCATAAACAGCACGCACACTGTGTCGAGGCGGAACCCGACCCAGCTCCAACATGAAGTGTTTGTGCACCATCCTTGACTGTGAGAGTCCTGGTAACTAAAGAGAAGAAAAAGTACAAACAGTATTGCTATGTCAGGTAGTTTTACGGAAATTAAGGAACACCAAAAAATCTGGAAATTTAGTTCAAGTCCAAAGGAAAGTCAAAATTGGTCAATTGGTCAATTGGCCAAGATCGCTAAACCAAATTCCGTCATAGCTCTTTCAGTTGTCATTTGTTTTAGTACCAACCTAGTAGTTGTTCGAAACTTCGAAAACACAATTTTAAAAACGCACAATAATGACAATACTTCAGCCACTGGACATCAAGTGGGATCATTTTGATATTTTAGCGAAGGGCAAAACAGACTATCATTGTAAAATAAAAGAGTCCTTATTTATTCAAGAACTTGAGCCAGCTTTCAACGTCAACGTCGGAAGTGAAAAGCTGATGCTTTATTAATCTGTTCTAGTGTTATAGTTAACTGTTAAGTATTTGCTTAATCTAGGTTCCAGTCCCCTCACCTTTATCATTTGCAAATAGCTGTTTTAAATTTCAACGGTTACTTTTGAAATGTATGTAGAGTACATACGAAACGTCAAGTCATAATCAAAATGTACAAGTTCAACATGTTTATCACTGCTGTTTGTGTCTTATTTTTGATCAAATTATGATGGCCCAAGAACAAAAGTATTTACGGCTCAGTGCTAGACTACTCACTGTTTAAATAGAATAGAAAGTCGCGTATATGAGCCAATAAGAGAACGGCAATCGGGATAGAATGCTAGCGCTATAGCCATAGTAGATTTATCCTAATAAAACGGTTAATTTTTCTCCCAAAACATGGATGCGCAACACAGTGCAGATTAGGAGGAAGATCTCGCAAGCGCCGAATGTTTTCTCATTTTTATTAACGGTTGTATTTCGCGCCTTCGAGATTTGCGCTTCAATACGAACTGCTTTGCATTATGTGCTCCGTGATGATCTATTTTAGGTAATTAAAACAGAAATCTGAATTGCAAACCTATAGAATTCTTCTGTAAATGTTTTCTGCATGTTGTGTGTCCTGATAGTCACCAGTCCTGTCAGCGTCTCTGAAAAATGAGAAATCACCGGTTTTCGACAACTGATCTCCAGTCTCCTGACTTGGCGCGCGGTCTTGAGGGAGTAGCCCCACAAGATGACAAACAAAACGAACAGCGGTAACCCAATCAAGAGCACGCACGGATTGAAGACCACGGGGAGGAGGAAGGCTGCAATAGCAAATAGTATCATCTGAATGGCACCTAAGAACACACTCGGTAGCAGCTCGTCCATACATCCTATGTCTTTTGAGAAGCGATTTAAAATGCTGGTGAGCTGATTGCTGTCGAAGAAAGAGAGGGGTGCTTGAAGAACAGAGACCACCATATTCTGATGAAGGCGCTCCGACGAGCGTAGAGTTGTGGCAAAGAAAAAAGACGCGCGCATGATAGACAGCATGAAGACTCCGCCCACCATGGCAGCGTAAATGTACCAGCTGGTCTGATCCAGGCTCAGCAGAATGGCAGACTCACTCATGCGCAGAAGCCATATGTCCGGGATAAGAATAGCACCTGAAAGGCAAAAAAGAAAGATTACCGCTTTTGCTCCATGGTCAGGACATAAGTTCTCACTTTATGATTGACAAACGTAAATTTTATTCCTCGTTTTAACTGTTGTTGTACGAAGACTAACTTTGGACGTACGTGATCAGTTTTATTTGTCTATTCGTATCAATTTTAGGCAAAAGCAGCTGCATGAACCTTAATTACTCCCAAGCTGTGATCTATATCTATTGGCGTCGCTGTATGATGTGTCTGCCTGGTTAATAAAATATGTTTTACCCCTATTCCCCCCAAACACATGTTGCATCAAGCTTATTCGATCAAAAAGTACATACTCTCATTATGTTTCTGATTGTGATCACTTTTCAAGCTCCTGCTACGGCGCATGACATTTATATATTTGTATTCCCGGTATTGGACTGGAACTAGCATGGAACTGAGGCTAATGCGAGAAGTCTTTTAAAATGCAACCTTATTGTCTTTTTAATGATATTACCAACATGAGCCTCCACTGCATGCTAGTTCCAGTCCAAAAAGGTAACACAAATATGGAAATATGGAAAAAGTTGTCCATGGCTTCCACTGCTCGGGTGATATGGCTGTCCGCATACGTAAGGTACTGACAAGACCGTGGGTTGGTGTTCGAGTGTGTCACTTGCTTTTATTGTTTGTAACACAAATATGATCTATTGATCACGTGATATACTTTTGGTCAAAACAAAAGGCTGAAACTGTAATCAAACCAAAAAATGAAGAAGGGTATCAAAATAAGGAAGAAGCCAATTATTTGTTACCATGCTGCGCTGTCACTTACGTACCTTGAACAGCGAAGGCGAACAGAGCGAACACAATAACGAACGGAAGACATGCACCTGTCCTGAGGTACTGACAAAGAACAGTACAGGACACGGGTCCCATCATCTCTTCTTCTTCAAACAGGTTCGTGCGAGTGCGGTACTTTTCTTGGATTTCCTCCTCGATGGCAAACTCCACCGTCTTGTTACTGGGGCATTTTCTTTCACGTTCACGCGATTCGCCGGGAGAATGAAGCTTCACGGACCTGTATCCCATGACCTGTGACGTCACTTCATTAATAATGGTGCCACCGCGCATGGTCAGGATTTGGTCCGCTCTCTCAACGTATTGCAACTGCCGGCTCACAAGGATCCGAATTCGCTTTGAGAGAAGACCGCAAATGCATTTCCCAAACACCTGCTCAGCGACTCTAGCATCAACAGCACAGAAAGGATCGTCCAGGAGATAGATGTCGGCGTCTGAGTAAGCCGCCCTCGCGATGCCTACACGAGCCTTCTGGCCCTCAGTTAATCCGTAGCCGTTATTTCCCACAACTGTGAGGTCGCCGTCGGAAAGTTTGTCGATGTCCTTTTGTAAGTTGCAAGCGTTCACGATGGCTTGGTACCTGAACGGATTGTACTGTTTGCCAAACAAAATGTTCTCCCGGAGTGTGTTTGAGAAAATCCATGGTATCTGAGACACGTAAGTGATTTTTCCTACGCACGAGATGTAACCTTCAGTTGGAGGGAGCTCTCCAAGGATAGCCGCCAGCAGGGAGGATTTCCCGCATCCCGCGGGACCGTTGATCAACGTCAGTTCTTTCGTGGCTGCCCTGAAGGTAAGGTTTCTCAGGACAACCGACTTATTTCCGCCTCCCCAGTGACAGGACACGTTCTCGAATGTCACGTGGATATCATTGGAAGGGTTATCCGGGATATCGAGAGAATGATGTCTGATGAGTGCGGGCTCGTATTGCGGAACGCTTTTTCCAACTTTGATGTCGTTAGAAATCTTCGTCAAGTCTTCGGCGGAAAGATACTGCGACATTTCAGCGTCGGTCAAATCTAAGAAAGATCGGATCTTAGAGCGCGTTCGTTTCCTGCTGTACGTGTCTTCAGATTGAACAGATTCTTCAAGTTCCAAAAATGTTTGTATTCTGGCGAATGAGCCTGTTACTGCGCCGATGAAGTTAACGCCAGCGGCAAACTTTGAAGAGGCGGAAAGACGGATAGTTCGAATGAACGCCAGCACCATGAAAATATTATACGTGTTCAGTTCAACTCCTGTGATGATAAGGGTTGTTAAAGATATGAAACACGCTACAACAGAGCTTGTGTGAAGGAAGGTCGCGAACGTTGAAAGAATGGCACTCTTTTGCCTAACATACTGCAGCTCCTTCCTGTAAGGTATCAGATGTTAATTAAGCTACAAGCTCTAAGATGACGTAACGCTCTCTATTTAGGCAACAAAGGAATTTTGTGGTGTTTTACATAGCCTCATCGAAAGAGAAGACTGGGATGGGTGGGAGAATCGACGACAATTATGCAAACCCGAGACGTAGTCTAGCGTTTGCTTCAATAGCTTTAAATCTTTTGCTTACTTAATTAACTCTTTCTAGATGAAGCTATGTAAACAAGGAGAAAAGCCCCCCGTTGCTTTAATTTATACAATATTTCTTTTCTGAAAAGTCTGTTGAACTAGCCAGTTACTTAGTAACGAAATTTTCGATTTTTTGAATAATAAAACAAAACAAAATATAAAAAAGCACTTTTAAAATGCCTTGTTATGTGAAGACTATGCAAGGCTACTTTTAGTTCGTACATGTACAAAAACTCTAAACTTGTGTCAATAAACAAAAAAGACTTGTTAAATAATGGATATTTATATTATTGTGAGATCCATAAGTTCTATGAGTTCTCTGCTGACATGGGATAGTCGTCAGCTGTTGGAGGAGTCCGTTTTCTCCATGTAAATGAAAAGTGGAGTGGAAACCCTGTCTTTTATGAATTGTAAAGTTAATTGATAATATCGTAATTTTTTTGTTATTTGTACCTTCGTATTTCTTGCACTTTGTTTTTATAAGGCCACTCCCACGTGTTCATCTTAATGGCGCGGATTCCGTTCACGATATGCCTCATCATTCCCATTCTCCGCTCGGTCCAGCGTGCGATGCGTAGTCGCAGCTTCAGGCACACATCCCACATACCGATGTAATAAGCAAGCAGAAAGATCAAAAAAATGATCCCAGACACTGCCTGGAACCCAATAAGGCGCCAGATTAGGGCCGTCACAGTAACAAGCTCTACAAGTCCCTGCAGAATGAAGCCCACTTTCTGGAAGATTTGATCAAGACGTTGGGCATCATGGGTAGTTAAAGCGATGACATGGCCGGGCTGGACTCGCGTGAGGTCTTTAAGGCGTAACTTAAAAATCTAGAAGACAGAACATAGGGACTTAAAAAACAAGGGCAAAACAAACCAACTATGCATGGATTTTTTGAGGGAAAGCGCCGTGGGAACGAAGGTGGGAGTTGTTACCATCCAGGATATCGCCAAGAAGAGATAATTCTAGAACCGTTTTAGTTTCTGGTTATTCAAGATGCTCCATACAATGCTCCTCGTGCTCTTTAAGAATATTAGTCTCATCTAAACACGCCAGGAGTGTTGGGAGTCTCGGTTTTGCATAACTTTCGAGAATTCTCCCAACCTTCCGAGTGTTTAAATGAGGCCTGGTAAAAACGGAAAAAAGTGCCCTATTGCTTGATTTTAAAAAATTCTCAAAAATATGGGTGAATCTACAACGTCAGAACCGTGTTTAATATTATCATCTAAACACCCATTGACCAATAAGAGCGCGCGTAGTAGCTCAGTTATTTTATAAAAGAAAATCTTGTATAGCTCATATTTTCACAATATCTTTCATGTTTTTCGTTACCTTTTTGTAAACGACACCAATAGCGGCCGCCCTCCAGCGCATGCCCATATAATCCACCTTGCTTTGATACTGATTCATGGCCAGCACTCGGAACAACGCACTGCAGCAAAGCCCGCCAGTGAAAGTAAACAGCCAGCGATCTTGTCGCACAGTCCCAGAATGCAACAGTAAGGACAACAAAAGGCCAAGAAACAGAGGTTGTAAAATGTTACAAGCAACGCCGATAAAAAGAGAAAGGCTTGCTAGAGCGTAATCACTCCATGGTAGAACTTTCATCATTGCTCTGGACAACCGCGCCTTTCGTCCTTTGATGTGCGAGTTTCGTATTTCTTCGTGCCAGGTTTGCTCGAGTTTCTCTGTCAGGCCTTTCGATTTGTCTTCATCAAGGAGCGGGTACAAGTCGCTGTGTTCCAGAACTCGTCTGCTGCCAATATTCATTAAACTGTTCATCCAGGAGAAGAAAAGACGTGAAAAGATTCCTGCGCGCTCTTTCGGGTTCTTCATGAACAGGGAATACTTCCATGCTTTATCAAACGAGGTCTGCATGACTGTGTGGAATGTTTTTGAAAAGAAATTGGAGAAAGGTTTAACTTGGCGCATGACAGTTGTTTTGGTTCAACAGTTGGTGGTTGTGTAAAACTGTTAGTTCAGTTTCTCTACATCTCCTCTACCGTTTGCGTCCATATTAGAGGGTATAGAGGCGAAATAAATATGGTAAGTTTTAAATATGTGTTGTTTTAGAATTGGTACCTTTTAATTTTAAGAGCGAAAAAATTTCAGGCCACGCTCACGAAACAGGGTCTTGGCACCTCTTGAGGGCTTCTTTTCAAAATTACCGATGTGCACCCCGTCCTTTTTATGACCGCCCTCCCCCCCCCCCCCCTCGGGACTTAAGGCTGGTCGAAAAAAAGTCCCCAAATGACGTGTATGCAATCAAGAGCCTAATGCTGTTACTTGTGGTGGCGACAAAAAATTCATTATAGGAGTCATTCCACACTCAAAACATCATGAAGATTAAAGGTGCCATGGTTACCTAACGTATCACTTTGAACAGAAGAACTCGCGAAATATTTTCGGTCTACAATAACCTGTAACTGGTCATAACGAGCAGGTGTAGTCAGCTTTAGCTAAAAAAACATAACAGTATAAATTTTGAGTCATCACTCGCTGACAATAGTCTACGGCATGCATTAGTTTTCAGGAATAGGGAATAAGGAGAGGCAAAAAAATATCAAAAACAAACGCTGCTAAAAAGATTATTCAAAAATGAGAAAGAGTTAATTAAAAATTGTGGTTTGGTGCTTGGTTTGGGATAGTCCTTATCAAATGGTATTCCATAAGTTGGCATTGACACCTTCTACCCCCGTACAAGCTTACTAGTCCGACAGAGCCTTTCTCGCCGCCTCCTATGTTCGCCTGGTCGAGTCCAGCTGGGATGAAGACTTTCTCTTGCAGCAGGCCTGATTATCAGGTTAAGATAAATAAGGCTGTTTAACAGACCTAACACTACTTTCCATTTTACCCTTACAAAATTGATCAATACTCACCGTCGTTTGAGCCGTTGGCTGCTCCTCAAAACAGCTGTTTACTCAAAATGCCTACAGCAAAACGATAATAACTGTTTGTGAACAAAAACTACGTCCGAATTGCCTGCGAAGCTGTAAGGGCGTCAATGTAAGTTCTTGATTTTCAAAGGAATCGCTGTACATATTTTCAAAGCTTTGAATATTCTGCGGACAGATTTATGAAACGATAGCTAATCAGTAATTCGAAATTTTTCGAATGAATTTCTCGCTCCATTCCCAGTTGTGTCTAAAACCGGTCATCTATTAATCAGCTGCAGTAGTCATTCCTGAACAGTTCAAACAATAAATCTATTTAATTGAAGGAGAAAAAGAATTTCTTCGAAAAGATTGCATGTTAACTTTGACGTCACCAGGTGATAATTTTATTGGTATGCAATTCAAAATAATATTTCTCATCAATTGTTTTCACATTTTTTTCACGCAGGTTTTTTCTACAAATCCTCGTGCATTTAAACCTTTTGAAATCTAATTTTTGAAATAATTGATAGTCTACAGTAATAGTTTAATTTTTGAGTAATTTTCAACATTGTCGAGTTCAAATTGATTTACCCGAGTGCGTCGTCTAAAATTTTAAAATGTATTTTGCTATTCGTGTTAATTTGACACTTCAGCAACAATGCCAAGAACGTTGCAAAACTGAAAAATGTTACAAAAACCCAGTTGTTTCCAGAAAGAAGTACTTAATACAGAATGAACTCCGTTGAGTGTGAATTTCGCCATATGGTGAACTGGTTTTACACTTTAATTTTAAACCCTGCCGTTAATTCCAAGATATCACTAAAAATGCTGTCATTTAAATTTTTAAATAAAATAATCATTGTTACTTACACTGAAGCAGATTCATTTCTCAGACTTGACCTTTCTTCGTCAAAATAAGAATCGTTCGCTGCAGTAAAAAAATCACATCTTTTCACAGCCCTCCGCACATTTTAATATCAGGCTATTTGCATAAACCGAAACCTCAGAATTTTTTAATCTTTTTTTTGCATCAAGCTTTCATGGATGATAGTTTTTGATTGTCTTCGATCCTTTAACTGATAAAGATACCGCGACGACATATATAAATAATAAAAGGCTGAACGGTGCAGTTTGTTCTTTGATAAGGAAATCAATACTGCGCTTATTAACCAGTCCAGCAATAACAAGCATGCATATAATTTCTATTAATCAGAGGTAAGTTTATTTGAGGGCACTAATGAAGCCAAGTATTATAAACTTTATAAATCGTCCATTGCATTGTAACATTTGCTTTGAAAAGGTTTCTCGTAGTTACCTGTTGCTTAATTGTTTTCAAAGTTGTCAGGAATTGCTTTGAAAAGAAGATTGCACCAGTTGTATTGTTTTGTTTAGTCTCTTGTGTTGTTAATGGTTTTGATAGATCGAGAGCGTTCATGATCTCGGAATATTTACTTTCTTAGCTTTCCACAAATGTGAATCAAATCTGAACGATTCTGTCACGTCAGTCCCGGCTTTCTGCCGCTACTTGATCTTAACAGCATAATTCAAGGTTAAATCTTTAAAGCATTAATTTTGTTTTCATACAAAGAATTAATAACACTCTGCCAAAAAAATTAACAATTGATTGAAATTCTCATCACCAGATGCTTCGGGGAGACTGGTCAACAGCTTTCTGGGACCGATTGGGTATAGGGTAAATTCCGTTTAATCTGTGCAAGAGAAAATGTCGGGACATCATTTTCTCTTGATCTGTGTCATCTCTCTTGCTCTAGCGCCTTATGGGAGAATCTCGATAAGATGGGAACTTAACTTTTACAGAAAAAAATTGTATTTTTGCATTTTTAAAGTTCATTTTCCTTGTGGCTAACAGAAATCGTAGAAACATATTATCATTGTTTTTTTGTTTTAATAAGTTTTATAATTTATCTTCATTGCCGTTGAAAACGGTGAAAAGTTTATTTCGATTACTGAAAATCATGCTTAAGGGATGCCGGAAAGAGGTACCAGCTTATTATAATCGAAAATTAGCAAGGCTGATTACACAGTATAGGAATATATTTTCCAATATTTTGGAAGGTACGGTCTTCTTTCTTCAGGGTGTTAGACTGATACAGAGAATGACTCCCAGGAAGGGGGGGGGGGGTACTTAAAAAAAGTTTAATACGGGGAGGCTCTGCCCCGAGGTCCAACCCCTTACCCTTTTATATACCAGAAAAGGTAGCCCTTTTATATACTTTTTATTGAACAAAAGTACCCTTTTACACATGTACTTTAAGAAGTCTTGTTCTCATTTTCATGTAGGGCGTCTATCCGAAATATTATAATTAAAAGCCCTTTTAAATACCTAAATGACCGATTTCCCTACCCTTTTGTGTACCTCAACTTGTGAAATCCCTACCCTTTTATATACCTGAAGCCTGAAAAAGGTACCCCTTTCGGGCGGAGCCTCCCCGTATAGGCCATTATAGGGAGTACCCCCCCCCCCCGGAATGACTCTAGCCGGTAGGCCTATTATCTTCTTTC
>CM042754.1:23396923-23426923 GCA_022496165.2 Catalaphyllia jardinei | reverse complement strand
ATTGAAGAACATCCGTGCTTCACTTTAATTTCAATCAGTCCAATCCCCTGGTCCCAGAGGTTTTTCTTGATTTTTCACCGCATGAGAGAGCTGCGGTGAAAAATCAAGAAAAACCTCTGGGACCAGGGTATCAGTCCAACTTCAAGGAGATAATTTTTTTCAACTACATCGTGAACGTTACGATGATCACAAATTTTCAACAACACCTGGGAGCTACGAGAACATTTAGGGAACTCCCTCGGGACAAGTTTTTCCTCCCGGGTCTCGCGGGCGCTCGATTATCAACATTGGACCCAGTCTTTTCAGTCTCGTACTACTCAAGAAAGTCATCATCAACTGGTGGCTACTCTACTTTGATGGAAGAGTTTTCGTAGTTTTAGACTCGCAGTGTTTGTGGATCTTTACATGGATACCATTTCCAGAAATAAAGCTACAGACGGAGGAAGCAGCGACGAAGAAGAAGCTTTCGAAAGCGCGGATGAAGGAGAAGAGGCCTCAAAAACTCTGAAGCCGACATCCGCCACGTCAGCTGACATTAGATCTGCAAATTCCACATTGAAAGAACTGGTTGGCAAGAATGATGCGTCGCCAACAAGTCAGGCTGCTTCAGGTCAGGAAATAAATACTGGAACTGTAGCAGAAGGGAAACAAAATACCAAAATGGATAATAATATGGTAGAGATTGAGAAAGAGCACGAAGTAGAAAACTTTGCAGCAGAGAAAGATCCCTCTATCGAAAACGAACACTCTCTTGAGAGTGTACAAACTATGGAATCAAGAAGTGAAACAGAAGAAGACACTGATCAGCTAAATAATAAGGCGAAGGTATCTGAGGATGAAACAGAGACTAAAAGAATTGAGGGAGACATCGGCGAAACTGAAACAGACCATCAAGGGGTGAGTGTGGGTCCTGAACAGTCCCCAGAAAACGAAGATGAACTGGTAGCTGGGAAAAATATAGGAGAGAGAAACGACAATGGACAAAACGAAACGTCTGAAAATGTAACTAATGATCAGCAGAATGATTTTTCAGAATCATCTTCTGATGTTAAAGTCGAGGACAAGTTTGACAGGTAATATTTTGGTGCATGGGTATATGGACAGTTTGTTTCAGGGTAGGGGTAGGGGCCATTTTAGCTTTTCACTTGATGTCAAGTCTGCATTCATTAAAGCCCAGCGGCCCAAATTCTTGATAAAAAAATAATAATATATAGTCTGATAGCCTGGGCCGGGTTGTTCAAAGCCCGATTGAGCTAACCCAGGGTTAGCGATAATTTTGATTTCAGTTTTGTAATTTTTTGTTGTGGTGTTCTATTTATATTGTTTCCCCTTCAGTTTTGAGCTGTAGTAATCTCAAACTACACCAAACTTTAGAGGTGAAAAACATTTTTAAACAAGAAAACGTTATGCTTTAGTTAACGCTCTTAAACCCTGGGTTAACTTTAACCAGCTCTCAAACAACCCAGCCCTGCTCAATAAGCTTTGATCTGATGTAGGGCTTTAGCTATCTACAGCTTAAACTGGAAATACTACACCACTTGGATGCAAGACACCTCTTTGGGTACATAGTAACCTCTAATTGCAGAGGTAAATTTCTCCTTTATGGCTGCTTGAATAGGCCTCTTGCACTAAGAGGTCACATGACAAATGCTTCCCTTAAACAGTGAGTTGTAATCTTGCCGATGCCAAAAATTGACAGAACACAGAAAAATTATCTTACACCTGACATTTGAGAGGAAACGCATTTAAGGGAGATATTTTATGGTACTTAGATTTTACAACAGATTAGTATGATTTGTATTAGCTGCCATGTTGGAGGGCATACTCTTGCCCTCCAAAATGGTGGCCAAAATTACTTTTTGTTTATATCTTGTTTAATGTTTGATAGTTACATCAGATGTGCTATAAACGTTACCACATCATCTTTTCAACATCTTGCAAAATTTGTGTCAGAAAACAGTAATTCATAATTTGGAAAATGAAGTGTTAGTCACGTGACCAGCTACGGACTTTCTCATTTTTAGCAAATGGTGCGGGTTTGAAAAACCAAATCACTATTATTTTGTTTAAGAGTTGACCCACTAATATGTTTCGAAAGCAAAATCATGTACTGTAACTTTTATTTTCACAAAAACGAATCATGGCACATGACTTCTTAGTGCAAGTGGCCCATTCACCATAATTGCATGTGATTCTCACTGTCAACTTCAAGATTGCAGGCTACCAAAGAAGTGCTTCATGCTTATACCAGCCAGCAAAACAGTTCCTTTATAACTTAAATGGTCTTTCCACCAAATTAGTTTGTATTTTGATTGAAAGACTGAATACCCAGGATCTTTAACTTATCAGAGCTGTCACTGAGTTTTAAATCAACTGTTTAGTCTTGATCTTCACTCCCAAAACAAACTTGCTACCTTTTGAGTGAATTTTATCAACTGCAGGTAAGTTCACCCGTATAATCAAAGATACATCAGACGTACTCGGTCATAACAGGTGTTACAGGCTACTAAGTGACAGCCCTAATAAGTATTGGCTATTCTGATTACTATGTTTTTCTTTCTTTGCAGCTTAGCAGAGAAGCCAGCTCAAGAGTCCTCAAGTTCTAGTCAGGGGTGGGGATGGGGAGGTTGGACCTCAATGCTCTCCCATGCGACAGCTTCTGTGACGTCAGGACTGTCCTCTGTTATTGAGACAGTAGAGACATCACTTGGTGTTCCTGACCCAGAAGAGATTGCACGTAAAGTAAAAGCAGAAGAAAAGCTAGTACAGGAGAAAAGGGTGGAAGCAAAAGCCCAAGAGATGCCTGTGGAACGCAAGAGTGAAAGCGAAAAGGAAAAGGAAAAGGAAGGTATGTGATTCACAGATTTGTATCCATGCTTTGTACTACAGGCTAAATACATAGAGGATACTTCATAGCCTTGCAGAGAAACAAAATTTGTCTTACCATGTTGAATCGTTTCCACAAGACAAGAAATTTTGTATCTCCAAGCGGCCATGTATTGTCCTATTTATCATACAGTATATACACCAGTTATCTACTAAGCCATTTCACTTTTGCTGTGAAAAGTGCAACCCATCATGTAACCATGGTAATGGTGATCTTTTACGTGTGAAGATAACATGCTATTTTTATGTGTGATGATGTGATGTTTTCATGTGAAAGCTCACCTGGCATTTTATTGGTGCCGATACAATAAAAAAATTAATTTCATAATTCATTTAATGCAAATAAACATCTAAGTTTATCTTCTTTAATGAAAATTATTGCACATGATGACCTATCATTGTTTTTTATCCATGGTATGGACTAGATTTTTCATAGAGTGGTGTTTCCCCAACGAAGCTTTTGTTTCTGGCAGCATTCTTAAATATGTCAACTGCTTCACTTTAGCTCAACCAACACAACATTGATGGAAATATATACTGTATACTGTGTTTAAGCAGATTAGTGATCAAGCAAATTTGTGATGTACACCAACAGTAAAACATTATAATGAAGAACTCAGCTAGTTGCACTTACAAGACCTTTTTGCTCGAACTTTTGGGTAACAAACCAATAGCACTGTTCCTTTACTAATCCATTTACAACTTCTCACAGTGAACAATCTAGACCATTTCCATGCATTAAGATTTAGTCACTTGTGACCATTGCGAATTTGGGCGCTCCACGAGGCATTGTATAATTATGGAATTTAAAATAACGGTGGATAAAATCGCATGATGAAATAAAATACTATTATTTGGGAATGAGGTAAAGAAAATATACTCACCTTGCCTGGTTGTTGTTGTCCATTTGGCCTATTTCATTGTTTTGGGGGGCTTTTAAGGTGTTTGTCACAGCTTTCTATAGATGAATTCAATGCTGGACAGAGCTGTTTTGAAAGACCTGAACTGGGAGGCTGTTTTCTTGCCGAAATTTGGATCCGCTGCACAATTTTCCCCTCCAATGCGAAGAATGGTAGTCCATTTGTCCCCTTTTCCAGTTGGCTTGGAAAGATTTTGTTCCTTTCCTCTCCAATGCAATGATTTTTGCTTCACTACTGGAGCTTTCAATTTTCCTCCATACCCTGTTACTGTCCTTTCAACTGCAGCACTGTTTGAAATCAACATTAAGACAACTATGACTTACTAGACGGGTGGGTTTGTGGGGAAATGCTTATATTTTTAACAGACATTTTTGGCTGTGTACCCATCTGGTAAGTCACAGTTGCATGCAGGAGTGGTTGCTAATGTTGATTTCAAGCTGTGCCGTCATCAAAAGGGCAGTAACAGGGTGCAGAGGAAAATTGAAAGCTCCAATGGTGAAGCAAAAATCATGCAAACTGGAGAGAAAAAGAATAAATGTTTGTGAGTAAAATAGAGCATTGTTGTTATTGTTGTTGTTGTAGTTCAAAAATTCAACTTCAACTTTCAACTTCAACTTTGTTTAAAGAATAATTGTCCACACAGAAGGGACTGATCCACAAATAGCATTTCCTAATCTTGGTGGAACAGTCACACTAAAAGATTACAATGTTTACAGTAAACTGGCCAGACACATTGGAAATAATTGGAATTTTCTGCAATGAATCTGGATGTTCATGATGTCGAAGTATTCTATTACTGAGATTATAGACCTATTTTTAGGCAAGCTGATGATTTGAATAGAAATTTACCCCACAGACATTTCCTTTCTTTAAACATGCAGCATCTTTTAATGTGCTTATTTTACCTTTCAGCAGCCAGCGAGTCATTCTTCTCTGGGTTTGGTGTGTCAAGCTTGACAAGTGTGGTACAGAGCACTGGCAAAGAGCTGATGTCGGGTGGGCTAGATGCCTTGGAGTTCATCGGCAAAAAAACAATGAATGTCCTAGCTGAGGGGGATCCAGGGTTGAGACAAAAAAGGGAAAAACTTGCAGGAAAAGGGCCAAGTCTCTCTCAGGTAAATTCATTTGATATGCCGTTCACTCACTAAGTATTATATTCTGCAGTATAATATTATTTGGATGTTTTGTTACATAAGATCTCATCATTTCCTATAAATTAAGTATTTGCCCGGGGTGGGGGGGGGGGTACTCCCATATATGGGCTATATAGGTATGTGCCATGGAATAGGGTATGGTTTTTCAGGTTCTCGGTCCTTAAATAGGGTATCTTTTTTAACCCTTTTGTTACTGTGTTCCTGATGTGGTCCTTAGGTAGGGTAGCTAAATTGTATTATATAATACTGGAGTGTGAAAACGCCATCCTAAACGACTGTTTGTTCTTAAATTTGATGTATGATTGTGCAACAGTGGTTTAATAGCCTTGAATGGGGTGTCATTTTGCAGGTTTGGGCCTTAAAAAGGGTATCAGTTTTCGCTTTCGTAGTCCTTAAATAGGGTTAAGGTTCAAGAACCTTCGCAGCACACCCCTATCCAAAATTCGCGGAAGTGCCCCCCCCCCCTTCCCGGGAGTATTTTTAAACAGGTAATTTCTTCTTGCACAAGTGCATGTAACATTTACTATGAAGGCAAGCCAGTGAGCATAGTAAGCTAGTAAAGGGTCGCAGCTCATTATACTGGTTTTCATGATGTGAACCTGGCATGACTACTTTGGTTTCAGTTCTTGATTACCTTAATTAGTAGAAACTCTACCTCAGATAGCTCATGGCATTATTCCAGCTACATTTACATACCTGTACATCTATAGACAAGTCAAATGGCATGTAATGCATACAGAGGGTTACGCCTGGGTAGCACTTTTAAGCATTGCTTGCCTATGATGTACGTACATTGTATCAAGAATATCAGTTTATTCGTCTGAGACTAGTCTGAGCCTGCAGTCATGGCCGACTGAAAACTTCAAGAAAAGTCGTGATTGCATTTTCCGTTCCCTGATTGATCAAGTGCTGTGACAAACATTTGACACAGAAAAGAGCTTCTGTTTCCCAATCACAAAGTGCTCCATATTCGAGAGATCAGCCATCGGTGTTGTTCAGAACACAGTAATATTCCAACTCGAGTTTAAGAGTTCTAAAATGAAACAATTTTTGTACTTAGGTTTTAAAGGAAGCCAAGGAAGTATCGGAACAAAAAGCTGCAGGTGAACCTGAGGGAACAACACCCACTGTAGACCTGTTAAGCGAATTTGACAAGTTTCAAGGACTTGCTCATTTAGAAGCACTGGAGATGCTCTCGCGTGATAGTGAAGCCAAGGTCTGTAGAGGTTCCTTGATATGTGGCAGGTGTTGCCAAAGGATGTCTTGGTAACCCAAACATTTAATTGACCTGCATGTATAACTGAAAACAAAGCAGACTTTTTCGTTGATTCTCTCGCTTTGATTATGTCAACAAAACAGTTTGACCTCCAAATTTTCTGAGAACCAAATGACTCTCTGGTAGTGGAGCAGGTTTTAGGCCTTGCTCGCATTTAACGGCGACCTTTTCTGTTGTTTTGAATTTAGCAATAAATTTCTCCATGTAAAATGAATATGGACCAATTCTCAGTGTAGAACATGAAACTATCGTCGGAAACGTCAATGTAGCAAGCAATAACTACAATCATAGTGCTATTATAAGGATTTATCGGCTATAAACAAGATGCTGTTGTTCCTAAACGAACATGGGAACCCCTCCTTTTTTCAAAATTTAACCTATATAGAAATAAACAATCAATAGGAAAAGTTTGACAAAAGTCTCAGTGCAGGTCCTATTTCAGTGGACCTTAAATCTCCCAGCAACTCTCTCAAGCCGTGTTTATGAATGCGTTCCGGTACTGTTTTCTTTGAAATGGTCCATACATGTACCTCTCCACGCAAACCAGGCTACCGGTGAATAAGAATGTTTGGGGAGAAGGAAAACCGCTGAGGTGGACAAGTATCCCATCCAAGGCAGGGGGGAGGGGACGGGGTTGGAAGAAAACACCTAGTAGATACATGGTTCGGAAACCGGCCACTAGTTTCGAATGCAGATTTGCCCTTGTTGATCTCATAAACGTGTTTGTTTCTCTTTTGTGATTAGCTGGAGTCCTGCATTATCGATTTGTCAGAAGACGAACTCAATGGAGTAAAGCCTCTTCTACGCGCCGTGGAGGAAGTATTTCACATCGACGAAAACGACGCGGACGATGAAGTGACCGAAGGACTAGACTTCAAATCCGAAGTTGTAGAGAACGTCAAGTCGCTCAATCTGCCGCTTACAGCAGACAAGATCGTCAGGTCTCAAGTACAGACAAGGGAATGGATAGCAGCATGTGTTCAAGAACAGGACGACTCACCAGGGAGCAAGGACGGGGTCGACATTTATACTACAGCTATTTCAAGTATGGCGGAACTAACAGCTCGAACTGTCGAACTTTTTCACAAGTTTACAGAACTTTTGCTTCATCAGGCGGAGCAAGCCGTCGAAACTTCGTCCCTGGTACGTGCCCAGTGCGTGCGAAAAATGACAGACGCGGTTTTGGAAGAGATTTCCGTAATCGCAACGCACTTTGCGGGCTGCTTGAACACCGCGGCCGACGATTCAGACAGTCCGGACTCGGTCAGTTCTTTGATAACGACATTGTATCTTGATTCGTCAACAAGTGCTGACTATTTGCGAAACTCGTTTAAACTGTTGCGTCCCGTTTTGCAACTGTCATCTCTTGATGAGAAGAATGCTTCAAAAATTTGATCAGTAGCCGCCAAATGACAAGTCTTCAAATTATTACAGCACACAAGACCTTTAACTGGACAGCAAATGTCTTATTTCTTTATTCGATGTTTTTGATAAAACGGGAACAATTCAATCAGTAAAGGAAAGGCCATTGCATATGGTATGCAAAAAGTAATCAGGGACCCGTACATTTATCTTGCAGATTCAAATGATGTAACTGTAATAAAGTACTTTTGGTACGGTCTATCTCCCTTTTTTGCAACTATGTTGTTTTGTTTAATTATATTTTTTCGTCCGATAGTTTAGTGACCGTTATTCTAGTGGCCCGCTCATGGTTAGTAGTAGTTCTTTGAAACCTACGCCCCAGCTACTTCGTCTCCCGGTTGCTTTCTAGCTCCAGTCGTCGATTTTATTTGGCTTATACACTATGCATGCCTAAAGACCATTAAGTCAGGTCAATTTTTTTGCAACGCCAAGGCCTAGTTCACACGTCGTGCTTCTGCCTTGCCGAACTAAATTCAGGACGATTAAGTTCGACAAAAGCACGGCGTTAGAATCAAGCTTTTGAATTAAGTTCGGCAACGTAATTAAGTTCGACAAGCTATGTCCTGCTACACGACTCTGGCACGTCAGAGAAACAAAATCCATGATTCAATTCGCGCGTTGATTCTGTGATAAATGAATAGATAATTTTTCATACACATACCACAGATACCCGATCTCCTGAAGACTTTATGGTTGCTCCTCCAAATGCTTACACAACATACTTTACAAATAAAGAAGTCGCTACTGTGCTCTGTTCTGTTGTAAGGCACGCAGGAAGCGGTAGAGGACGAAAGAAATGTAGGAGAAAGCACGAGACGCCGTCGAGTGTTTTTCCCCATTTCTTGAGTGCTCTACCGCTTCCTGAGTGCGTTACAACAGAATAGAGCACAGTCGAGGCTTCTTTATTTGTTTTATGCAATAATTTCCCCACGCATTCGAGTAAAAGTGGCGTCAGCCGTATAGTGATCTCTGATAGAGCACGCTGTTTCAGCCAATCAGAGCGCGCGTTATATGGAAACTTTATCATAACATCGTTTAATAAAAGCTGTAGCCACTGTTTTATCATTACTGCTACGCGGCCTTAGTTTTCCAAACGCTCTTTGCAATAGACTTCAGTCAACCACAACAGCACCTTCACACTGGTAGCGTAAACGTCAGGAACAGCGAATATAGAGGGTCCTGAAAAATGGGAACTAGCGCTAGCCTGTTTCAGTCTGCCCTGGGAAAACGGGATTTAATAAGATAAGATAGATAAGAAATCGTGTCGAAATCTCTAGCGTACAACGTGCGCTAATTGGGGACACCTAACTAACCTAATCACTGGGAATGAGAAAAAATGTCAAAAATGGGTATGGGTTAAAAAATTTTGTTGCCATGACCATTTGACACCACTTATTTCCTGGGTTCAATAAACGTCAGAAATTGTTCGAACACCTTTTTAGTGTCAATTCTTAGCATGTTTATCTCGGTCCAGTATGTCTGATTTTCCCCTGAAAGTCCTCAATTTGCAGTCAGCGATATTTGTGTACAGCGGTGCATGAAAAGCCAAAAGTCTACAGAGCGGCACGGGTATTTGTATGATACAAGTCCTTCAAACTTCTGAAGAAGTCTCTCAGTTCTATCAAAGCCAACACAAAGGAGTTGGAGGCGTGGGGGCACTCTTAACTCTTCACACTGCAAATAAAATTGTCATAACTATGACAATCTAATTTGCATAACACATTTTAAGGAGCTTTTAGAGAGACACTGTTACTTTGTACATATATTCAATGATGTTCACACATCAGTTAAAGAAGCAGTGAGGGGATACGTGCACTGTACATAACATGAACATTAGCACCTGCAACGGCTCATAACTTTAGTTTTCAAATGTGAAAAACTAAAGCACCTATCCCAAATAAAAGAGAAAAATGTAAAACATGTATGTCAATGTGATGTCTTCTTGGGCAAGACACTTTACTCTCACAGCGCTTCTCTTTGCCCAGGTGCATAACTGGGTACCGGCAAGCTTCATGCTGGAGGTAACCCTGCGATGAATTAGCATTCCACTCAGGGCGGGGAAGTAGAAATACCCCTAGTCGCTTCATGCTACAAAACCCAGGATAACATGAAGCCTGATGGACCACTTCGCTCGTATGCAGACTCTCTTTTTATTTGATTATGTTGCTTAAATTTATAACATAAAAAGGAATTTGACAAGACTCTCATCGAAAATTACGCATGGAAAGAGATAACTGCATAGTATTCTTCAAAAAGTGTTGGGCGTGGTCTGTCCGTCTTTTTTTTCCAGTTTAGAAATTAGTTTTGCCTACATGCGCCAATCTGTTTCTCCATCCATGATTATATGTGGCTGTTTGCATCGCCGCTTCCTGATCTCAACAAACGTTTCCTTAGAAATTCGCGAAAGTCTTTCATTTGGATAAAGTAAATTATGACATCTGTTACACAGTTGAGATATGCGATACTTCCACTGGCATAGCGAGTTATAAAGTCTGTCGAAAAGTCTGGAATTTTTTTAGCTAGCAGAGCGTACGCTACTTGATAGCCGAGAAAAACAAAATAGCTGATGATAAAGGTGAACGTAATGGCAATAAGAAGAGAAATTCCTCTTATCCTGACTGCTCTCATCTTAGCTTTGAAGGCATTGTTCAGCGGGCTATTGCCAACCTTTCTATTTCCTCTGACCCACACAGATTTCATTAAGCAGATGTTGATGTAAGTTATAAATATTCCCGGGAGAAGATACTGTACTGGAAGAACCACGAGTATTATTTTAAACGTGTAAAAACTCGGGTCGTTCCTGCATACGACAGTAAAATGAGTGTCATTAAGGTCCACTCTTATGCCATCATATGCAGCTGCTGGAAACAACATGAAAAGTAATCCGAAAACCCATGCAAAAATGATCATTTTATGCACTGTTGCGGCACTGAACGTGCGTGGATTCGCACGAGTTGATAAGTACTTTTCGAGACTTATGACAACCAGGTTATTGATTGTGATGACAGGAAAAATAAAGTTGACATATCGGATCAGCTTGCACGCCCAACCGCTCTGGAACACATCAAATAAAATCTGAATGCAAATCAGAGGAAGTGAGACTGCACAAGAAAGTATGTCTGACAAAGACATGCTTTTTACATACAAATTTAAATTTTTCATAAAACTGCTTCTTTGAATTGGATTTCCCTTTGGCTTTTTCCAAAGAAAGTAAAGTAGCAGACAGTTGCCGAAGAATCCCAGGCAACCAATAGTGGAAAAAAGCCAACAAAGAGCCCATTTTGTGTTGGCATCAACTGGTGTGAATACGTAGGTCCGATTCAGTTGTGGGACGCTGTCAAGTAAATGTAATGAATTGTTTCCAGAGACATTGGAAGCCAACCACGATGTTTCGCTACTCATGTCTCAAACCCTCAATCTATAAAACATCAACAGAAAAGAATAAAAACGTGAATAATTTAATTCACTTTCGGATCGAATGCGGTCATTGTCTTCTTTAAGATTTTGCTTTCGTTCGGTTGCCTGGTTGATTGGCAGGTGTTTCTTGGATTAATCAGATTCGTTCCCGCAGTTATTCCTTAGAAGGATATCGATGCACATAAAGACTGCCATGCAGATGGCTTTTACAATCGTGAAATAATATCCTTGGAACAAAATGAATTTCACAAATGGAAAGCTCGAAACGAATTTAGCAAGACTGCAAATGATGTCCAAATAAAAAATACCATGTCGGTTTATGGGGTTAAATAAGTTAAGAATATATTGATCTGAAAATATGCTTTATAACGTATTCGCATTGCATTTTTCAACGCATAGACAGAGTAAAATACTTTCATCTCTACCAGCGGCGCGAGTTGTTTAATTCCTTGCATTGCACCTGATAGGTTGATTGATACTCGGTCGACTGTAACCTAAATTTGCGACAAAAAAAAGAAAAACGAAAAAAAACGGACGAAGAGGTTGCCCTTTGAGTTTTGCTTGTCATTTCATTTCCAAATCTTTCTTGATACGATTTTTTGTTGGTGGACAAATCAATTTTTCAGCAATGCGAAGTCAAAAATCGCGGTGGTTAAAAACCTGCCCAGAACGGGCCTAAAATTTAAGGGGATAATTAGGAATGTGCACTTACGCTGGAAGTGGTCCCGTGTTGATTAAATGCAACTGAACAGATTTGTTGTCGATATGAGCAGATGATACTTGTTTGCTGATAGAATTAGCTTTAACCAATGAGCACTCTACCTTGCTACGCCAAATTGATTACCGATCAGAATTCGCTGGAAAAAACGCTGTCGCATACACACACCAAGTGAAACGTTTGGAGATCACGATCTGTCCACGGTCAACAAGAGAACACTCCCATTGGCAGAGAAGCAACAAAGCGACTTGATTCCGGCAATTAGATTCCCTAAGCTGTCTTTGTTTCAGCTTGTAACAGAAAGGAAATACATACGGTTTTTTTCCAAAACGGTGCGACACTGATAAAGAAAAAATGATAAATTTCCTCTGCAAGGCCATTGGGACTTTTGTGATGTCTAAACATTGTTTTATGGTGTTCAATGCTATGTTAATTTTGCTTCCGATATTCTTCGCGATCAAAACTCTTGGCAAAATCAAGTGCGAAGAGAAATTCAGAAAGACACTGTATTTTGCCAGTCTGAATTTTCTTAGACCATTTTCAGTTAAATGTTACAATATCGTTTGGCTTAGAAAGATTTCCATCCAGCAATTGTCGAAACAGTTGAGCCGGTTACGTACTGAGATTCGAAGGCCAGGGACTCAATTTCAGCACCATTAACTGAAACAACAGCTTGGCGATTCTCCCACGTCACCCCGCAGCTGTGGCGAAATTCGTATTTCCTATTTTTGTCATTCGATCTCAAAAGAAAACAAAATTCAATATGTACCAAGTCATGTAGCATTTGTAATTTCTTCTGATACACAATGATCTTTTTTCATATCTCACTATACCATGGAAAACATGTGCTGCGCAGAGGACTCCGCCCTCGTCTCCGGATGAAGCAGTCTGGGTTCGATCCCTAGCAGGGGACATTGTGTTATGTTCTTGGGCAAGACACTTTACTCTCACATTGCCTCTCTCCACCCATGTGCCTAAATGGGTACCGGTGAATTTTGTGCTTGGGAGTACTGAACACTGTGATAGACTAGCATATCTTCCAGGAGAGTAGAAATACTCCTAGTCACTTCATCAGTGCAACAGAAACTGGAGAAAAGCGCCGGCCTGTCGATGGGCTACTTCGCTCGCACGTGGACTAACCTATTTTTAAGCAATAGAGCACTTTTCCCGTGTTTACATAGTCTCATCTTAACACGAGGAGGGTTGGGAGAATTCGAGACAGTTATGCAAACCTGAGACGAAGTTCAGGGTTTGCATAACACAGACTTACGAGAAGTCTCCCACCCATCCGAGGGCGGTTTAGATGAGATTATGTAAACACAGGAGGAGACAGGAGAAAGAAGTTTCCGGGTGCGGGGAGCAAACGAACCCCTGCAGTGTACTGTAAATGTAAATGTGTGTCATTCCGTTGTGTTCCTAGGCAAGGCACTTTACTCTGTCTCTCTCTTCGCCTTGGTCTATAAATGGCAACCGGCAAATTTCATGCTAGGAGTATGCGGGCATACGATGTACTAGCAATCCAGGCGGACTAGAAATACTCCTGGTCGCTTAATGCTACGGAAACCGGCGGGATAAGCTCCGGTTCTGTGGACCTATGTGACCTACTTAGTTCGACGCAAACGTTACCTTCTTGGCCAACAAGCTAAAAGGTAAAGTCTGCTCGCGTCCGAGTTCAGTATTCTAGAGCGACTTGGAATAAACCTGGATGCCATGCTAGTCCGTCGCATAATAACCTGTTTCCGCCGCCAGTTATACACCTCTATGGAGAGAAACGCTGTCAGAGTAGTGTCTTGCTCAATACCCAACACAATGACCCCAGACATCGGTTAAATTTGGACATGTTTATCCCGAGTCCAAGAGGATTCTGATAAGACTGCCATACAGGTGGCTTTTACAATCAAGAAAGTTCACACGAGAGCGACCCCATCCAGCGGCACATCCCCATTAGCCTCTTATAAGAAAGTGCCCCCACCCCCCCACCCCGGGGAAGTTACCGTGAGAAGCTAACAGTCAGTTTATAACAAACACAGTAACCACCAACAAATTACACTCAAAATTTTTTATTCTTCATTGCATCGAGGTCAAGTGTACACAAGGATCCATCAAATACTGGAAAATCGTTACAGCGAAGTTCCTGTTCTGAAACAGGGTTAAAGAGTAAAGTGGCCAAACCCGTAGCCTGCAGAGCGAGGAATGGGCGAATAGAACGCACAGGCCACGCGCGAGGAAAATGCATGTGTTCCTCGCACGAGCACGTGGAACTCGCAAGCTATAACTACCTTTAGTGCCTGCGGCACATCTTGTTTTAAAACATTTCACCAGTTCACGTATCAAGTGTATACCAATTACAATTCTATGAACGTTCCTTGTGAAGAAAACTTAGATATTTATTACTTAATTTCAGAGTTTAAATTACTCTATGATAAAATCACACTTCAATAGAAATTGAGAATTCTTTTATTTCCTCTGTTTCGAGGGATTGTACAATGGAGCAGTAGTTCACACTGCGAGTGAATAACCCTTTCCGGGTTTCTTTCGTCTTTGAGTGCGCTCAAGGACTCCTAATCAAACTGCCTTCTTTCTATCCGAAAAGACAACACCGGACTCTTGATCGATTTGGAATGCTTCTGATCGAGGGCGTTCCAGGATAAAAGTAGTGGTGTTTCTAAGCTGCCGAGGCGCGCAAGAAACGCTATAAAGGGATCAAAGAAATTGGTCCATGGAATGTTTAGCAAGAAGTAGGGAATTAAAACTAAAACATTCCGACAGGTGCACATTTGCAATACAATAGCCAAATTAATTTATGGCAGTCATTTCACTCGTTTTTCTCGCAAAAATGAAAACGCAAGCCAGATCACCATCAACTCAAGCCACTCAGTCAGTCCCAAATCAGGAATAAAACATTGCTAATAAAGTTGAACTCACGAACAAAAATTAAAACAGTGACGGACAAGGGAGGTTGATTAATAAACAACAAAATAAGCTACTTTAGATTTTGCAATAGTTTGATCGTCAGTGGCAGTTTGAACAGGCTGTTGACGACGGACGGAATGATCACAGCGGCAATGCCACACAACAGAGTGACTATTTATCATCACCCTTCGTTTCATTTTCTTTATTGTCAATAGCATTACTAGACACACTAAGCACGCGCTCTACCTTACACGAGTCTTTGTCGGAAGACTCTGCATCTGATTTATCAGTCTTTTTTTCTTCTTTCGACGGTTTGATTTCGCTCGGCTCTTTGGTTTCCGGAATCCCCGGTTCATCCTCGTTACTTCCCTCGTCTTTGGCCTCTGTTTTGGCTTCACCCTCCTCCCGAGATTTTTCTTCCTCGCCCATTTTCTCCACTTCTTTCTCCTCCTCCTCGTCGTTCTCATCTTCTTCTGCATGCACTTGGTTCTGTATAACACAGGTTGGAAGCAAAACAAAGCAAAACAAGCGAAAACTACAATCGCACCATACTCAAAACAAAGAGAAAGGGAAAAACAACACAGAAATACGATAGGTAGGAGAATCTTGCTGCTGCTGCGTCAGCTGCGTACCAAACAGTCTCTGTCCAGTTCAGCACATGGATCAGACATATGCAAGAATTAGCCAGACAATTTAACGTTAATACGCCATTTATTGTTACTAAAACCACATCTACTAACTCGATCAGTATTTGAGAGAATATACAGCGGGAGAGCCAGGAGAAAACATTCAAAGCAATGCACTGGAAGCTACGAAAGGTATGTTATCGAGGCTCGACACTTTTTTTCCTTGAAAAGTGAAAAATCGAAAATGGACCAAAATTCTTGCTCTTACCAAACCTGGGAAGCAAATTTTGACCTTTGCTGGAGAGTAACTTTTACGCTAAAATGCTTATGTGAAAAATGTGTGTACAAAAAAACATTAAATGATAAAAATGACCATGCGACAATGATTTCCGTCTTCAAAAGGACGAGTTTACACCATTCTAGTATTAACCGATCCGCCGCACTGGAGTATGGAGAAAGCTGCGGAGTATACATGCAGTATGCTGCAATTGAAACCATCATTTTGGATTCCTCTTCCGACCTAATAAGGCTATGGAAGATTTCTGATATGCATGGCGAAGGACCCCACAAATAAAGGAGTTTATTTCAATTAGCAGCTACGATACCGCACTCCAATTTGGAAAGTAAGATTTTGAGCTGTATAGTAAATTTTGAGAATGTTACTGTCACGCGGGTACAAACACAAACTTTGATTTCTACATGTACCTATGCGTGGTTTAATTTAGAAAACCCGACAATCTCACATTCACTAATTGTCTGTTTAAAAGAGCATTACAAAAATACTGAAAAACAACGGAAACATAGATGAAGAGGAAGAACAGAGAAAAAGGGGATTTTTTTGTCATTACACGAGTAATGATAAACCTGTACAATGAAAACCCCGTGATAACACTGACTCACCTCTTTAACATCTTGATAGCAAAGGTAATGGAAAGTCTGAAATACAAATGTAAATCTCAGCACAAAAACAATAAAAACCTCAATCTTGAGGATGATACTTGAGTTGATGCATCGAAACGTCGATTGACAATACTTTTAATCTCTATTGTCAAATGCTTTAACAAGCCACTCATTATCCGATCCAAAAAACAATCAATATACTTAAAACTAGTACAAGTGCAGTGTGTAGATAGAAACTTGCCTTGCCATCAATGCGCACAGCTGCCTTATAATGCCACTCTTCATTAGTCTCCTCCCAGAACTGTTCAAACTTCTCGCAACAAATGTCACATTTCTAAAAACAAAGAGCATGTGGCTTAACACACGTCAATATTAACTGGTTGCTTAGCAATGAGAGTTAACAGATCACCCTTACCGCTTCAGCTTCAGTGTCACCACTGAGCACTGGACAGCTCCCCTCTCCGACTGCTTCCTTACTCTCCTTGAGAGGATCAGGGGTATCCACTGCCCCCATTTTATCATCAAAGAATGAGCTTCGTGCTATGTAAACAAGAAAACAAAAATAATCCTCCGTTGAAACGTAATTTCCGACTTAACAGCCTCAACTGAATGGTAACAAACAAGAGTTTTCATTACTGAATGAACTGTTGCAACTGCTTTTTACAGCCAAAATTAGCACATGAACTCAATATCTTTCACACACTGACACTGAAGTTTCATACACATATTAACACCTATCTTACTACGACTGACTCACGTCTGGTTACTAGAATTAAGCAACAGCGTTTCAAAGTCATCAAAAACGTATGACCAAAAACTTCACTGAACATGTGACAATGCCACATGTAGTCAAGATTGCTAAACAGAACGGGCACACTTGCAGAGCAGCGTTATGCCATGCAACACAAACTTCAAACAGGCTAGAAAATGAGAGCATTAACTCTAAAGCTATTCTAAAATAAAATGTAATAAATGAGCCCTTTAGAAAGGACCTAGATTGGATTCAAGCCCACAATCACTTCTTTTAATCTCTTTATTGACTTGATGGATTAGATCACCATTGCTCATAGCAGTGAGCAACAAGGCCAGAGTGGAAAGCGATGTGAATAATTTAGGTGGTATTCCATGGCAGTTACATGTATGTAAATAAGAGAGGTACAATAACTCATTGCAGTGCAAAGTTGAGTCACCAATGGAACATCAGAGGAGAAAACATCAAAGAAGGCTGAACAATACCTCTCTCCTCTGGATCAGAAATCTCCTCGTAATTCAACCAGTCCTTGACAGTGTAAAACCACTGTCTGTGTGCCACTCGTCTGCCATCTTTCTCTCGACGGTTCTTACGGAAATGCCAGTCCAAGTGTTCACGGTAGATCTTTGCAGCTTCACCAGGGAACCGCAGTCCACAGGACGAACACTGCGTTCCATCATATAGACTGCTTATCACACCATCATGACGCCTGTGCGATAAAACAACAGTAAACAATGTCGAAGTGATAGGTTACCGTATGTTCAAACCTGCATGGTTGATTAACTTGAGAAAGGATACAAACACATGTATATTGTATACAATGCAATACCTTTACCTTTTCAGTTCCTCAGGAACAAGTTTTATCAAGGGGATTGGTTTTTCCTCTTTTGGACGTTCTTTCTGGGAGACAACTGCAGCTGGAGGAGCAAGACCTGAAATAGAAACAGGCCCAGCAGGAAGAGGTTGGGGGTTTTGAATCTCAGGCTGAGGAGGTCCTTGTGAAGGTACATGTCGTGGAGATGCATTGCCAGGTTCAGGGGTCACCTTAATGATCCCAACTTGCATCAGCTTTCGGAAGAGGTCATCTACAGCTTTCTTTTCCATCATGGTGTTTGGTGTGTGAGGGATTTCTGGACCTACCAAAAAAAAGACGACATATTATTTTCTGGGGGATAGAGACTTGAAGGAAACCAAAAGATCACTGGCTCATAGAGTAGTGGAAATAAGAGTCATTAAGTTGTACATCCTGTCATTATCATCATCATCATCATCATCATCATCATCATCATCATCGTCGTCGTCGTCGTCGCCGTCATCATCAGCATGTTTTTATTACATTTACAAACCTTTGTCATGTCTTGGTGGTGTACTTGGTGTAGCGAGTGATCCTGAACTGGGTTCATGACTGGCAGGATGTCTTGGGATCTCCTCCTTTGGTCTTCCATGAACAAAACCAGGATTTGGACCACCTTCCAGCCTTGGATCACCCTCAAATGGCCTATCAGCTATCATGGGAGGGGCCCCGATTGGCATAGCTCTTCCATGCAAGTTATGATCATGCTCCATTGGTGGCCCTCTGAAGTCCTCATTATGTCTTCTCATTTCAGGTTCATTGGCTGTGAATCTGGGGCTATCATTCCTCATCATGGGGCCGGGAGGTTCCATAGCACCTCTGCGTGGAATTCTAGGGTGCTCTGAAGGACCATCAAACCTTGGCAGCATTGGTCTCCCAGGGCCTACATCTGTTGGAGGTCCTTGCATGTCTATTGGTCCCCCTGAAAAGAAAATAACATCTAGTTAATAGATGCATGAATACACCCCACACGTGTTCAGAGAGGTTTCAATAGGGGCTGGAACCAGGAATATTGACCAGCTGTTCTCAAGGACAATTTTGACTGCTTGGTTTGACCAGACAGAGATGAGATTTTATAGTGAAGTTCAGTTCAAAATGCTTGTCTGCCTATGACAATCAGCTGCCTTCCTGTTGACAACATATATGAATCGTCTGTGTTCATGAACAGGTACACATACAACACATTCATTGGTGAATTCACAACTCTCCCATCAAGGTCAAGCCAGTTTGCTTGTGTTGCCAAACTTTGCATGTTTCTTTCAAAGGTTTTGCTCCCAGCTAATCCCCCAGGTAAGTACAGAGTCTTTTACATCCACTGACTTATTTCAGTGTGATGGTGTCTAATGGTTGCTGTTAACAGGGTTGTCATGGTTACCATGCATGCTCAGCTCATAGGACCTGTCTCCAGCAACCTTAAAGGCACGTGTCCCACACCCATCTCATACCAATGAATTTAATTCATTTCACTTGGTCACAGAGTGTCTAAATAACATTGCAATTCAGACAAGTTGGTATACAGGTGTACATGTACATGTAACTTTGGTCTTTCACCTTGTCTGAATGGAGGTTCTTCCATCCTGTGTCCGGGCTGGTGCTGAGGAGGTAGCCTCACTGGTTCAGGATTCCGCTGAAGAGCATACAATTGTTGAAGTTTATCTACCAAATCATGATGTTGCTCGGTAGTCAGGTCACCCGCTTGAAGACGTCTTTCAGCCTGACAAGACAAAATATCCAAAGCTGACTTGACAAGTCAGAACAAACTAGTTGCATTGTAGTTGAATTTTTCTTTCTTTTGTTTCCATCTCTGTCTACTAACAAATCTGGAACATTTTTTGCATTCTAACATAAATGTAACAAAAGGGAAAGGAGGTTGGACAGTGTATAATCATGGCTCATACAGACATTAGATGTTTTCTTTTTTCTTCTTTTTTTCCAGTGACCCTTCAGACTTTTAAAGGACAATCCCACAGTATTCTCTGATTTGTAAAGGAAACTTAAAAATGCAAAATACTCTAGACCCCATTGGTGGCAGGGTTATCTGTACTTTCAATGCTAGATACTCACATCTCTACTCAACTCCATACTTATCATTAAAATAAATTTTCCAAGACTTCAGTTACAGTTAAAATCAAACTATTTCTTTTTGCCCTGGAGACTCAAGTACTCAAGAACTTGTCAACAAATTCAAATTCAAGGACTGCCGGAGGGCATTTAACGATTTTCCATGGCAAGTGAAAACGCCTAAATCTATTTTAAGAATGTTTCAAGGATATAGCAATTTTTAAGGACTTACAAGACCTGTGCATACCATGAGAAAGCTAAACAGTCCACAGCAGTTTGCCCAAAACCAGCTAAACTCTTACTGACTACCTACCTGAATCATGATTTCACTCTGGTGATCTAACATGAGCTCCCGTGGAATTTCAAAACCAGGAGTCCACTCTCCAGGGCACCGCTGCATGGGAGGAGTATGAGGTCTAAATTCCCCAGGCATACCAGGACCTGGGGGACCAAGGTTCTGGTGGAAGCTATGATCACGAGCAAATGGGTGATCACCATGGAGAAGATGTGGAGGGACATCCATTGGTTCCCCCATTGGTTGGTCGAAAGGATGGTCAGCAAAGCCTTCTTGGAAAATGGGTGGTGGTGGTGTCATTCTTCCTGTATTAGGAGAGGCACCCTTTCTGTTCCGCAGTTCACTAATCTCAACATCAGTGAGCAAAGGTCTTGGTTTCTTTGGCAGAGGTTCCCCAACAGGTTGGTCTCTAGGATCATCAAGAAAAGAACTTGGAGGATGGTTGCGAACTCTTGGATCAAAGTTAGTTTGCGTTTCTTCTCTTAATTGAAAGTCTGGATCTGGCCGCATTTCTGGCCCAGTAAGATGTGGTTCAAATTCTTCTGCTTTTTCAACTCTTCTTCTCTCAGGTCCTATCCCTCTTGATCTATTTTCATGTATTCCTGGGCTTCCTGCCCTAACAAATTCATCACGAATGTGCCTTGGAGTTTCATCACTTCTAAAGTCTCTAGCCAATGGTCTTTCTCTAGGGGGTGGTCTCTCTGGGGCAGCCCTCCCATGCCTAGATCGATCAATCCCTCTAACAAATTCTGAGGAATCCCGCTGCCATTTGTCTGGATTTGACAGATGTTCCTCAAGTGGCACAAAATTTTCATTTCTTTGTTTTAGATCACTGTTCCAATCATCCCTAAAGGGAGGAATATCTTCAACTTGTCTATCAATGATAACTGGATGCCTTGGGTCCCTTTGTTCTGGCCTTCTTCCAAATCTTTGATCATTTTGGAATTCAGCACTTTTAAATTGTTCACTGTTGTTATCCCTGCTTCTTTTCATTGGTTCACGGGCACGACCTCTGCCCCTCTCACCCTTTCCTCTCTCTCTTTGCTTATCTGCAGATCTTCGTCTACCTCTCCGCCCTCTTCCTCTCAAAACTTGTGTCTTTGGAGCTTCATCCAGTCTCTCCTCATAGCTTGGCGACAGACGAGGCCAGTCACCAGAATTTCGCCTTTTATGGTTATGTTTAGGTTTTGATGGTCTTTGCAAATCACCATGCTTTGGGCTGCCTGTGACTTCCCTGTCTAGATGAGTCCTACTGACACTTTCTCCTGGATTCTGCACCTGATTGATGTGTTGGAGACTTCTGATCTCTTGGGTTTGGGGAGCTCCCACGTCTGTCAGTGGGGGATCAATAAAATTTTCTGGTGGTCTGCCTGACATCTGCTTCAACTGGATTTCTGGAATAGCAGAAGGAATGTGCCCATGGGTAGCACTTAAAGAAAGACTTCCTTGAACATCCGTCAGCTTCCTTTCTTGGGCAAGAACAGGTTTCCCTATTTCTAGAGGTATTGGTTCTTGGATATGATCAGGTCCTTGCTGACGAAGACGTGGATCTCGACTGTTGGATGTTGCTTGAACACTCTCAGTAGACTCTGCTTTGGTTGACACTGGCACATGACCTGGTGAGCTTGAAGGCTGCCAGGAAAGAAAAATTGAATGTAATCACTCATTGCATTGTACTGTCATAACTTATAAATAATGAGCAAGAATCATACTGATACTGTACAGAGTATTTCCTACATATTTCTCCTACATGAGCCAGAGTTACAACTACTTGAATCAGCTTGCATCTAAGTCCATTTTTTTTAAATCAGGCATCTGAATGTTAATTAGTTCCTCATCTTGACTCATCAACAAGGCATGACAATGTGTAAATGACAATGTAAATGTACATTTATGGACAAAACCACCCAGGGAACAAAGTGAGCAAATGTTTTCAACCCAACAAACATGAAATGCTTTGAACTGTTTTAGTTGCCAGATGTAGTAAGGCCAATGAAATACATGTGGAAATTTGGCTCCAACTTGCTTTTCAGGTAGATGTAACTAAGTAGATTTACAGTGATTATTAATTTCTCTTTACCCCTGGATAACAATTACTGTAAACATCGATCCACATGCATACGCAGTACCTTTTAAGTCAAAATTTTCGTAAAAAATCGGGGATGCAGCTTATCTGCAAAAACATCTGGATGGCACGCCATGAATTTACATAAATTAACTCTTTCATACAAAATATAAGTTAGAAGCAAACCAACAAGACTTCATATAATAAATAATATTAGAGCACTCATTGATCATTTGATTTTATAAATTTGGTGGCTCCTAAAAACAGCCGTTCTTGTTCATAAGAATAAGCCTGCATTTCTTCCTATAAAACGCTGTTGAACCTTCATTAAAAAAATCTTTTAGCCAGTTAAAGGTTCTCATTTTAGTGCAACTACATTTAAGCTGTTTGTAATGGCTATTTGTGTCCAGCACTCCATTTCCTGGTGAAATGCCTGGCTACTAAGCTACAAACAAAGGAAAGAATGAACAAAAGTGCTGTTCTATGTTAAATTCTTTTGAAAAACTGGCTGGAATAAAAAATATTGGTAAAAAAATACCACAGAAAATCGAACATATGCCAACGTCGGAAGACATCATGTCCATACTACTGGAGAACTAGAGTATTGGCAAAGGTTTCAGTTTGAAGTATTCACTGTTTTCAATATTAGTGAGTTTTCAATAAACCAAGAAATGTACATGAAAAGAATCTTTCTCAAGATTATTTTTGATTTATTTCCCAAAACATTTTCCCAAAATTTGAATTGCCAAACTCAGGGTGTGGCTTATCTACGAGTGCAGATTATCCATCGGTGTTTACAGTACATGTATTATTAAACACACAAGGCGTGGGGAAGAGGATTACAAAAGAAATTCTAAATGCACCAACATACATGTACAACACAACTTTTAAAATGTAATAGTCAAAGGAAGAATTTCACACCCCATTAGATAGTGGAGAGTCTTCATCTTCTGGCTTCAGTCGCAAGTGAAGTATATGCTGCTGTTGCTGCTGAAGAAGGAGTCGTCGTTCTTGCTGCTGTTTCTTGAGCAAAAGATCTCTTTTCATTTGATGCTCCTGAATTTCCAATTCAGTTAGCTTCAGCTGCTCCTGCTGTAGTCTCTCAAGCTCAACAAGACGTTGCTGGTGATCCTCTACTACCTTGTGCTCTTGAGGTGTTGAAATCCCTGCAGTTAATGAGGCCACTGTCCCGGTGTTTTCTGCCTGTGTTGTTTAAAAATGTAAAAATGTTGAAATCATTTTAACACACTGATGTGTGATTCATGTTGCAAAAAATGTGAAGTCAAGCTTGGTGTTCCATACCCCCTAGCCTAGCCTAGTTTCTGAAAATGTAACTAAGAGAGCTGTTACTCCCCCTCCAATCATAGGATGGTGGTAACTAGTCCACTTCAGGGATAAAGGCTAAAATCTGCATACATGTATAAACCAAGTGCCCATCAGGCCAGAGCTTATTCCAGTTTTTGTAGCACGAAGCAACCACAGCACCACTCAGAACCACGTGAACATTTAACACACAAAAAATTCTTAACAAGAAGGGTTAAATGCATGCGTGAGTTTTACAGCGTTAGGATGCATTTGGAGTTATAGCGCATTAAAGTGACCACATTAGTAGGTATGAACTTGATTATTGTTTGCTTATTTTGTTACTGTGTGAAAGGAAGTTAACAACCTTTTCTAAACATAACATTCAGTATGAATATGACTTGTTTTCAAGGAAAAGACAAGTACGAAATCTATCGTACCGACTGAATATAGTGGTGATTACATACAGACCATTTCCTTTTGTCTGTTTGGACTCACCCAATTTAAGAATAAAATGATTTGCTATTCGAAAAAACAGTATATAAATAGATAACAGGGCTTTCAAGCAGCACTGTGAAAAAGACAACACCAGGAATTTTTTATTTCTTAAGATTATTATTGTGTCTAGACACCTGGCAGCCACGAAGTGTTTTCAAAAACCTAAACACCCAGCACTCTGAACTTATTATAGAGTTTTAACACAACAATTAATTATTAATGCCAAGCAATTTCAAGTATTAATTTGGCTTTATGCTTCCTAATTGAGGAAATTTTGGAGAGTGCTCAATATTTGTTTTTAAAACTACCAAGTGAAATATGTACTGGTTTTGTACTGGATAAATTCTCTTAGCTTTGGCGTAATAAAACTCACGACTTGTGGGCACGGCTTTTCAAAAATTTGTTTCAATTTGCACCATAGAATTTTTATATGACTCAAGTCAATTGGTTATCATATATTAATTCATGTTATTAGATAATTATTATTAATTAATCAAATTCTGATTATCTTTTTTATCCATTTGAGCAACTGAGTTGACTTCTGGGCACAGCCTTGACGCTTCAAGCTTGGTTTGTGAGATCTCTTCTCAAAGCGTACCTGTCCCAAGTTCCAGATAAGCTACATGTAGAAAACAACTAATGGAACAAAATTGTTTTATTTGACTCCTTGTGTTATACAATAATGGTGAGAAAAGGAAATATCAAGGCATCAAACATGTCTTGTAAAATTATCAGCCTTCACATCTTTGAGAGATGCATGCAATGAACATCATAATTTTCTTTCACAGCTATCTTTATCCTGCCAAGAAATTTGATCAGGCAGATTTTGATCATGTGCTAGCTAACCATTTCTGAACTGTGAGTCGCACACCACAAAATTGACAAAACAATGTTTTAAAATTGTTGATTACCCATGTGCCTAAAATTTACTCATTTTAATGACTATCAAAACTTTAGCTGGAGAGACTGCTTACTATGGCTTTTGCCCGTGGAACAAGTGAGGAGGAAAAGTTTATACTTGCCCAATAAGGACCTCTACTTGTCCTGGAGAAGTAGGCAGGAGTGGACTATGTCTGCATTACATTTTAACTCGTATTTCAGGGGAAATTAATGTTTTAGCACTCCGAAATCTGCATATTTCTTTAAGTCATATTACCAACTCTTCGTAATCATTAATATCTTCAGCCATTATATGTACATGTACGCCTTCTAACTCAAATGAACCTGATCCTGGCCTAAATTACCACGCATCAATCTTGACTGGCAACTTGCACTTCGAAATGGAAAAAATATATATACATCACAGCCATCCAAAGCATAACTGGACTCCAAATTGTAATGCTAGATGATACAGTTCTTTCATTTAAAAAGCCTGCCCAGTTTTGATAAAATGTGAATCACAAACAATCCAAAAAATTTTGACAGCCCTCAAAGAAATTACATGTTCAAACACCTGTAGAAATGCACGGATTCTATCACTCAAGATAACTTTTTTGCCGAAGTAATAAGGGAAACTAGTAGATTATATTAAATGAAAACAAATTGGCAGATTAGTGGCACTTCAATCAGTCAATCAATCAACCATTTCAATCAATCAATCAATCAATCAACCAATCATTTTATTTAGTAATGCAGGTTACAAAAAAATATGGCAACCATAAGGCTGATGTGGACCTACAATGAACTAATAAAATGTGAAACTAAAATAATTTGTAAAATCACCCTATGGTATTTAAATATTCAATATGAATCATTAAAATAAAGTTCATTGGTAAATAAGTCACGAATTAATCTAAAAATTTACATGCAATGTAATAAAACTTAAAAATACAGTACCGCTCAGAAATAAGCGAACGAAAACATACGCGAAATACGCGAATGCTCATACGCGTATACGCGTATGCCCATGCGCGTATATGCGTATGGCCATACGCGTATACACGTATACAAAGTATACGCGTATGCTCATTAGTATTTATGAGTTAGCTTATTGTTGTTTTCTTTGTAATACTGTAGTTGTTGAATGTTGTTTCAATGGCCCGGTAATACTGGGATTATATGGGCTGACTAAATCGCTACGTGCCAAATACGGTAGCACTAGCCACAGTTTCACAATTTTTTTATATAGAATGCGCTCTATAGCGTTACAGTAATTTTATTGCAAGAAACTCTCGTAGCACAACATACCCGGAAAAACTTGTAGTCGGGTTTCCATCAGAAAATTTTTACCGTTCGTTTTAATCACTGACTTCATCTTGCTCCAAACAGAACCATTTCACATCTTGTCATGACGCTTCGAAAAACGGCAGAGACAAAAACAACTAGCCGTCGCCTGTCGACAAGATTCAGGGCAGTAAAGTTTCACGGTGCATCATAAATACTTCGATAAAACATTGTTTTGCAGATGGAGATCATTTCATTGTTGAAAACATCGATTTATGCTAAACAAAACCAGAGACGCCATCCAGACCTGCCAACCCCTAGTGAAGGAAAATCTGGAGATCCATGGAAAAAAATCTGGAGTTTCTACAAGAAATAGTGAGATTCTATTTTTCTCCAACTAGAAATAGACATCAACTCCCCGTTTCAAAATGGCGGACAGACGCGGAGAAAAACGATAAGTTACTGAACACAAGGAAAAATCACAGCTCGGTACAAAAAAGTAGTAAGTACAGCGTTTTTCTTTATTAGTTTATCACTTATGGCAATAGCATTCCTCGTAAATATTCCATTTTAATTCAACAACTTAATTTATTTTATTCAGAAAGATTTTCCCAAAGAACCGTGAGATTGGGAGCCATGCCGTGAGACCGTGAGAAATGACAAAAAATCATGAAACTCACGGCAGAACCGTGAGAGTTGACAGGTCTGCGCCATCAAAATTTTCACTACACTTCTTGCCGCGCGACGCTTCAGTCAACAAATAAGCAAGCGACCGGTGCGTACGAAAGACAAAAGTCTTGGAAAGTTTCTATTGCAAAAAACTTAATACCTGTTCGCAGCGCATCATAAAAACTTCCATGAAACATCGTTTATGCAGATAGAGATCATTTCACCGTTTAAATCGCCGATTTATGACGAATAGAACCGAAAATATCATTAATTTCACTATTTGCTGTGATGCTTAAAATGCTTAAAATCGATAGACAATTAGCAAGCGGCTCGCCGACACGTACCGAAAGCAAAAACTTTATCGTGCAAAATTAAATAGTTATTTAGTTATTTGTGTTTACCGTGAATGAAAACTTTAGTCAATTTGCTTCACAATACTTAGTGATACTCTTGTTAAAGCTACGAACTTACATGTGAAAGCAACGCTTTTTAAACTGAAAGAAAGTAACGTGTTGTTTACAAACTCGCGCTATATTTAACCGGAATAGTAGCCGGCGAAATGTGTCGCGAACGTGTTCCACGAATGAACCATTTCTTTTCTGCTGGACTTAATCGGAGTGTCTCCCGTGAACTTCGCGGTAAAATGAAATGTATGCTTAGCAGATGAGTATTCTGCAATTTAGCCGCAGATGATATTCTTTTCCTAAACTGGGAGAAAACCAAGCAGTCGTTGCAAGTAGGCAGCGATAATTAGTAGACCGGTGGCTAATTGGTAAATCTTCAAAGCGAACTAGATTGGAAATACGATAGCTTCATTGAAGATGTTTTTACAATATGCAAATGTCGCTGTAATCAAACGGCTCTCGCTTTTTGAGTTTCCCTAACAAAGCTAGTTATTGTTTTGTCCAACAATACTTCACAAAAGAAACAGTTAGAGGTGAATAACAAAGAAATACCTATACGCGTATACATATACGCATATACGCGTATGGTCATACGCGTATTGCAATACGCGTATGCGCTTATAGACTGCGTGTGCGAAGTTCGCTTATTTCTGAGCAGTACTGTATACAAAATCTCGGTCTTTCATAGCAATCATAGGCGCTTCGAATGAGAAGCTATTTATGTTCTGTGAGAGCCTATGTAGAATATTTTTAAAACTGTCTTTTTAAATGTTTACATTAAAATTTGCTAGCCTAGCAATAAAATTCCAGATTACAGGTCCTCTTAGTAACCAGCATTTTCAAAACCTGGAAATATTAAAGTTGGAGGTACATGTAAACATGTGGGTATTATAATAAAAACGTAACATTACAAAAGCTATACAGTACATATATACATACAGACAGACAGACAGACACAGACAGACATACATACATACATACATACATACACTATATTTAATCTCGGATTTACAGAGTAGCTGGACTTAGCTAATATCTCTGAGGAAAAGTAAAATATAAAAATACAAGCAGAAAATATAAAACTACATTAAATAGCTACGTTCTTATATTTATGTTAAATACGTAATGAACCAACAACCGCACATAAAAATCATAAGCCACTCGAAGTCTCGGATAAGCCGCTCGCTCGAAGTCTCGGATAAGCCGCTCGAAGTCTTTGTATGAACTCACTACAACAACACTATATGTACCTTTTTTAGAAACTTGGGGTTGATGTGAATGGAAGGGCTTGGTGGAGGAGCAGGAGAAATGGGCCAACCAGGATCATGCTTGTTCACAGCAACATCCAACTCATGCAAGATTTTTGCTGGAAAATACTGTGACCAGGTGCTCCGTAACTTGAACAGATCACGACGAGTCTTATCATCAGCCTATAAATAAGGATAAAATGCATTTTCTTTCCTTTAATAATGTCAGGTCCACCTACAGTTGTATAATGTATATTATTTTCTGTTTTGTATGACTAAAACTGAGGAGTGACAATTTGTAGCTGGACAAATAAGTTATAGTTCATATTAGTAAAATTGACATGTACTGTATATCAAAATAATGTAAAATTAGCTTGCAAACGGCAATAATATTTTGGAAAATGTCATAGTTTGAAAACATTGTACATGTAGGTTAAACTACAGTTTGTATGTACCTGTACGTACGTTCAAGGGAAAAACCTTGTTTTCAAGCAAGTTAAAAAGAGGGTTTGTTTTTTGATAGTGATATCCTCAAAATATAAAACACTTGGCAAATACCTTCTCAAATACACAAGTGAATGTCTTTTCCATAACTTGAGCAACAAGATGGAGGTACTCTCCTCCAACATTCTTAACAATGGAGTCCAGCAGGTAAAGGGATGGCAGTTTGAATTGCTGTGCAACCTGTCAAAAAACAAAAATACTTCATTATTACAAGCAATACACAGTACATGTTTCCAGACACGAAAAAGTGCCAGAAGATGTTTCTTGAAGCCATTTTTTTGCATTCGAGAAATTTTTTCAGAGTTTCCATACAAAATTTTTGTCATTGCTTTACATGATATCATTGGCATACAAAATTTCTCATTTTCTTTCTGACAATCATAATCCAGAATTACAATGTGTAATTTGCACTGGTGTTACACTTTTTCCACTGGTGTTACACTTTTTGCACTGCACAACTCTCTGCCACTCAGAATTGAGTAATTTTTTCATGTGTATTATAACACACATTCTCACAAGTTTAGTTTGTGTAAATAGTAACTATTGTACAACAAGTATCAATGAAACTTGAAAAAAGGAAACAAAATGCACCAAAGGCTACCAATCACAAGACCTTTTAACCTATTAACGTGTACATCTGTTTCTTGTAAGATGACTGACGGCAGTAAAGTAAGCAATAATAAATTATTGTTGCTCAACGTGAGGTCATGTGTTATTCAAAGGCATGGTAATATAACTGTTGCAACAACAAGCATATAGCGTCATCCCAACATAATACAATGCACAAAATGCATTGTTTAGAGAATATCTTATAAGAAAGCCTGTACCAAAAGCCATACCTCTTATACTCAATGTTTTCCCCATGTTTCTAATCACCAATTAGATTAAGAGCTCAGGATTTTCATCCTGTGGTAGTTGCCAAAGGTGCAGCCTAAGCCAACTATGATATCACACAG
>CM042754.1:23373659-23396823 GCA_022496165.2 Catalaphyllia jardinei | reverse complement strand
TGGTAGTTGCCAAAGGTGCAGCCTAAGCCAACTATGATATCACACAGAAACCAAGAGCGAGGAATCTAATAAATTATTAGATTCCTCGCTCTTGGTTGCTGTGTGATATCATAGTTGGCTTAGGCTGCACCTTTGGCAACTACCACAGGATGAAAATCCTGAGCTCTTAATCTAATTGGTGATTAACAATTATTGTTAATGAAAAACATGGGGAAAATTACACAAATTTAATCTTATAGTCATTCAAAATTTTATCTAAAACCCTTGACAGAGTCTTCCAAAATGCAGAGAAGCAACTGCCATGTTGTTAACAACTGCACACTACTGTTAGACCTCCATACCCATTATCAACAGCAGACTACTCAGTGGGTAGCGTACCCATCAGACAACCTCATGATTCATAAAAGAAAGCCAGTACATTTATACTAGAACTCAACATAAATAATACAGACAGTTGCCTTTCAGTTCCACTAAATTCACTTTAGGCAAGTATTAATACTTAATTTTAAGTGAAATATAGCTTTGTTTTCAATATTGCTAAACAACTGAACTGTCAAAACAGCGTTTTTCTGTACTTGACATTCCATAAATGTCAACATGTACTGTAATGGAATGATACCAGTGTCGCCCCATGGCTAGTTAGCCCCCACCAAGTTTGTCCCCATGACCTCATCCTAAACTTGCTATTTCGAGTTCACCGTTCACCTTCAATGGATTAAAGAACGAGAAATAAACATGTTTTGTGTGGTTTTGTTCCATCATGTGCACACAATGTTGTCTTTTTTCTCGGTAAGAGAGAGATAAATTTTAAGCACTTGATTGCTAGTTGATTCGATGTGAGGGCGAACTCGGCATGGGGCGAAACCAGCAGCTACTCTGTAGCGTCAGCGAAAATTTATAATTAGTAATAGTAAGCTTACACAGCCCTGACACTACAAATTCACAAATATTAGTTACCTCCTGTTGATCAAGGCTATCAATTTGGACGTATAGCCGTTTTGTGGAATATCGATCGGTTTATCATTTAACATGGACGAGGAAAGTAAATCACTGAAATAACACACACCTGGTAGATACGATTTGCAATAAGCTTTGTGATACTTGAAGCAAACTGGCTGTTTTCTTCCGCCAACATTGTGAGCACATTTATCAGTGGTTTAGAATTAAACGTTAAGTCTTCAAGAGATGATTCGTACTCCTCACAAATAGCTTCCTCTCCAGAATCCATGAGGGCAACAAAATTTCGTAAAGGTAAGGTAAAGAAAGGGAAAAACTAACACATTATTTCAACGGAAGGTAAATTCAAGATGGCGGGCTGAATTAAGCCTCGTTTTCAACTCAAGCACGTGAGTATGCTTTTCAAAGCATTATGGGCAATAGATCAGCTTGTCCCCAGTCTCTCAGTAAACATGTGGTTCACTGTCGACAGAAGCTCGTCCCAGGTGATTGCTGGTGTTGCTTATTAACATTTACTGGCGTTTATTTATTACGGAAGCATTCAAAATTTATATGCGGAGCAGACAAGATTTCCCATAGCCTCCTAGGCAAACGTTCTTAGGTTTGTCACGCGTTCCTCCCCACGTTCGTGGGGAGGAACGCGTGACAGGCCTAATGCGTGATTTCCCTCTCCCACTGATTTGCCTCCAACAATGCAAGCCAATGCTAAATAAGAATTAAACCGTTAAAAATAAAGCTAAGTAACTACTATTTATTAATAAAAGCTATAGAATCCGAAAAAAATATAAAGTTAGGAGCCCATCAGTCCTGAGTGGTTTTTCCGGATGTAAATTTTTTTTGTTATTGAAACTAAAACAGAGAGAAGGAAATATAGCGTCTAAAAGAGAAGGAAATTAAAATCGAGGCATTAGTTGTCTCATTGAAGTGAGAATCTTATTGAACTGAAATGTTTAGTGATTTCATTTTCATATCTGGCAGAATTCTCGTGTTAAATTTTTATAGACCTCCGCACGCTTTGTAACAATACAAAGGCACACAAATATGTAAAAGTTATTGAACTGACGAAAGGGATAAGCCCGAAACTTCGCTCACAGAAACGGTTGGCACTTTCGCGGCAAAAAAGGTTTTATTTTAAGGTCTTTTAACACTTTTCACCTACCTACTCCTTAATACACGCTGTTTAAACCAATGAGAGCGCGTGTTACATTGGCACTTTATTGTGTCTAATATGATATTATATACCTACCCATCGTGCACTGATCTTCCTGTGTTAACCAATGCAGGTCTATGGCATGGCTGCAAATAAGAGAAAAAGGAGAGTGTGCAAACCAAAAAAATACAAGTCTAAGTGGAATATCCCATGGTATACCACTCTGAAGCATTGCATGACTGGTATATAGATTGGATGTTGTTTTCTTTTGAGATTCAGTGACAAAGGTAGGAAGTAGGTCTTTTTCTACAGCTGCAGGATGATGTGGGACTATCGCCAAGCTGTTGTATGTCAGTTAATGGCGCGGAAATTAAGTCGGCCTTCGCGCATGGCCTTCCATTAATGACATGAATAACGATTGTGAGACATCGTGCGTAGTTACCTTCCAACGGTGTCTCTGGGAATAATTCATTACATTTACATGACAGCATCCCACAACAGAATAGGATCTACCTATTTACGCCAATTGATGTCACAACAAAATGGGCCCTATGTGGGCTTTATTCTGTTACTGGTTGCTTGGGATTCTTCGGCAACTGTCTGTTACTTCAAAGGGAAATCCAATCCAAAAAGGCTCTTTTATGAAAAATTTTAATTTGTATTTAGAAGCATGTCTTTGTCAGACATACTTTCCTGTGCAGTCTCACTTCCTCTGATTTGCATTCAGATTTCATTTGATGTGTTCCAGAGCGGTTAGCCGTGCAAACTGATCCGATATGTCAACTTTATATTTCCTGCCATCACAATCAATATCCTGGCTGTCATAAGTCTCGAAAAGTACTAATCAACTCGTGCGAATCCACGCACGTTCAGTGCCGGCACAGTGCAAAGAGTGATCATTTTTGCGTGGGTTGTCGGATTATTTTTCATGTTGTTTCCAGCAGCTGCATATGATGGCATAAGAGTGCATCTTAATGACACTCATTTTACTGTAATATATGCAGGAACGACCCAAGTTTTTACCCATTTAAAATAATACTCGTGATTCTTCCAGTACAGTATCTTCTCCCGGGTATATTCATAACTTACATCAACATCTGCTTGATGAAAACTGTGTGGGTCAGAGGAAACAGGAACATTGGCAATGGTCTGCTTAACAATGCCTTCAAAGGCAGTCAGGAGAAGAGGAATTTCTCTTATTATTACCATTACGTTCAACTTTATCATTACTTATTGTTTTTCCTGGGTTACTTGATAACGAATACTCTGATAGCTCATTCAAACCGAGGCTTTTCAACAGATTTTGTAATTCGGTATGCCAGTGGAATTCGAAGTAGCGCATATCTCAACTGTGTAACAGATGTCATAACTTCAGTACTTTGTCCAAATGAAAGATTTTCGAGAATTTCTAAGGAAAACATTTTTCGTTCTGTTGTGTCTTGAGCAAGACAGTACTCTGAGAGCGTGTCTCTCCATTCAACACGTTGTATAGATGGCGGGTACAGGTCAGTTATATTCAAGGGGTAACCATAGGTTAGACTACCGCCGGATCCAGGTATATTCCTAATCGCTCCAGGCTACGCTGTCTATGACACTTATATAACCTTTTCCCCCGTGGGCCAAGAAGGTAAAGACTGCGCCGGTCGAACCAAGTAGGCCACACAAGTCCACAAAGCCGGAGTCTATGCCTGTTTCCGTAGCATTTAGCAACTAGGAGTGTTTCTACTTAGCCTGGATAAAATTGCTAGTCCATCGTAAGCCTGCGATACCCTCATCACGAGATTCGCCGTCTCCCATTCATAGACCGAGGCAAAGAGTGACACTGTGGGAGTTAAGTGCGACATTAAAGGCGTTCGTTCGCTCCTCGCACCAAGCCCCTGTCTCCTGTATTTCGCTCTGCCATTTTTTCGCGTTGTACTCAACTAACTGAATACCTCAATGAGGCTATATTTTCTAGCAGGGTAAAAATTTTAAGTGCACTTGCGAGACAAATAGTCCATCAGCCTGTTTCTCCGGTTTCTATAGCATGAAGCGACCAGGAATATTTCTACTCCTCCCTAAGTGGGATGCTAGTCCATCCCAGGGTTATCCCAAGCATTAAGTTCGCCGGTAGCCATTTACACACTTGGGTGGAGAGAGGCACCGTGAGAGTAAAGCGTCTTGTCCAGGAACACAACATAATGTCCCCGGTCCGAACCCAACCCGAATCTGGGGCCCGTTTCGCGAAAGCTCCGGGAATTTTTTGAGGCCGTAAAGCCATGGCAAAATCTGGAACCTTGCTATTATTGAGCTGTTTTGATTAGTTAATAAAGATGGTGAATAGACCAATTTCGATATATTAAAATTCAGCCTAAAACAATAGACCTCAGTACGAGGCTCTGGGGAATAAATACAGAGTTTGTGGGGTTTATTCCCCAGTGTCTCATTCTGAGGTCTATTGTTTGAGACTGAATTTTAATATAATATATCGAAATTGGTCTATTTTGTGAAAGATGAGTTAATCTACATGACGCGAGCATGGGACAAAGAAAAATTCTGAGTCCCCGACAGGAATCGAACCCATGACCTCCCGAATACCGCGCGGGCACTCTATCCACTGAGCTACGAAAACTCATGGAGAGCTAGGTCATTTTAACAGTGCTAATCCTAGCAGTATGCAGGAGGCCTGTCATATATGAACTAAGTAAGTAACTAAGTAAGTAACTTTATTTCAACTCGGCTTGATGAGGCTGATTAGGCCCCTAGCAAATACATGCTAATATGCCGAGACAAGTAAAATAAAAACAATAATAAAATAATAATAATAATAATAAATGCATACATACATGATCAATTAGTAACTAACAATCTAACTATATCAATAAATAAAATGACAATCCTAAATCTTAAAATTATTACAATGAATCATATAAATCTGTACGTTACAAATGTAGTTCTCTCACACCCTTCTTAAATTCCTTAAGGATTTTCGTTGAACGCAATTTATCCGGTAAAGAATTTCACACTTTGGCACCAATAAAAGTTGTAGATGTTAGGACAAAGTTTGAAGTTTTTTTACGTGGGACGACTAACTTGTTGGTACCTCTCAGGCACTTCACATTATTACGTACGACGAACAAATCACTTATATATCCCGGTAACATACCGTTTACAGCTTTAAAAATTAATATGGCAATGTCCTGTAGGCGACGATTGGACAAAGTTAAGCCGTAGTCATCATCACGATGAAGGGGCACCCGTTTGTTGTAGACACACCTTAGAGCTCTCATATTAAGCCTTTCCAGCTTCTGCATGCTTATCAGACTCATTACAATTATTCCAGATCGCTGAACAGTAAGTAAAATAAGACATTACATACGAGTTGTAGAGGCACATCTTCGAAGAGATTGAAAGCGTGTTCTTTAGCCTGCTCAAAACGTCTAACTGATTTCCAACTCCTTTCTTTGTAATCTTGCCAATGTGTTTACTAAAATTTAGCGAGTTATCGATAGTTACACCTAAAAGTTCCAAATGGTGTACGATAGGAACCTGTACATCACTAATGCTAAAGGAAAGATCGCAAGGATAGTTTTTTGGCAGAATAATACATTTACATTTCTCGGGATTGAGCACCAGCTTATTATCGTCAAACCAACGACTCGCAACAGCGAGATCGCCATTGATTACAGACTTTACCACCTCAGGATCGCGATCACTAAAGTAAATTTGGTTATCATCAGCATAGTTGGACAAATTAGCACGATTAATAAAATAGAACAGATCATTAAGAAAAATATTAAAAAGGAGGGGCCCTAACACCGATCCCTGAGGTACACCTTTAGAAAAAACAACAACATCTGATGTTACATCTTCTATCCTGATACGCTGGAACCTATCTCTAAGGTAACTGTGTAGGAGGGGCAGGCTGACTGGAGCAACACCGTAGGCAGCAAGCTTAGCGAGGAGGAGGTCGTGCGGTATCATATCAAAAGCTTTACTCAGATCCATTGAAACTGAGCCAACAACACACTTATTGTCAAGTGCATTCCTCCAATCCTCAATCAAACGTTGAAGTACCGCCTCACAGCTGTAGCCCCGTCTATACCCAGACAGAAACGGTGATAAAATAGAACTAAAATAATCAGAGAATTGGCGTGCAAGGCACTTCTCAAAAACTTTATCCAGAGTAACTAAAATCGACACTGGCTGATAGTTAGATTTATCATGAGGATCGTCCTTTTTGAAGATGGGGCAGATTTCGGCCAGCATCAAAGCAGCCGGCACAGAGCCAGAATCAATAATCTTGTTGATAAGAACAGATAGCGGATAAGCAAGAGCATCAGCACCATCCTGCAATGTTCTTGGCGGTATCTTATCATAACCGGTTGCTTTTTTTGGATCAAGTGACTTAAGTATAAGTTCGACTTCAGGTGGACATACAGAGCGAAACTGGAAAGATTCTTCCGCAGAGCAGTGGGTCTGTATAGCAGAGATACTTGGATGACTGCGGGTAAAACGGAAAATATCATTGTGATGCCAATCGCTATCATTGTCATTCAAGAAGGATGAAAAGTGCGCGCTAAAAATTTGTGCTACTTCCAGTTTGTTAACAACAAGACTATCACCCTCTTTAAGATGAATGGAATCCAGGCGTGTTTCACTTTAGTTAGTTGTGGGTACGTTACACAGCTCCTACTGGTTTCGTTTTAAAGCGGTTTTTGTTCTAGAGAATTTCGTTGTCTCGTTTTCCGTCATCATAGATCGTCCAAGTAAATGCCCTGGATGTAAAGTTTTAAAGTCAGTTCACGACTTTGGACGTCCTAGTAAACACTGCCCCGGTCCTGCTCTCGCTGAGGATGAGAACGCCAATGCTAGTGTTCCCGGGAGTGTTGTAGACATAGAGGAAAACCTAGCGCCTAGCGAAGCCACTAATAATGCTGTTGTTACTACCGACCGTGACCTTTTGCAGTCGTTAGTGGATTCCGTCCATCGTTTGTCAAACGAAGTCCGCGAGATTCGTCACGAGACTCAGGACTTACGCAAGTTAGTGCCTCCTCGATCTGCGGATCCGCCCCCTTCTTCTTCACAAGTCCCTCCAGCGACGTCCCGGGTTACTTTACCCGGGCTCCGGGAAATGACCGATCTCGCGTCCAAGGTTGAGCGCCGTGTTGAACACTTTGGCCTGATTCCCTCGGAGGATAGCGATTCTGACATCGAGGGCGTTCCTTGCCAGAACGATGTGTCGCCATCAAATCCGACACACTCGCCGAATTCAGCTGGTAAGTTGAAATCGGGTCGGGAGGCAAAACCAACTAGTAGTGTTCTTTACCCTCAACTGTGGCCTCAGAGTTTTATTTGCCTCACTCGCACTCAGCGCGAGGTTATTTATGAGGATCTTTCACTGGCTGAATTTGTTGCTGGCTACGCCCAAATTTTACAGTCAAAGGATATTAGTGCGTTGGAAAGGTCAGAACGACTCAAGCATCTGGTGTCTTTAATGTACTTTGCTCAACAGTTCGAATGGTCGGCGGTTTTAATTTTCCATGGCGCCGTTCTCCTCGAGATCGAACGGCGTCTTATCAAGTGGGGAGACTCTTTCATGCATTTGGAGAGTCGCACATTGTACGGCCATCCGTTACCTGACAAATCGTCTCTCAAATCGTCGGTCAAGTCTTCGGTCAAGCCTTCTTCCCAAGTGCCTATTCTATTTTGTCGCGATTATCAGCGCGACGCTTGTGCCAATGCTAGCGAGCATTACGGTTACATTCGCGGTGAGCGCAAGTGGCTTAAGCATATTTGTGCTACTTGCAGGGTCAAAAATCGCAAACAGGAGCAGCATCGAGAAAATTCCGCCGATTGTCGGTTTACTGCTAGTGGTGGATCGGATTTAGTGGCAGTTTCAAAAAACTGATGTGCTCTTCCTCTCTCCGCGTTTGTGGTCAGGACGGAGTGATGCATGACTTTTCTGATTCAAGACTGTTAGAGTTTGCACGCCATGTCCCTCGTCAAGACTCTGTGTTACTTGACTTTTCCGATTCCCGACGTTTCGAGGTTCAATCTACTGCTTCTGGCCGCGATTCTGTTTTTCCTGATCCCTCTAATTTGGGACGGGTCGAGTCTTCAGGTATTCCTTGTTCTCCTTCGGGTTTCTTCATCACCGCTCATCGTGTCGTTGCTTCTTCTGGACAGCCCAATTATGCTTCCGTTCGCCTCCCAGTTCCATCAAGACTAAACATGGAGGGGTGGCGCGATTTACTTCGTGACTATCATGACAATGTAATTTGTGATTTTTTAGAATTTAGTTGGCCCCTCGGGTATTCTCTTGCCACTCTTCCCGTGTTTGACTTGCGTACTCATCGTGGGGCCTTAAATTTTCCCGTTGCCGTCGCTGATTATCTTCACGGTGAGATTCTACTCGGTCGTGTTGCAGGACCATTCGCTGCACCGCCCTTCCCAGACGCCTTCGTCATTTCCCCTCCTAACACCGTGCCGAAGCGCGACTCTACCGAACGGCGCGTAATTGTTGACTTGAGTTGGCCTAGCGGCTCGTCCGTGAACGATGGGATACCAAGTAATTCTTTTCTTGGCGAGCCGCTCGATGTGACGTATCAGACCATTGATGCTATCGTCGATCTTATTGTATCTCTCGGTGGTGGCTGCCTGCTTTACAAGCGCGATCTTCGTAAAGCGTATCGCCAATTTCCGGTGGACCCGCGAGACTATTATCTACTTGGATATACATGGGACGGACAATTTTATTTTGATACCGTTCTGACAATGGGTTTACGCTCTGCCGCTATGGCTTGCCAGCGTTCTGCTGTCACCTGGATTTTAGCTGAGCGAGGAATTTCGGTTTTTAATTATCTCGATGATTTTATAGGCATTTCACCGCCCTTAGATGCTAACCGTCACTTTGAGGAGATCGGGGCACTGTTAAAGTTTCTAGGCCTGGAGGAATCTATCGATAAGTGTTGTCCTCCTTCTCCGATCATGACATGTTTGGGCGTTGAACTAAATACGATAGCCTGAGCCCGGATCGCTTATCTAAACTTGACGACTTATTGCGTGCATGGTTGCGCAAGCGAACTACTACTAAAAAGGCCCTTCAGTCCCTAGTCGGCAAGTTGATCTTCGTGTTTAAATGTGTGCGTCAGAGTCGGATTTTTATTGCCTGGATTCTGCGTTTATTACGGTCCGTGCAGTTTAATCACCATCACATTAACTTAAACTCGGAATTCCGTAAAGACATTTACTGGTGGTGTCGCTTTCTGCGCGAGTACAATGGGGTATCCATGATCAATACCGCCAACTGGTCGTCGCCAGGTGAAGTTTTCTCTACCGATGCTCACCTTCGTGGCTGTTGAGGCACTTCTGCTCGTCAATATTGCCATGCTGAGTTTCCAGAATTCATAGTAGCGCAGGGTCTGGACATTAATTGTTTGGAGCTTCTGACTGTTGTTGTTGCCCTCAAGCTGTGGACTCATCTTTGGCGTGGCCTACGTTTGACAGTTCGTTGTGATAATGACGTTGCGGTCACGGTTTTGAACTCTGGGAGGTGTCGGAACTCATTTATTAATTCGTGTCTGCGAGAAATCTGCCTTTAGCCGCTTTGCACGAGTTTGAACTGCGCGCAGTCCATCTTCCTGGCGTTCTTAACGGTGATGCGGACGTTCTCTCGCGGTGGCATGCGCACTCTCTCGCCAAGGAACAATTTCTTTTTCGCGTTAAGCGTGATAGTCTTGTGGATGTGCCAGTGCCAGTCTCATTCATTTTCAGTCTTTTGTTTGTTCTCTTCTAGGGTTATCGGCCTTTTCGAGACTACGAAAAGACCTCAGGAACACTCTTCGTTCTGCCTACAGTGCAGGAACATTTAGCAATTTAAAGACACAATTTAAAGCATTTCTGTTATTCTGTACCACAGGGTGCCCATACAAGCAGTGTGTCCGTTTATGTTCGAAATATAAAGAAATGTATAGGAGAATATTGAAGAGTTAATATCGTAAACGTATATCGAGAAATGTCTAAGTTAAAGCTCAAAATAAATGTAAACGTACCTCAGTTGTTGTGCATTGTCGTTTCCGTGGCTCTAAATGGCGAATTTGAGCGATTTGGTGAGTTTTCTCCATGTATAGTAACACTCAACGCAAAACTCACCAAATCGCTCAAATTCGCCATTTAGAGCCACAGAAACGACAACGCACAACAACTGAGGTAGGTTTACATTTATTTTGAGCTTTAACTTAGACATTTCTCGATATGCGTTTACGATATTAACTCTTCAATATTCTCCCATACATTTCTTTATATTTCGAACATAAACAGACACACTACTTGTATGGGCTCCCTGTGTTCTGTACTTATTTCCGATTAACACCAGCCCCCTTTTTGTTTCTAAGTCGTACACTTACTCCGCCTACTATTCGCAATTACTTGTCGGGCGTTAAACTGTTTCATTTGTTTTCGGGGCTAGACTTTCCTTACACTAAAGATTTTCTTCTTTCGTTAACGTTGCGTGGTTTAGCTCGTAACGCCTTACATACGCCACATAGGGCGCCGCCAGTTACGCCATCTATTTTATTTCAAATGTCTCGGGTTTTGGATTTCAAGCACGACCCTATGTCGTGCGCGCTCTTTTGTGCCTTTTTGTTTACGTTTCTTGTGATGGCTCGGTTGGCTAACATAGTCCCTTCATCGCGTAGCAGTTTTGATCCTCGACATAATCTTACACGTAGTGATGTAGTGGCTAACGAGCACGGACTTATTGTAACTTTTCGTTCTACTAAGACCATACAGTTCGGAGAGCGTCACCTTCACATCCCTCTGTTACGCCTTCCAGGCTCTCCTTTATGTCCAGTCTCCGCCTATCGCCGTATGGTTCGCCTGATATCTGCTAGTCCTCGGTCCCCCTTGTTTCTTTTGCCTGGCCTACGAGGCTGCACTCCTCTCACAAAGCACCGGTTTGTCACGGAATTTCGTCGCGTGTTGTCTGCCGTGGGCGTTGCTCGTCCCTCTTCCTTTAGAGGCCATTCTTTTTGTAGAGGCGCTGCCTCCTGGGCTTTCAATCACGGGGTTCCGGGCAAACTTATTCAGTTATACGGAGACTGGACCAGTAACGCTTATAAGGTCTATTTAGATTTTAGTGTTGAGTCCAAATTAGCTGTTGCCCACCAGATTCGTACCGCTGCCCAGTCGCTTATAACTTAGTCGCAGCGCACACTATTTGTTTTTTGACCGAGTTCCGTTTGGTGGCAGAGAGGTTTATTACTTTTATCGTTGGTTTTGACTGTCACTTTCTTAATAAACTTCTCTCTGTGCCAAAATACAAATCGTGTGTTGTCTGTCTAGGGATCGGTTGGGGAATTTGCCCCCTTTGGGTAGGCACGTGCTCAAAGGGATTAATTGCGCACCTGAATCCTTGGGTATCGGGTTATCGTGGTTCGTGTTTCACTTTAGTTAGTTGTTTGTACGTTACACAGCTCCTACTGGTTTCGTTTTCCCACCCACCCATCCTGTGTATTTCCGCATGAAGGTGGCAGAGAGGTTTATTACTTTTATCGTTGGTTTTGACTGTCACTTTCTTAATAAACTTCTCTCTGTGCCAAAATACAGATCGTGTGTTGTCTGTCTAGGGATCGCTTGGGGAATTAGTATTTACATTTCCGTTCCCTGGTTCAGGTTCACTCTTATGGATCTTGCCCTCCTATTCCAAATAATATAATATAACTCAAAATTCCACAGCAAAAGTATCCAACGCTACCTCTGGTTGCGTTCGAGAGCACATGGAAAGAAAGTCTTAAGTCTACATGGCCTACTCACGTGCTCACATGTTCGTCACATGTATTATCGCGTGTCTCAATTACGGTACCAGTTTACTGGCCGTGACCATAGTTATAATAACAAGCAGGCCGACACGTGAAAGAAAACGTGAGACAGACAAAGCACATGGTCGATTGCAATGACGTCATTTGCATCTGAAGAATTTGCCCCTGAAGAATTTTTCGGGGGGGGGCAATTTGTAACGATGAATACACGTCCAGAAATTCCAAGAATGTCGATTTCGACTGCATTATGAAAGCGTTCTTTGACGAACGCAAAAACTCAGGCGAAATGTAGTCGCTTTAATATTTTCTCTGCTCGCGTTTTATTCTCGGGAATTTACAGCACGAAGACTCTCGGAAATAAAATTAGCATAGCAACACCATAAAACAATAATCAAACATAGAAATCGTCCCAGTGGTCATGCAGAGGAAATAATCTTTTTTTGTTTTTGGTGTCGCGCTGTTTTGGAAAGGACTGTGCGCAATTTCCACTCTGTTATAACCTGGAATAAACTGACAGCTTAACACATGTAAATGCCGGAATCAAGTCGCTTTGTTCTCAGCTAATGGCAAGATTTCTCTTATTCTTACCGTGGACGTAGACAAGCTGTCATTTCAAAAGGTTTCACTGAAGTAGTTTCATTATTAGTATTAGTTTAGTTTTTTTTAGCAGTGTCCCCTAATTAGTATGGAAATTATATCCCAGGCTACCAGGCTTTGACACATAAATAAAGTTTTCATTCATTCGATTCATTCATGTGTGTTTGCGAAGTTTCTTTTCTATCAAAGAATACATACTGATCGATAAACAATTTGGCGTATCAAGACCAAGTGCCCATTCGTTAGACATGTTAGAGCTGATTCTATCAGCAAACAAGTATCATCCACTGCTCATTTTGACGACAAATCTGCTCAGTTGCGTTAAATATAATCAGCACTGGACCATTCTTGTTCATCCCGCTTAGGCATGTTTGACGCACGGTTTAGAAACGTTTAGGGCACGATTTCAATCGCCGCGATTTTCGACCTCGTATTGCTGGTCGCTACCGCGGTGTGGCAACAATTTTTTGCGGGTTCTAAGTTTTGCGATTTTTGCGTTTTTTCCAGCTAAAAAAGTTCCCAACAAAATTTTCTCATCACAAAATTTACCCCACTGGCGAAATTATACATACATCTACAAAAATCACATGTAGAATCTTTTTGGTGCCATTTGCCTGGAAACTTTTCTTTTGTCAGAAACAAAACGATGAAATTGGACTGAAAACGACCTGGCATAAAAAACGATGAAATTGGACTGAAAACGACCAGGAAAAAAACCACGAAATTGCTCTGGGTACACTACAGGCGTGATAACGCATCAACTGGTACCATAGCAGAGTTATTGCTGAACCCTTGCAGGCGCCAAGATGTAATTTCAATACCGGGTGAGCATGTTTACCATGTTTTACATCTCTTCCTTTTTTTGCTCTAGATTGTTTTAAATTCTTGTGTCAACTTATTGCATTGTGGTTTTCTTTATGATTCAATTTAAGTCCTTGGCTGGCTTTAGAGGATTAAAAATTAATTAAGGAAGGCCAGCTTTGGCGATTCTTGTTTGAATATTTTTATTTGAGTTCACTCAAACCTATTAAAATGTAGCATGCAATGATGAATTTGGCTTCTAAAACCATAATAATGTTTATTACCCTGTAGACGGCTTTACCGCTTTCTTCGTTTTTCTTATCTGTAAAATCGTTTTAACATTAACCGTACGTAGAATTTGGCAACCAACCAAAACTCTTATTAACAAAGATTTGGAAAAGAAAACCAACGTTAAAATCCAAAGATTCAATGTCATCGTGGCATCATTGTCAGGTAAATAATATTACAAAAAATAAAATATTTTATAACATTTTTTATCATATTAAAAAAATTTAAATATTATGTAATGTCATATCATACAACAAAATATCAACTATTATATAATATCATACAACAAAGTGTCAAATATTACATAACATTATATTATTTTATACCTATATAACGAGAAATCAAACAAGGCAGTTAAGTGCGCAAACCAAGTTGGTGCTCCAGAAGCAACATAGGTAAGAGCCAAGGTACTTATATGTTTGGTCATAAATTTAAACTCGTTTTGAGCAAAAACTAATGCAGCAAATCGCAGTAATACAGAGACCGCGGAGAAAAAGGGGCTCAGTAAGGCTAAAGCCTTACAAATATTTTGTTTGGGTTGCCTTTTTGTGCTCCCAGATGACATGGATAATGCACGAAATTTACCCCTTGAAAGTAACAACGGCGGAACTGAACAGTGACCTTGTCTCAGCTTGGCCTGATTTCTTTGCCTTACCACTTTGACGTGGTCTCCACGGTCCTTGGTCTTCTTCTTTTGTTGGCAAATTTAGGTTACGTGCTGTCAAAACATACATATCAATCCTGGCACGCAGGACGCAGCTTATAAACTATGTCGCATTATCGGTCGAGATGAGAGCATTCACTCTACAGTGCATTCACGAACACTGTGCAAATACGTTGACGCACGTTTGTCTATGCAATATTTAGACTAGGTTTACACTAGAGCAGATTTTTCCGGATTCGGAAATGTTTCCGGATTCATCAATTTTAGAGTATTCGGATTAGTAGGCGTTTACACTACAACGATATTCGGATTCCTGACCGTTTACACAGGACGACAACTCCGGGAACATTCACGATAAAATGGTCAACAAGTTGTTTGTTGCCTCGACGACGAGAAACAAAATGTCACCAGAAAAAAGCCTAGGGGTACGTTGAGACAGTCTGAAGTTTTCTTTCCACTCGCTGATCACGCTATTGTTGCCCATCATGTTGTCCCACCAGGCATTTGTCCTGGTCTTATCCAGAATCATCCAGCGATCGTGCCATCGTCATTTCCGATAAAGTGAGGAGGACGCCAACATTGTTTGGGTCGCCTTTTTGGTTTCTGAGGAATATAGCACTACCCATTACAAATTAAAAGACTGCCTGGACCAGTGACAGAACAAGGAGGCTAACAGCGACCACTATCAATTGCCATAAATACGACTACGACTTTGGATTACTTTGGATTGCTGCATCCGCCATATTAGTTATACCGCAAACTCATAATATCGCTGGCGGAAAGATATGCGGATTCGAGAGAAGAGCGTTTACACAGCAAAACTTTCCGGATTCAAAAGTTTCCGGATTCAAAGTTCCCACTTTAGATTCCGGATTCAAAATCTCTGGAGACGTGACCAAACCGGGATGATTTTATTTCGGATTCGTCCTCCTGTGTGTAAACGGCAAAACCAATCCGGTACTAAAACGTTCCGGATTCATCACGAATCCGGAACAATTTCCTCTAGTGTAAACCTAGTCTACACAGTTCGTGTGGGAATCCGATGGCAAATAACTTTTTCCAGAACTGAATTTTACGCAATTTATGAATCGCAACGTTAAAATACTGAGCAGAAGATTGTATTCACCAAGTTTGAGGGATTTAGCTTGGCTAGAACGCGCTCAATTAATTTCTCTCATTTTCCATACATTTGTCTGTAAATTTGCCAGGGTTGAAGGGGTGGCGCGTAAAAAAAAATTACAGACAAATGTGTGAAAAATTACTGAGAAAAAATAGCTCAGCGTGTCCTATCCAACCTACATTCTTCAAACTTTATGAATGTAATCTTCTGCTTAGTATTTTAACGTTGCAATTCATAAATTGCCTAAAATTCAATTTTGGAAAAAGTTATTTGCTATCGGATTCAGTCCCATACAAACACTTTAATTTCTGACCGCTTTGCCTCCCCGTCAAGATGGCGCCGAAAACCGTGGTAAGGCCTAATTTTTCTCAGGAACTAAATGCGAAAGAATCTGGTTAATCCAGGAAATATCTGCCAACCAACCAACAAGCAAACCGGAGACAGTCATCGCATACAGTCCAAAACGTGAATTTAATTATTTACGTTTTCTTTCCTGTTGATTCTTTATAGATCAAGAGCTTTTCAGCCATGAATAACGATTGCGAGACATCGTGGTTGGCTTCCAATGTTTCTGCAAACTATTCATTGCATTTACATGACAGCGCCTCACAACTGAATCGGATCTACGTATTCACACCAGTTGATGCCACTACAAAATGGGCTCTTTGTTGGCTTTTTTCCTCTATTGGTTGCCTGGGATTCTTCGGCAATTGTCTGCTACTTTACTTTCTTTGGAAAAAGCCAAAGGGAAATCCAGTCCAAAAAAGCCGTTTTGTGCAAAATTTTAATTTGTATGTAAGAAGCATGTCGTTGTCTAACATACTTTCCTGTGTAGTTTCGCTTCCTCTGATTTGCATTCAGATTTTATCTGATGTGTTCCAAACCGGTTGGGCGTGCAAGTTGGTTCGATATGCCAACTTTATATTTCCTGCCATAACAATAAATAACCAGGTTGTCATAAGTCTCGAAAAGTACTTATCAACTCGTGCGAATCCACGCACGTTCAGTGCCGGCACAGTGCATAAAATGATCATTTTTGCGTGGGTTATCGGATTACTTTTCATGTTGTTTCCAGCAGCTGCATATGATGGCATAAGAGTGGACCTTAATGACACTCATTTTACTGTAATATGCAGGAACGACCCGAGTTTTTACCCATTTAAAATAATACTCGTGGTTATTCCAGTACAGTATCTTCTCCCGGGTATATTTATAACTTATATCAACATCTGCTTGATGAAAACTGTGTGGGTTAGAGGAAACAGAAAGGTTGCCAATGGCCCGCTGAACAATGCCTTCCAGACTAAGATGAGAGCAGTCGGGAGAAGAGGAATTTCTCTTCTTATTACCATTACGTTCACCTTCATCATCAGCTATTTTGTTTTTCTCGGCTATCAAGTAGCGTACGTTCTGCTAGCTCATTCAAATCGAGACTTTGCAACTGATTTTATAACTCGCTATGCCAGTGGAAGTATCGCATATCTCAACTGTGTAACAGATGTCATAATTTACTTTGTCCAAATGAAAGACCTTCGCGAATTTTTAAGGAAACGTTTGCGCAGATTAGGAAGCGGCGATGCACACAGCCATATCTAATCATGTACGGAGAAACTGAATTGCAAATGCGGGAAATGCAATTCTCCCAGGAAAACGATGGCGGCTGTATATTTTACCACTTTACCATGCGAACCTTACTCAGCTCCTAATGTACAAGGAAAGCCATACTTTTGCAAAATTTGTCCCTGACTACGGTCAGGAGCTGCTACGGTACGTAACTACATTATAAGTTTGAAGATGCTACAACTTTTCTGTACGTTTTTATAAGGGTAAAGGGGGTAAGTTTCTAAAGAAACTGTGGTGCTGCGTCGGTGGGAGTATTACAAGATAATTTGGTTTTATCAACTGAGTTGATAATGTGAATTAGCCACCGTAAAGAGATTCAGAAGCTGACGTTTCGAGCGCTAGCCCTTAGTCGGAGAGAATTCGCTCCGACGAAGGGCTAGCGCTCGAAACGTAAGCTTCTGAATCTCTTTACGGTGGCTAATTCACATTAGTATCACCCAACTAGTGGACTAATGCAAATCCTGCATTTTGATTGGCTACGCTACTAGGGGACTAATAGCAATAGTCATCGAGTAGCGAAATTCGCCGGTTTTTCTTTCGTTTTTTCCCCCAAATAAATATTTGTTCAACTTGCATTTGCTAACTTTATTATTGCCTTTTCTGTCCGACTAGTTGGGTGATACTAAAACAATTAGACCCTTCGCCCTCAAGGGCCACGGGTCAATAGCCCATTCGGCTTCGCCTCATGGGCTATTAACCCGTAGCCCTTTCGGGCTACGGGTCTAATTGTTAATTATCAACTCAGTTGATAAAACCAAATTATCGTTTTTATAAGAAGCAGCCAACTCGAAAGCTTTGCTACTTTAGATGTTGCACACTGACTCGAATTGTTCATATAGTTATATAATCTCTATCATTACGTTTTCTTTACTTTTTTATTGGCTTAACTTTCTTTGGTACCTGAATAGTGTGAATAAAGATTGTTCGTACGTGCGCTAAGAATTGTGGGTAAGTGTAGCAGACTAAGTACAACGGTCGCTATCCTTTTTGAGTTATTTTTTGTAAGAGAAATATACCTCTTAGTCGGCGCGTCGGATATGTTATGGACGGGTGGTTCAGTTGATCATGGTTCCGTGCATCAGTGAGAGATGTATGTATGTCACACCAATCAGATTGGATCTACTATTAAACACCAATCAAATTTCCTGTTATAAAGGTAAATGGTATGTGAGAAGATTTGGGGTGCTTTCCATTCTGCCAAAGATTCCAGAAATTTCGGTCGGAATTCTAATGGAAGGTCCGTTTCGGTTTCTTCTGACCGGAATATTCGGAATCACCTCTGGAAGTGATCCACATATTTCGGTAGGAATTATTCCGACCGAAATTCGCCGTTCCGGCCATTTTTGACAAACCGGTTCTTTGCCCTTATTAGGGAATTCGGTTAAAGAATTAAAAATGACAACAGCCATTTGTCTTGGTTGGCCCGATTTAATCGGAAAATGTCGTTCCATTTTCCTCAGGTATTCCCACTGATCTCTGACCGGTCAGTTTGGTATAATGGAAAGCATCCTTGATTCCGATACAGTTGAGAACGGCCATATTTATTCTTCTGAAAGAGAGGAGGAAGTATTCGTATATTGGGTTTACCTCGACATTTTTTGTGGGTTAGGCTGAGGATTTTGTGGGCGAGTTTAAAAGTCACTAGCAATTGGATAATAAGTCAAAGAAATAGAGTGTTTGGGATATAAATGCGAGCATGCGATGAAGGGTGAGCTTTTCCCATTATATAAGGTTTTTAATTAAATGAGTGTTAGCCGTTCTACTACTAATGTTGATGTGGTTTCTATGATAGGAACAACTGTATTTAAGGGGACGGAATGCACTAGTGGGAATCTGAAGAGGTTGTGACCAGGTTCGAATCGTTTGCGTGTTGTAGTGAAACCTAAATATTGCTGCGGAGTCGAGGGCGAGTCGTTAATTTCAGCATCCATTGATCAGTTTGAGTGATAAGTTTCAACCAGAAAAGCGAAGAGACTACGATTAATTCCGTCAACAGAACAAAAAGAAACTATTCTGTGATGATTTTACATTTATAATGGTTCTTGTTTACTACTGGGAGGGGAAGATACGTTATAAATGAAACTTAATCTTTTCTCGTCAATGTTATCAGGGTTTTCGCTTTATCACATTAATACCCAGCACGTGTTGTAGTAGAAGAAAAAGAAAATTTATTGTTTAAGATGACTTAAGTCTTGGGAGTTTATTAGCGCATGGGGGGGTCGGCAAAATTACAGGGGGGGTTACGTTGTTTTGGAAAGATATTTAGGGGGGGTTGTCACATATTGAAAAGCCTTTTGAGGGGGGGTTGTTTTAAACTTAACATCAGCTAAATCCCACTTCCCTCTACTGACTTCAAAGCTGAATAAAGCAAAGGTTCAATAATTGAACCTTTTCTTTATTCAGACACTATTTTGACTTGTCACATTTGCCTCTACTCATTACTAGTCATTACATGTACAATTGAATTACAAAAATGAAATGACTGGATGCTGGGCACTTGGCAGTTGAGTTGTTTCATGCTAAATATTTAAATTTATACAAACCATAAACAAAGGAAAAGTTATTTGTAGAAAGGATAGGTCCCATTCATGTATTTCCCATGGTAGAACCACTGCACTGAAAATTTAGCCTGCGTAGCAAGCGTTTCCGTGGAGCAAAAAGCGAAGAAACGGGGTTTTCGGCGTTTTGCCCGCGCGAAAAATGAGGCGAGAGCAATAATAAGAAGGAGAGGGGTGGGGGAGGGGAAGGAAGGAAACGCTTGCAGCCAAGCAAGGGGGGTTGGCTAATGTGGGAAAGACTTTTCATGTAATTTTGCCGACCATGCGCTAATAAATGAAAGCCCCCTAAGTACAAGGACTTTGGTGATTGAATAATTAAGACTGACGTGTATGTTGCCGGTTCGTGATTTTTAGTCGGTTTGGAGGGGATTGTGACAGTTACATAATATACATTGGGTTGTTTCAGTGTAATGGTGGCCAGTTATGAAAGAGATGAGTTTTGCGTTTTGAAGTAGTTCATGAGTCAATAGTAAACAAATGGGAAGAGAAATTTTATTTCAGGTTACAAAGGGTAACTTGATACTTTTGTTTTTTCACAACGAGTAAATTCAATTAGAGGTCTCGAATCGTCGCTTCTAGTTCAAAGGGCATATTTTAGAGGAGACGAGACTATTTAGATTTGAAACAGTTTTAACGTTTACAAAATAAGTGGAAGTGACAATCGTCCAGTTTCGAATTCGCCTTGACCGCTGATTAAAAGCACTGAGAACGCATTTGTACAGGGTTAACCTCGACTTAAAGTAAAATATTCACAAATTCCAGCGAGAAAATGACCTGTTTACAGCTCTGTGTATTGTTTAATATTCAAATTTGTGTCACCTTCCCGCTGGTATTTATGAATATTTTTTTAAGGTCGAGGCTAACCCTGTAGAAATGCGTTGTCAGTGCTTTTATTCAGCGGTAATGGCGAATTCGAAACTGGACTATTGTTTTGTTCTTGTAGGCAAATGTAACGAGATGTTTTTATTTTAGTTACAAAGGATAATTTGAAACCCTTGTTTTCACAAGGGAGTAAATTCAATTTAATAGCGGCGGGGCTAAAGTACGGGTCACAGGTCACAGGTCACAGTTCACAGGTCACAGTTCACAGGTCACAATACAAAATACCTGTGAATCTGCGGTGAGTTCGTATTTGGTTCGTATCTATTTATTTCGTATTAGCCTAATAACACGATGATGTCCTATTTCTCTAAGATTCCTAGTTTGAGATTTCAAGAAATATTTTAGCCTAAATGTTTGACTTTAAACTTTTTTGATGTTGGTGTTCACGTTTCTCAAGTTAGTGGTTTTTATACCGAAGGGATAATCACTTACACAATCATAAATAATTTGACCGCATTTGGAATTGTAACTGAGTATTATAAATTTTGATAATGAATACTTTGTCAGTTCTTTAAGCACTAAACACTAGTGACAGTTAATCTAACGTAATAAAATTGTTTTCTTCCACTATGATTTTAGAAATAGTGGTGTTTCCATCTTTAATTTCAAAATAGCAAAATAAATGATAGTGTTGTGGTACTGTGTAACAGAGGTTTAATTTCGACTCTCACGTGAAATCGACATACCTACTGATCGGAATCATTCAATTATAAAACAAAAACACCCTAGTACTTTTATACCGTCCATGCTTCTTTCGCACACCGTTTACAGTAGTGTTTCTTATATACCGATGGAATACCATTTGGGGACTTTCGGAGTTTGGTAAGGGTTAAAAGAATAGACAATATACTAAGAAATATAGTCACTTTTGACGCACCTTGAGTGGCTATTTCGATCGACGTCTTGGCGCTCAATCGCAATAAAGAACGTAGTCTTTTTTCATAAAATACGTGTGTACATCAGTGATATGATCTGGTGGTGGCTAGTAAAACGCACACGTTGCTATTTCACTAACCGATAGCTTTTATATGTGGATAAAGTATGGTAATAAAAGTACAAGATCCTCTAAAAAACAAAAAGAAAGCGACAACTCACCTTATACTCGGCCATTTGTGCGACCATGTACTCGACTTCTAATCCGGGGTAGGGAGGATATCAGGGCTAATAGAGACCATTAGTAACGTCCCAGTAAACCATTAGCAAATAATTTTTACTAGAACAAGTAGTGCTAAAGAATGTTGAAATCTCAAACTAGGAAATTAGAGAAATAGGACGACATCATCAGGTTAGTAGGCATGAATAGAGAATACAAACTAAAAGATACGAAGTAAATGATACGAACCAAATACGAACTCACTGCAAATTCACAAGTATTTTTTTTTTATTGCGACCTGTGACCTGTGACCTGTACTTTAGCCCCGCCGATTTAATAGAGGTGATGAATCGTGACCATTTGTTCACAGGGTCCAGAGGAGTTTCGTGTGAATAAATAAATTACTTAATTAAAGTCCCACCTTGAAAAATCTCTACACTTGTCGCTTAGCACGATTAATTAGCCCAATGGGATCTTTATAAATCTACTGTAAACGATTTATTCGCTTCTCATCTGACCCAGATCGACACCTAGATCGACTTTGTTGTTCGCCATTTTGAAAATCAATAACCGCAAGCCATAGCCTCGCTGGCGCATGGCACGTCGCCCGAAGGGCGACCGAGGCTCGACCGAGGCACGAAGTGCCGAATAAAAAAAAGGACAAGTCCGTATTTTATACTGTAAGCCGATCTTGCGAGCCCTCAGACACTTGGTTTGCGGTATACAGAACGCGATCGTTAACGCGATCAAAATAACCCGATTATTTCAGATGTTTTCGACAGGTTTTGATGTTCCAACGACAAACACATCTCCTCTGGACCCTGTGTTTGTTTGCTATATTTTGGCGTCTTATAATAGTTATACAGTTTTTCATGTGTCTTTCTTTTTTCTGGGTTACTTTTCATAACGTCTTCTTGGTTTTGATATCGATATTAATTCAAAACCGAAAAATATCTACGATGAAGAAGAAGAAGAAGAAGATACTTTTATTTAACTAGGGTAACTCCTTCAGTTAAAACAACTGTTATCATTAGAGGCCCTAGATAATAAAAACTAATATATAAATAACAATAATAATTACTAATATGAAATAAGAAAGTTAAAAATATGATCACAATGTAGAAATAACTAAGCTGATATTGATGATTGTTAGGATCAGAACATGCTTGCTATAAACTGAGTTAAATTCAATTATACGTTGACTAGTAAAAACGTGATAATCTTACTTTTCACGGGAACGTTTGTAACACGATACTTTTGTTTTTCTCGTAAAAGTTATACAACACAATCCCCTTGTTTTCTTTAAGTTCGTTAAGGGCGATGTGCTTTTTCTTCACTGCTGGAGATAAATATCTAAGAAAAAATGGAAGAAGAAAAGATTTTTTCAAAACACTAACTGTCATTTCACGGATAAACAAAAACTTATGTAACTATCAGATTATCACGTCTCACAGGTCGAGTCACGGAACAGCACGTTCTTAATCTGATGACCCCAGTGATGACCCCATGTTAGGTCCGATGTAATATAGACTCCTTCGACCTTGTGGGTGTTGACTTGATCTATGAGCGAGCCATCTATATATATCGGGGGTGTAGAAAAGGGTTTATATTTGAGGAAGTCAATGAGCATG
>CM042754.1:23336840-23366612 GCA_022496165.2 Catalaphyllia jardinei | reverse complement strand
TTATTTGTTTTGTTATACCTCCCAACTCAAAACTAGAAAATACTGAAAAGAAATCTTTTGCTTTGTGCTGGCTGGCTCACAAATTTGCTGCGGTTTCAAGGAGCATGACCTGATCACGTGTGAGTTGAAAGTTCAAGTTGTTGTTTCCCTAGGGAGTTGGTGAGCTACTGAGTTTTGTTCACCCTAGGGACTTACTTAGTGAGTTTTCACCCATGACACGTGACACATTCTCCTCCAATCAGAAAACGTGTTTGAGTTGGGAGGTATAACAATAAGATTTCATTCACGTGCAAATTAAACTCATTTTCATATGAATGGTTGTGCGCCAAGCCTCGCTTTGTTAGAGAGGCTTAAGGCAACTTGCAAATCAGCTATTAAGGACATACAGTAATACATGTAGAGTGAAAACAGCATTAAGTGTACCCCGGTTTAAGCAAAAAGCCTTTATTAATATAATCAATCACCTGAGAAAGTCGCAACATTCATCCCATAGTATCTGTGAAATGAACCTCTATTAAGGACACACTAGCAGGTAGTGACTAACATGTAGGTGTCATCTAAATGCAGTCTTAATGTTATAACCTTTCTTTCAGTGTAATCAAAGTTAAATCCTTACCTTCAAGATAAGAACCCACTTTACAACGGAGAGTCCAAACCCAGATATTGCACCATACCGCCCAGCAACTGTCCTGGTCATACAATAAGCAGCAAAGAATCCCAGCCAGTTAAAAACAAATGCCACTGCAATGACACAAACCAAAAAACTGTTGTTTAATTGTTGGGATTATAAAGGGTATGCACATACAATTCTATTGGCAGTTTGATGCTCCCCAGAGACAGCAAAAGACAAGACGAAACATTGTGTGAAATTCAATGTAACACCAACTTGTATCTATAGACAATAATATTTTGACTGATTAAACATAATTAATTAACATATGTTAAACAAGGTGAAGCACAAATACAGCTGTGCAGTTTGCCATTTGCAATAGAACTCAAACCACTCACTGATAAAGCAGATCACAAAGAGCCAGTCATTTCCAAGATCAACTTCTGCAAAATGAGAAAAAAAAAAGAGAATAAAAAAAAACCCTATTTAAACCCAGGCTTTCAATAAGATTTGAAGAAGGCATCTGCCCATATAATAGTAGGCGGCTGTGACTATTTAGGTGGCCTTCAGCCACTGTTTCAAGGGGGTCTGGGGGCATGCCCCCCCCCCCAAATTAGAAATTTAGAAGCTCAGAAATGCGATTTCCAGGGTTCTTGGGATGAGAAAGTAAAGTTATTGATGCATGCCATTAACCCTTTGTTTGGCAAATTTCTGTGTGTTTTTTAAGAGCTTTTGTGAACATGTAAGGTAACTGAGTTTGGCAGGAGTGCTTGTCACATGACTTACCAAGGTTCAAGCTGCAACCCCACCCTTAAAATTACACCAAACATCATAATATAAGCCAGTGTGGTCGTAAAGCTATGAGAAGATGCTGTCATTCAACTGAAAGTATAGCTGATTTCTTGAAAATATTCACAAACTTCTTCCTCCTTAAAGAATTTGATGATTACACTGGCCACTAGTTCAGTAGTAATTTATACTTTGACAATTTCTGTACTGTTTCTGATAGTTCTAATTCTAGCTTTGTTGACCGTTTTAAAAATAATAACTGTGACAGTGTATTTCCAAACGATGAGTGAATAAGGTATTTCATTTCTTCAGCTAATGGCCCTCTGTCTGGCTCAGGAGTTTCGGAAGATTGCGGAGATGACGAGGCTGAATCATCTGAATTATTGCATTATTGTGTCACTTTGTTTTCTGCAATTTATATTCTAACTAAGCAAAAAAGAACACAATGGGTTTATAAGAAAACAATATTGCAAAGTCAAATTTTATTCAAAAGTACCTGTTCCGGTTCGTGGTTTATTTGTAACAAATGAAAACAATTTGCTCTGTCCGAGGCTGCCCTTGGCCGCCATCTTTGTTCAACCAACCATGTGATAATAGCTTGGGAGCGAGGCTAAATTTCATTATGATACTGCTGAAAATGGCTAAGCATTTCTCAATCAGTTGCAATTCATCACAGTACAGAAATCGTGTTGATGTGTGCTTTACTCTAAAAATCTCAAGGCAAGTGTGCCCTATATTTTATCAGATTTATTTGAACTGAAAAATGGGTAGGCTGTAAACATTTTAAGAGTTATATTTTTGAAGTATTTGTTGACAAACATGGCCAAGTAGCTGGTGACTTAATGACTCGCAGCCGCCAGAGCTCCGGCTGTAGCCAGCTTCTAATGAAAGCCCTGTAAACAAAGGAAACATCTTCCAAAAATATTTTTTATCATACCTATTCCACCATCAATCAGAAGGGCATTCCTTTCAACCTAAAAGAACAAGCAATACATATTAAATATTATACTTCACTGATAAAACAAGTTCTAATTAAACTGCAACTACCATTACACTGTAAACTCACTGTGGTCATGAATTTTCCCAACTATAACTGGCACGGCAGTCTGTAACTCACCAAATCATCATGTTGCTCTTTGACCCTTTCAGCTTCCTCATATGTTGGTAACTTGGCAGCAATGTCATAAGATGGTGGTAGATCAGTATCTGAAGGTGGACATCACATGCAGCCATTATTAGAGTTGAATATTGAATATTGTAACAATAGCAAGAAGGACCTCATCCCCCAAAATAGCCTGCAGAGCAGGCGAGATTTCTTCGAGCGAGCGCTCACATCATCTTGAATTTTTGCATGCAGTGGAAGACTGGAGAGAGAAACAAAGTTCTACCAAGGGGGTGAGTGACAGGCAAGAGAAAGGATAGGGGAGAGGGTGGGGCAAAGAAAATCTCACCTGCCTGAGATCATTGTTTTTTTAGGAAACTCAGTTCGCCCACGAATGGAGTTTCTGATTGGTGCAGCTCGACCCTACCTGTCAATTGTCTGTCAGTCACCAGTCAAATTCTTTCATTTCGTTTGTGCGGGACATGGCAAGCTCTGTTGAAGGTGGTGTTATTAGTTTCAATTCCGCTCGAGGAATCTCTTAAGTTTCTATGCGAACTTGGAATCTCTCACGCATTACGAACAGAGCAAAAGGACGTAATTTCTACACTGGTATCTGGAAAAGATCTGTTGGCAGTGCTACCCACTGGCTTTGGGAAAAGCTTACTATTTCAGACGTTGGTACTCAAGCAAATAATGACGGGGAAACCTTTGAGCGTGGTTGTTGTGTGTCCGCTTCAAAGTATTATCTACAATGAGTTGGCTGAAGCTGCACTCACAGATTGTCGTTTGGAGGATATAGACTCTGGCAAATATCAACTCACACATTTGCTTCTGCAGGAGAGGTTTTATCCAAGCCATTTCTTTCTTTGCTTAAAAAAACAGCCTCTCATAATTATCTTGATTCAGATCTTCGAAGAAGGGGAAGAAAATTGCTTTTCGTGACAACCTATACCTCTACATGCATGTGTTGTTGTTTTTGTTGGGAAACGAGACTTCTGGTGTCATCTGGTGTCATTGTAGCACAACTCATCAGGGGGTGTTTTGTGGTTTAACAGGCTTTTCAGGCAGGTGTCTTCTTATTTTCCCCCTCCCCCATCCCCCAACGTCTAACATGGCAGTCCAACTCGACCTAACTCGATCGCCCCAACAAGACGCCTGCACTGCAGGCTACCCCAAAAAGGTATATATAAAAAATAGACATGTACACAGAGGTGAGAAGATATGAAATTTTATGTTCAAGTTGCAAAACAACCTTATTAACTGTCATTTGGTAGGATTTGTTAACCATGTGCAACGCAATGGCACAAAATGATGTTATAGAAAATATGACACTATAGTTCCAGATGTAACTTTGTATGAATTTTACGAGTGGTGTATTCCCCAGTAAAACATTGGAGTCTAAAATGTGAGAGATTTATAGAGATCAACTGGTTCGGACCATTTATGACAAAAATAAATCCACATCAAGACATACATATCTGTATGATCTTGTTCTTTCTAAATTATGCCGTCTAATATTCTGAGTTCAAATAATATCATTTATTTCCCAAATAATTTATTTCGAAAACAATATTATTTTACTTCTCGCACCATCACATATTAATATTGAAATCTAATAACATTACCTGGAACACCGCCATGTTCATCAGTGGGTTCATATGGTGGAGGCGGAGAATACAGCACAGCATCATCAGGGGGTGGGACAATCGTCAAGGTAACAGGAACTGGGGAAGGAGAGGGTGGTTCACTTGTGGCCACCTGAAATATACACATACAACAATCAATTTTTTGAACAGTGCAACAGTTTCTCAATCTACTCAAGATGCAGCCTCAATGCAGCACTTGTAGTAAGCACACCATTAAATATGTACTCATTAGTCACACACTACGAGCAAAATGTTACCAAGGACATTTACAACTACTAAACACTGCTACAGTGTGTACCATCACTGCTAATGACATCTATATATAAAGATGGATGCATAGCCATCGCCTTCAATCCATCAGGACAGGAGAGTCCTCTTTTTATGTACAGATTACTACAAGTGTTGACAATTCGCAATTTGTAATAAGTATGCATCACAACCTATTACTGACAGCCACCTAAATTATCACAATAATTATTATTGAGATAATTATTGCCAGGTTTCTCAGAAGTTTAACCCAAACCATTTTATGTATCATGAACTGAGAGAATGAAGTATCCTGCCTAACAACCCAAGACAAAACACTATGAATCCCAAGTCAATGCATTAATTTATGATCAGGTCACTGTGACTCAGGGAAGAGATCAGGAAATGTTTCTATGTAAAGAGTCTGAGAAGGTTGTACTCCCAGCTGCTGAAATAGGTGCAGTGCTCCTTTGCTAACAAAAAATATTCAAAATTTATAAATTTAGCTTTCTGAAGTACAGTACAATATTGAGGAAAAGGTTGTAGTTGTTCATTGTGGCAAATGCGATAATAAAGTGTACTAACGTTTCTCTCACAATATTCATATGTGGTCACTTGAGATCATACATCATGACGTTTTGACTGCTTCCTGCTAGCCCTCATTGCCTGAAGAAGTCCAGCAGTAAGTAGTCGAAATGTCACAATCTACATCTTAAACACGGAACGATCCTATATAACGAGGCTGAGGTGTTCAGCCTGTCAATCATGAACGACCAATGCTCCCAACTGATTGGCACATTGCCATTAAATTCTGGAGAGCGTTGACTGTAATTTTCTGTTTTATTTTACTAGTAAGCTATGCCTTTTAAACTAAATCAACGATAGCTTCAAGAGAACAGTTTAAAAAGAAAATTGACTTTTTTAATTTCAACTTCTTAATTTTATTCCTCCACTTGCCAAAGCCTATCATTTAAATTTGAGCTGCTCACTCGAATTTATCAAATGCAGTGTCTAGTTCTTATGATGCCAGAATGTCTTTGTTCCTTCGAGGACTAAGGCAGTTGAGAGGGAAGTTTGGAAACCAGTGCTCGAACTTAACGTTTAGTTCTGGCATTCCACTGGACCAGTAGGCTTAGAATTTACTGGACTCGGGAGCATAGTTACTGGTCCACAGTCCCACAGTCGATAAATAAGTATTAAAATAAGTGTTTAACTAAAGGTCCGCAGTCAGTGGATAACGTATGTAGTAAGCTCTAAACTTAAATGCTACCGCAGTCCGCAGTCCCGCAGTGGATGGAAGAATGAGGTATATTCGTGGTTTTTATATACAGGCAGTATTTGAAAACACGTATTAAGTGGCCTGGCAATCTGAAGTTTACCCCGTTTCTTTCCACGATCCCTGAAATTTCTGTGACTTTTTGATCGGAGCTGCAGCAGGCGTTGTAGATGTCATGTTACTCTCTCCATCTTGCTTTCCTCCGAAGAAAGTATTCAGAGAGCTTTAAACTTGTTTTTGTTTGGACATTTCAGCAAGTTGTATTTTGAAAGAAAATATAGATCCCATCAAGTTTTGGAAACACGGAAAGGAAACCTGTCATATTGATTCCCACAATGCATTTCATTTCAGAGGAGAACACCTTGTATTTTTCCTCGATGTTTCTGAAGCGTTCGTTTTCGGAAATTCTTTGTTTGCTTTGTCACCTTCAGCCCTTTTTGGCAAGATATAAGTTAAAGTAATTATTTATTGGGGTGACTTTACTCGTCAAGAGGACAAGTGGCAAAAAACTCAGTCGTTTTGGGCAATTTTTTACTCATTTTCGACGAGTGCTTTGGCAAACACAATGTTTGTTTTAATTGCACTCAGCCATTAGTCTGCCTTCTCCTTTCTAATGTCAATATTCAGGCAAAATCTCACTTTACCATCTTTCAAGTTCTCTTGTTTCTTCATAGTACTAGCTTGCAGGCATAAAGTAGACAGATTTTTACTGGCAACAAGCTATTTTTGACAACCCTGACACATGAGCCACATTATATTAAACTCTCCTCCAGGAAACTCTGTGGTCCAAACAAGGGTCTTGCACTTCACCCTCAATCTTCCCACCTCTTGATAAAAAAATGTCTACACAATATCATATTTCAAAATTACTGATAAAGGACAAACTGCCAAACTCAAACCTATGCTATTACAGCTTGCCGACATTATACACTGCAAAAACCAAGAGAGGTTGAAAGTTTTAAAAGCTTGAGTAAGAACATACCATTGTTATCTTATGTAACAAAAGTATCCCGCCTAAAAACAACATAAATAAACACTAACCATGTGTAGATTTCTGATTAGATAAATTACCAGTGATAGACTAAAATGAACTGGCAGTTTCTCTACGTGCCTATTTTTTTTGAGTCAAATCGGAAAATAAACTGCATGTGTCAATACTGTTAACTAATTAATGTAGACAGTTCTTATCATAATGGACAAACTTTTTACCAAGTGAATTCCAGTTTTCCACCATCAATACATGTACCTGAGGCACAAGAACAATTTTAATTGCCCCCATAGGGTTATGAACAAAATGTGAGGAAGCATGTTAGAAGTCCCACAGTGAGTAAGGAGTAAGATGTGTTAAGTGATGATGATAGATCTATACAGTATTATATTTGTTTACAGAACAATCTCAGCTGAACAGCAAGGTATGCAAGGTGTTTTGTAGACACAGGCAAGTCAGGTTTAAAGAACTCTAGTATGAAGCAGGCAGCAGGTAAAGTTATCATACAAGGAAAAATTGCCAGCTACTGAAGCATGTTTTGCCAGGGCTGCTGGCAGTTAAGTTCCGCAAAATGAGCATTATACATTCCCTCAAAGGTGTAACAGTCCTGCAGTCTCATCAATGACGTACATAATGTAAGGGTACATTTGTTTGGGATCAGTCCGGAATAAGAATAATTGGAATACTATGAGTAAGCGTTTCTTTCGGAGCAATTCTCATTCTGTAATCCCTGGATTTCCATTCCGGCTATTTTGCTCCTGGGAGCAGAATAGCCAGAAGGAGCTAGAATAATGACGTCATCGTTTCTGCTGAGGCTGTCGAGAAAAAGAAGGGCTTCTGGTGGAGCAGAGAGGACACTGCTGTCAATTTCCCAATATAAGGAGCATGAGAAGCTTTTCAGAAATGTAAATTGTGCGGAAAAAGCATTTGGGAGCTAATAACAAAGTATGGAGGCAGAAAATCCAAACTTGAGCGCACTACCTGAACAGGTTGAGGGAAAGTGGAAATCACCAACACTCGCTTTTCGCAAGTGTTGTGACCACAACAGTATTTCAGGAAATTACTGAAAAGAATGCCCACTTTATAGGGAAATTGCAGAGTTCTATGGTTGCAAGCCTGATGTTTGCCCGTATGTGACAAGCAGCAGCTCTGGGAAAGCGGATTATGTGCGCCCTCAGACCCAGTCACAAGAAGAAAAGCTAGAGCAAATGGAAGAGGAAGACAAGAATGAAGCAGAGGTGATAGTTGTGTTGAAAAGACCTGCTACAAGTCAAGAAATATCCAGAATATCAAGAATAATCGTTTGTTTGGCAAACGAAAAACTTACCTATTCCGGAATATATTCTTATTCCGGAATATCCCAAACGAACTCGCCCTAAGTTAAATATTGCCAGTCGAGCAAATATCATAAATGTAAGCTTATATCACAGTTTATGTTATACGCCAAAATTTATCCTGATATCTGATCTTCATTAATGCGTCAAGCCACTGCTCGCCTCGAATAGCTGTAGCTAACTGCAAGCAGTGGTACATCATATTTTGTATTTTGTCTATTTTCCTAATAAACTTGAAACTTGACATGTACAGCTATACTTGCGACAACGTTCACCACGGATTCACAAGATTTTCGACAAGGTGGTCTCGTTCTTTAAATAAAGTAGTGAGATTTAGATTTTACGGGTGGTAAACTCAAGCTTAATAAGCTTAGTGAATAAGTCATATGTCGGCGCAGCAAACTTTACGTATGTACAAATATTGTTTTTATATATAGACGCAGAAACGCAAGACAAATAAAAATACCGTGTTTATCAGTCAAGAACAAGCTTTGAATTAAAGGAAACTTGATCAATCTACGATGCCTTTCAAGATCCCAATAAAAAAAGTACAAAAGATAAGCTTCAGAACTTGATAAAATGGTAAAATCTAAGCGAAATTAGCTTCTATTATATATAACGAACAACATGATAAGCCGAAGTGAACAGACGATTCACCCACCGGTTCGTAACGCTGATTTGACGCCATCACGGGCTTCTAAGGAAAGCCTAAAAGCTCTCCAGATATTTCCGTCCTAACTGTTACGTTTCCTTTCTCTCTCTAACGAACACAACACACTAAACTCGTGGAAAACGCGAATCACTCAATATGGCGACGACTTGATTATTCGAACAAGGAAAGCACTCCGAGACTCGTTTTGACGAGATACATGACGTCACAACATTACATTGTCCACGACACAGGCAACCCAGATAAACGACATCCTTCTGATCTGGGTTGGTAAGCTAGACTTTCTGTTAGTCCTGTTACAATTCTCCTACTATTAAAATGTAGCTCAAAATGCAGCAAAATGGAATAACCCAACCTCATTCCCACACCACCTGGGAATGGAGTTAGGAAACAACAATTCTTTGATTAATTTTTAAAACTTTTCAAAAGCAAAGCATTACCCAGCCTGTCCTTAAACTGTGCAAACAAGGATGGATCATGGATCATTAACCATCATGTTTTTCAGAAGGGGGGAGGTGAGGCTGCACAATTTCCAAAAAGAAATTCCTGCACAGGAGAGCCATGGAAAAAAACTGATCAAGAGCTTTCCACCATCCAGGTCCTGTTATTTATGTTAAAAAATCCTTTCACAGGCTTTTGCCTACCAAAACAAAATAAAGCACAACTTGAAGGTGTGAAAAAATGTTATGCCCCAGAATTGCTGCCCCCCCCCCATTCCTTTCAAAAAATACTGGTCACCACCATGGTCTATCCGTAAGGCAGAATGGGGTGTACCTCACTGATGTAGTAACCTGTCTGGGGTGGAAATTATGAGCATAATATACTTGAAAGCAAGGAAAAGGGTCAGTCACTGTCCAAGAACCTGGAACATAAAAACATTTATTCTATCTCTAAGTTAGTATGCGCGCTGTGATTGGTCAATTTAGTGGGCCGTACTCTCCCGCATGGCCCGCTAAAATTTAAATTTGTTTATGTTGCCAAACTGTTGCGTGATTTATCACCAAAATTTCTTGACTTATTTAGCAAGGAAAGGTTTAAAACTTTCTTTTACTTCAAAGTGCCCCTGTGATAAAAAAAAAAAAGACTTCCTTTTTTTCTTGAGATTCTGAAAGTGTCTGCTTAACACTTGACAGGCAAAATTCTGACCTTTCATTTTATCCAAAGGCCGTTTACTTTGAGTGTAAGTTTTGGATTTCACGATCCGCCATCACTCACTTTCAAACCTGACCAATTTGACCTCAGAGGGTTGGATCCGGGAAAAGTGATGTCAAAGGCTCACCAGCTTAAAATTTCAGCGTGTGAACGCAGCTTATTATGTATGCAAAGTGCAAGTTTATAAGTGTGAAAGCCCAAAACTCCTGCGCTGCATATCAATTCTGCAGCGTACACACGCATCGCATTCTTAAACTAGTAAGCCTTTGACGTCATTTTCTCCTCGATCCAGCTTTCTCAAGAACTTAAATTTAGTGATGGCGGATCATTAAATAGGGAAGTTCCAGTTAAAATAAACAGGTGCCTTTTTTAAATCAAAGATTAAAACTTGGGTCACTTAGTGTTTAGTTAACATAGTTTGGAAATCCAAAGGAAAAAAATAATTTATTTTTTGTCACAGGGGCACTTTAAATTGTCTGCTAAAGTGTAGTAATGACTTTAAAATGATTTCAAATTGACTAGTGCTTCAGAAATTTGAGGCCGTTCCTCATTGATAAAAATCGTTCCCTAACCCGTCAGACACACTAGAGATAATAATAAATATCTTACTAACCTCGTCTTCTCGGTCCGTACTGTAAGTTACGGATCCTCATTTTTTCCCCTGTGATTTTTGGCCCCCACGCTTCGCGCTTGGGCCATAAATTGAAGGAGAAAAAACTCGGTCCGTAACTTATGGTACAGACCTCGAACTCGGTTAGTAAGAGGTATGCACTTTTACGGGTTTGACAATTAATATCACTTGCATAACTCCACTCTCCCACTGTTCCACCTACACCCCACACCTCATCTCGACCATCACTATAAAATAACTTATTTTGTCAGTATAAATAATTATTGTTGGAAGAGACTGTTCAGTCTAGAGAGTTGTTATGTCAGGGACATCAAAGCAAAAAGTAAGAATCTGAGCCTACTGAAAGATGAAAAGCACTTTAAGGAACCAAAAAAACTCAAGGTGAAAAGGAAGAGAAATATCACTGCTTTTTCCATTCTCCTCCCCACAATATAGCATTTTTCATGAAGAGAAAAAAAGAACATGCACTCTTATAATAGGAATACATTTTGATTATTTCTGTAACTCCACTCTCCTCCATCATATCCCTCCCTACCCCCTGCCTCAATCACCACATGAAAGGAACTTTTTAAAAGTCACTTCTGTTTGTGTATTGGATCAGAAACCATTAAGCCAACAGAGTAGTTTAATAGGTCAAGGGGTATCAAAATGATAAATTAAAGAGCTTCAGCTTACTGCTTGCTCAAAGCAAGCAAAACCAGTCAACCAGGAGAAAAAAGAAAAATGACTCCTTTTTCCATTATCCCCACCCCCCCCCCACCCTCGCCCAACATGATACTTTTAATGAAGAGACCATCTAAAAATGTCTATATCATTATATTGCACATATTCAGCAATATTACAAATTAGTTTACACATTTCAAAGCAGAATGTCTAAATAGTACTATACATTAACACAAGCCACTGGTATTGATTGTTTCATTTCTATAAAAATAGTATTACTGAAAAAAAAATCCTAGAATTAACATGGTTCTAAAACAATAAAATATGTCAAGCCATTTTAATGTGATTTCTTCTTTGGTGCTGTTTTGCCATTATTCCCCATGCAATCTAACATTATTTTCCCTGTTGCTGTCATGCAGAGGAAGGGAATAACTATCCAAACACCATTTGGAATAATGTACAGGATGACAAGTTTCTTCAAATCACTATAGTTTACAAAGTCTTGTCCACCACACACAGGGGTCGACATCAGGAAATATAACACTGTCTTTGCAAATGTCATGGTAGATACCATGAAGGCAAGCAGTACTGCCAGACCAGCTTTGCCCTTGATATGCTAAAACAAAACAATAACCAAGTGTTAAAAATCCAGGAAATAAATAGATAGATATAACTAACCACAAATGCTGTTGTCTCATCATAAGCCCTCCCATTTGGTCAAAGCTGCCAAGACACTAAAGAATGATTGAAACTCTAAACACGTTTGAGAGGAATATTGGGAAAGTTGACCTATTTAGATGTTTTTTAGGCTTTTTAAATTTTTTAAGTAATAAATTTTTTTCTAGTATCTAGCTTACCATAATTATTTCACAGTATAGTGTCCCCCATTAGCTTTTCACCAGGTAATGAAGAGGAGATAGGTTAATGACATGATTCGTAACACAGCTGAAGCTTTAATTAAACTGGGATAACGATAACAGAACAAGACTTGTTCTAGTGGGCATACAGACATAAGTAGAACCACACCAGGCCCGAGGCCACGCATGCCTATAACTAGTGAACTGCTGTCCAGTACTGGCATTTAGCTCCAAGTTTTTCAAAGTTTTCCCATCTATCTCTAAGAACATTACTTCCTAATATAAGCCCCCTCCCCCAGATAAAAGCCCCCCTCTAGGTTAAAATAGAATAACATTGGAATGATAATTTTGATATTTTGACATAAAAACAGCATAGGACAAATGTGTATGATCAATGCTGCTGTTAGCAGCTCAATTTGAAACAGTTTATAAACAGATATAGGCCCTTTCATCTATATGCCCATGCAAAACTACTAAAAAATTGCATAAGTGGCAGTTTATAGTTACCAAAACTGTAAGATGAACTATGGGATGTAAGACATTCTAATTCAAAATTCCAATAAATTCCAGTCTAGATCAAACGGTTCATAAGTGCTAGTTTCCACACTGTGAGAATCTACAACTATTGCTACTCAGCCTGGATGGAACACCTTCGTCAAGCAGCCCCATCAATATTATCTCAGTGTCCATTTACGCTCGGACTTATAACTGAGAAAGCTATTAAATATATAAGTAAAGTTCTTGTCCAAAAATACAGCAGAGGAACTGAGCGAAGCTTAGCTCTGGATCCATCAAGCAGAAGTCTAATGCAGGGACTCTTGTTTATAATTTTTGCCCAAAATCTCATACGCTGAAAACTAGCTTAAGCTAAAAAAAATCGGAACATTGAAGAATGTACACCAATCAGTCTTCTGAGCCTACCATGCACACTTGCAAAAAAAATTTAACCAATGATATGTGTTAAAGATAATTTATTTTCTTTCAAGATACCGGAAATTACTTCACTGGAAGTTAAGCGCAAAATGATTGAGTTTTAGTTGTAATTGAGTTTCCGGATTAAAGAAAAGGAGTGCTTACGCCATAAAAAAGTAAAAAATGTTGTTGTGGTTTTTTCGTCCAGGGAAAATTTTCAAAATTTTGGAGCTTTTTGGAACCTAAGGAGAAACATTATTCTGGTCCTTCGAGCTGGATCAAAGCCTTAAAAACTTGGAAATTCTTCACTGAGGAAAAGTGGAAAAAAGGGTTTTGGACGTGGAGTGGATTTGTGTGGTGCTCTCAATCGGTGTTTTCTCTGTCAAACGTGAGGAAATTTTGTGGCGATAACAAGACAGCTAAACGAATTAGCGGGTCAGGTTACTGGCATCAGCGGCGGCGTTAAACCAAGAAGTCTTGAATTAGAAGGCATTAAAGCTACTTTGGAGCGTTTGGAAACAACTAAAGAGTAAACTTTCAAAATACTGGAAGAATTACGGACATTGTATCAGCAACAGAAGGACACTGAAAGGCAAGTTAAAGTTGGAGACGAAGCGGATGAGCTACACGAGTGAATTGAAGGTGAAGCTAGTGCCGCTCATCGTGTCTTGACAACAGTTACACAGAGTATTCATCCGGTAAGTCCACCTTCTTACTCAAGTACCTCTAACACTAGTTTACTGCATAGAAATGGTGATAGTGGTTGGAATAATCTGGAAAGAATTCGCATTCCAACATTTAGCAGGAACAAAACTGAATTTCAGCACTGGAATGCTACGTTTATAAGTTGTGTAGATGCAACTGCAATGTCTGCTCAGTTCAAAATGTTGAGATTTGGGGCATGTTTAGCGGGCGAAGCTTTAGAAACGATCAAAGGTTTAGGATATTCTGAAACAGCTTATGAGGCAGCTAAGTTGAGGCTACTGAGAAAATACGTTGGAAATTGTCAGGAAATTTAAAGTCATGTAGACGAGTTAACCAAAATGAAACCAATCAGAGAAGAAAATGCCAAAGAATTGGAACATGCTAGAGCGGGGAGTAATTAATCTTCAGGAAAACAATTGAGTGGCGGATTTAGAAGCAGGAACTTTGTATACCATTATCCTTGAAAAACCAGAAGAGAAGCTATTGTCCCAATATATTTGCTGGGTAAAGGAAAACCGAAGAGTTGAGTCTCTCATTACGCTCAAAGATTGGACTACTGAAGAGGCTGAATACCAGATTCAGGCCACTGAAATTAAACACGATTTAAAGTCAGGAAATACAAATGGGAGATTGCATGACAGAAAGAGTAAGTCTCATGGAATCAACCAAACTGACGATAAAAAGAAAGGGACATGCAAGCTCTGTGATGCAAACCATGCTGTTTGGAACTGAAGCTAGGACTCTGTTACAGGTGACTGGGTGATGATCACCTTGGTGGGGAGTGCACAAGAAGTAGAGTGTGTAATATTGATGGTTGCAGGGAGAGGCACAACCGGCTGTTACAGGGCAATTGAAATGGAACCAAGCCTCAGTCTTGTTCAATGGGAAGCCAGCCTCACAGAACCCAACTGTAGGGAACCCAGCTGCAAGGAATCCAGCCTCGGAGCACCCAGTCACAAGAAACGCAGCCACAGGCTAACCAGCCTTGACCAACCCAGCCTCAAGATCAACTCAAGGAAGACGAGAAGTCCAGTCAAACAGAAATGACAACACTCTGGCACAGGGAATTCAAGGACAAGGCACTGGCAGTACGCCTAGCACAGAGGGGGATGCTGACATCAATTCAACTACTCTCAAGATACAAGAAAAGACACAGACAGATACAGTGGCACTGCAAACTGTTCCAGCAATCCTGAAGTATGGTAAGAAGAAAAGTTTTGTAAATTGTTTTTTGGATGAAGGTAGTAACACTACATATGTTAATGAAGATGTAGTTGAAGAGCTTGGTGTTAAAGGGGAGAAGGAGTTAATAACTGTGAACGGGGCAAGATCGACGTGTTGTTCAGGACAGATAACTATCATTTATGTACCCCAAAAAAGAAGTGCTTGGTGGAGCCGGGGAGCCATGTGCAAGACTATGCCCTCTAGGGTGGACTGCAGTGGGAAGGATGATATTGAGAACACAGGAGCAGATCACAACACCAGTTTGTGTCATACGTATCACATGCAACAGTTTGGGGAAGTAACACCAACAGAAGAACAGTCTGATGACTTGAATGCAACTTTGAAGCGCATCTGGGACCTAGAGACCATGGGGATCACACCTCTGAGATCAGTGATGACTTCTGATGAATCAGTTACTTGGCATCAAGTTAGCTCGTCTATCCAGTTCGAGATTGGTCATTATAAAGAACCTGTTCCTTGGTGGAATGAGCGACCAAGTCTTCCAAACAACAGGCCTTTGGCTGAGAAGCGCTTAGAGTCCACAGAACGAAAATTGGAGAAGAACTCAGAAATAGCAGAGGCCTATCAGAAAGTTATTGAAGAGTATTCAGAGAAGCATTACATCCACCGAGTGCCTTTAGAGGAACCTACACCCACCACAGAATGGTTACTTCCTCATTTTCCAGTCGTGCTCGCTGACAGGACCACAACAAAAACGAAGATCATGTTTGATGCGTCAGCTAAGTTTCAGGGAAAGAGTTTGAACAGTGAAGCATTGCCGGGACCGAAATTGCAGGCAGACATGTTTAGTATTCTAGTCAGATTTCGAAAGGAACTTGTTGCCCTTGTGGGTGACATAAGTCAAATGTATGATCAGCTTGTCCTACCTCTGGAAGACAGACCACTACATAGATGTCTATGGAGGAATTTGGATCTGGGCAAGGAACCAGAAGTCTAGGAATTCTTGCGATACGTGTTTGGAGGGTGTTATCGTCCTTTTTGTGCGCAGTATGTATGGCACAAGCATGCGGATGATCATAAACCAGAGTACCCTCTAGCTGCTGAAGTTGTGAAGAACAGTTGTTACATGGATGACCTCATGCCCTCAGTGGAGACGGTTGAAGCAGCAAAGCAGATGCGAAAGCAGTTAACCAAACTTGGTGATAAAGCAGGATTTCACATTCGCAAGTGGATATCTCAGAAGCCTGAAGTTATCATGGACATACCTGAAGTTGATCGAGCCCCAAAGGTGGACCTTGAGAGGAGAGAGTTCCCAGTTGCGAAGACCTTGGGAGTAGTGTGGATAGTTCAAGAAGACAAGTTCTCATTTTCCTTTGTCCCACCTTCAGAAGAATTGGTGTTAACAAAGAGAAACTGCCTCTATTTATGACCACTTCAAATTTCTAACGCCTTTCGTAGTGCGAGCAAAAATGCTGATGCAGGAGGCCTGGATGGAAGCTATTGGATGGGACGAAGAGTTACCATACCATTTGAAAGTGGAATGGAAAAAGTGGTTCAAAGAACTCGGAGAACTTACTACCGTTCATGTTCCATGGTGTATAAAGGGTGAGAAAGAGGTTCGGGAGGTTACTATCCACACGTTTAGTGATGCGTCGGAGAAAGCCTACGCTACGGCATCGTATGTACTCCATGAGTATGAAGATGGGACAGTAAGCACAAGGTTAGTAGCAGCAAAATCAAGGTTAGCACCATTAAAGGCCATGAGTACTCCACGGTTAGAACTCATGGGAGCACTGGCTGGTCTCAGACTAACATTGAAGATTTGTGCAGCATTGGAGATTCCCAGAAACAAAGCCACATTCTGGGTTGACAGCGTAAATGTTGGTTTTCGAGTAAAGGACAGAGTCAAAATTTCAAATCTTTTGTATCTCACGGAGTTGGAGAAATTCATGATGAGTCCAGTCCAGACCAATGGCGGTACGTTCCAACAAAACTTAACCCTGCTAATCTAGGAACTCAAGGAGCCTTTGTCCAAGAGTTGGCAATGAGTGACTGTTGCTCAGGACAGATAACTATCATTTGGACCCTCATTTCTACAATGTGGAGAAGATGAGTGGCCAGAAAGGAAATTTGGAAAAGCGCCAGAAGCTTACAAGGAAGTTAAGTCGGAGAAGTGAGGACAGTTTGAGAGAAACAAGTCAAGCAACAGTGCACAGAGCTATCATGTGGAAACAGTCAAACCAAAGGGTGAACCAGACCAAACTTAACGGAATATTCAAAATGGTACCAGATCCAGTCAAAAGGAAAGCTAGAGACCGGGATCTCTTTGGTGCGGGTAACCGGCTGGATTAATCGATATGTAGCAAATGTCAGAAAGCATCAAAACAATCAAGTACGTGGCGAGTTAACTCTAAGAGAACTTAGACAAGCAGAAGAGCAAATCATCAAGACGGCTCAGCAAGAGTGTTTCCTTGATGAAATACAGCCACTTAAAGACAACAAGCCTCTTCCCAACAAGAGTACTTTACTGAAGATTATGCCAAAGCTCTACGGCGGCCTCCTTAGATCAAACACGCGACTGCAATATTCAGATGATTTGCCTGACAAGACAAAGTTTCCAATCATCCTTCCAAAGAATCACATTGTTAACAAGTTAATTGTGAAGTATCACCATGAGACTGAAGGTCACGAGATGGGAGTGAACTTTACATTGAATCATTTGCGAGAAAAGTACTTTGTTGTCCAAGGACGACAGCAAGACAGTAAAGAGATGTATCAAGGAATGCACGGAATGTAGCAGGCGATTCAGGGGCTGTCCTGCAAAACAGCAGATGGCACCATTACCCAGAATTTGATTATAGATGACTTGGAGACCGTTTACCAATTGTGGAACAGATTTCGTGAGACCTTTCTACACAATGCAAGGACGAGGCAGACCACAGATGAGGCATTACTTATATATTACTTATGTGTGTTTACAGACACACTGTTGCCACTTAGAAATGGCCACTTCCCTGGAGACGGATGCATTCTTAAATGCAGTGACATGTATTCTGGCTCGACGAGGGTGGCCTAAATTGATGCTCAGCGATAATATAAGCAACTATGTTGGAGCAGCACAAGAAATTAAGGAGGTCGTGGATTGCACAGACCAGGAAAAAATTCAAAGGCTGACTTCCAACAAAGGAAACGATTGGCAGTTCAACCCACCAGAAGCACCACACTTCAGGGGTTTATTCGAAAGAATGATTAAAGCGGCCAAGAGAGCAATTTATGCAGTGTTGAAAGAGGCAGACGTCGAAGATGAGGAGTTACAAACAGTGTTTACAGGAACTGAGAGTCTGATGAATTCCAGGCCACTAACTGCAGTCAGTGGAGATGTCAAGTGTTGACCCCCAACCATTTCCTAATTGGAAAAATGGGTGGAGAGCTACAACCTCGGACAAAACCTGTTGAGACACGTCACAAGGATATCTTTTTTTTGCACTCACCATGACAAAAATGCTTACTGTCACAAATTAAAAGACTGTTCCCCCCTCCCCTATTGCAATGTTGTTTGCGGTAACACAAGAAATGCACGCTTGAGCTGCTAAGCCGAAACAACATTGCACCAGGGGTGGGGAGGGGGGCCAATTTGTTTCTTTCAGACACGATGATACCATAGCGCAAATTTCAAAATTGTACTGAAATGTATCAACGGTTTTGTCCGAGGTTGTAGCTCCTGATACAGTTGATACAACGGCGGTCAATATTCGCAAATGGTGGAGACATGTGCAAGAGCTGATTCACAGAGAATGGAGTCGCTGGATGCGAGAGTATTTAACTAGTATTGGTTCACAACACAAGTGGTTTCTACCCATGGAGAATATCAAAGTGGGAGATGTGGTTCTAGTTATTGACCCAGATGTACCAAGAAGACACTGGAAGCTCGGACGAATGGAGGCAGTGTATCCAGGTCGAGATGGATTGGCCAGAGTGGTAGACGTGAGAACAGGAGGAGTTGTCAAGTGACGACCAATTTCCAGACTTTCACCTTTGGAAGCTGAAGTGCCTTAAGTGGGCTGAGCTTTGACACCAGTTTGTAAGAGATCATTTGCAGCATGAAAACAGGAACGTTGGAACAATTTTTTATATTTATTGTTAAGAAAACTTACAGGAACATTGGAACAATTTTTTCATTAGCTAACATTAGATTTTCAAAAAAAAAGCAGTCATTGTTGGATTTTCAAATCATTGTAAATCCAGGAGGAGGAAAATGTTAAAGATAATTTATTTTCTTTCAAGATACCAAAAATTACTTCACTGGAAGTTACGCAAGAAATGATTGACGTTTTAGTTGTAATTAAGTTCCCAGATTAAAGAAAAGGAGCGCTTACGCCATAAAAAAGAAAAAAAGTTGTTGGGGTTTTTTCATCCGGGGAAAATTTTGGATATTTTGGACCTTTTTGGAACCTAAGAAGAAACAATATGTCTGTCTAGAGATGTTTTTACTTACCATGGCCAATGTGACAAAGTTGAAGAAAACTTCTACAAGATTCATCCTAGAAAAAAAGACAAAAGTATAGGAGAGTGGTTGACATGAAGTAATAAAACTAATGTTCACTGTAACTTTGGCACTGGAAGAATAAACTAATAATCATTATTCTTAGGAAAACAGAAAACCTCAGAAGAAAGGAGTGGGTAAAATGTAGGACTTATCAATCTTTGGTTTCACCAAAAAGCACATACCTTAAAACAAAACAATACAACATATTAACCAGACCACCCAGCTTGCAATACCCCAAGTTGCAATAAACACTTAATGACTGCCCCTAAGGGCAACAGTGAGTTTTGTTTCCCCTGACCCTCAATGTTCCCTGAAGCAAAGCCGAGGAGAACACTGAGGTCCAGGGGAAACAAAACTCACTGTTTCTCTCAGGACCAGTCTTACATTAAGTGTTCTGTTATACCTCCCAACTCAGAAATACAAACAAACCAGCAAAGAAATAGCTTCCTTCATGCCGGCTGGCTGACAAATTTACTGCAGTTTCAAGGAGTAATACCTGATCATGTGCAAGTCGAAAGTTAGTTAGTGAGTTTTCTTCGCTTTAGGGAGTTAGTGAGTGTTGACCCATGGCACATGACATGCTCTCCAATCAGAATACGTAACTGAGTTGGAGGTATACTAAGCACTTAATGACTGGCCCCTCTAGAAACAGTGAGTTTTGTTTCCCCAAGACCCTCAAAGTTCCCCAAGGCAAAGACGAGGGGAACATTGAGGTCGAGGGGAAACAAAACTCACTGTTTCCCGAGGGGCCAGTTATTAAGTGTTTTGTTATACCTCCCAACTCAAAAATTGAAAAAAAAAACCTCCGAAAAAAATTGATTTGCTAGACGCCATTGCATATACTGGCTGCCCTCGTAAAATTGAGCGGCTGCCAAAATGAACCTGTTCTAACGACAAATCACGATAACAGTCTTTTTCTTTGCAGCTAACAAAAATATGGACAGTATTAAAGTTGTTTTGGCTTCTTCTAATGCTTACTTAACTCTAGCATTCTGAGTTTGATTTGATCAGGAGCAGCATATTTTGTTGTAAATTACACAAATACTTTTGTACGTGGCAAGTTCGATCGAAGAGCGAGTTGATGAACGTGGGTGACCCATTTTTGGCGTCAAACCAAAAATTTGGAGACACAAAACATTCGTATTTTCTCTTTTGTTAATTGCATGATATGTTTTTGCGACTATAAATCCATTTTCTTGAATAATAAATGCCATCTCTATAAATGAGCAACATTGTCCCACTTCAATGGCTTTTTAACAACAAGCTAGGCCGACTGGTACACAAATTTCCCGCGGTTTCAAGGTGTACAACGTGATCATGTGCGAGTCTAAAGTTCGTGAGTTAGTGAGTTTTATTCGCCCTAGGGAGTTAGAGAGATTTAACCCAAGGGACGCGGTCTCCTCCAATCACAAAATGTATTTGAGTTAGGAGGTACAGATTCACAACACAATATTTACTGCCCTGAGCTGCCCACTGCCCCTCCCCCTACACCGAACCTCCTTCTATGGAGGGCAAACTCCAGTCCATGGCCAGTTTGTAACTTTTTTCCGAAGAAGCCAACAAAATTTTGGGTTCTAATAATAAAACAGTTAGGGTGTCAGATTCTGCCCTCCATAAAAACTGGAAATCACAGGTGGCCCAAGCTCGGCGTGTGACTGTTGTGGCTAAATATGCTATTGATGGGAAATTAACTTTAGGTCTAAATATACTAAAATGAGGCCATGAACATGCAAATCAACTTCACCCACCTTACTTGTGTCTTCGATGCAATTTAGGCGCAGTTCGTGACAATTTGCATCGAAGACACAAATGGATGAATGACACTGTACTAGCACTGACTACTGACAATTTCCAGACATTTTCATGCTTGTGTACCACCCTTTAGGTTCTCATCAAGCCCTACCCATCACCCCTAAGAGAGCATCCTCGAAGAATTAGTAAACTAAGAAAGATTATTCAAGCTAAGTAAAATGATCAAACACAAATAGAGTGGTTCATAATCATACCAGCTGACCCCTTTAACAAAACCATCTTTCATGTCTTCGTATCTGTAGTCTATCGACGCGTAAAGGTTGTCTGAATGGACGAAACATGCAATTTAATAGATTAACAAATAGATGATTCAAAATGACGGCATGCTTAATTTAAGTTACATTGATATCACTGAAGATCCACAACAGCTGGATCACAGAGAATATCAAAACGCGATATCTTACACGGCCTGTAAAGCCAATTAAGATCTCCTCCCTGTGACTTCATGGTACGTGGCCGCAAAATAATGTAAGTTGCGTCAATTATACATACGATTCCTGTAATAAACTGCCACCAAGCTACCCACGAAGGCATGGAAACTTTCTTTTCGTTAACCATCTTCTCTCATGGAAGATAAATAATGGAAGGCTCAAATTTCCAAAAGAGCATCTCCGAAGCCCTGACCCATGATACATCGCGCGAACTTCCTCTTTGCGATCATGCACGTTGAGCTTTCCCGACCTCATACACTGCCTGGCGGGAAGTGGAACCACGTTTTCCAAACCCATAAACAAGCTCGTTGACCCCCATTTTTTATTATTAAATTGTAATAAGCATGATAAGGTGCAACTTTTTGCAAAGTTTTAAAAAACTTCTGTGGGGTAGGTTCAGAACCACCGTGACCTTCATTTTCGAAAATATTGGAGGCCTTTAGAGCGCAATCGTCAGCTTTTGAACCACAAAATTTATCATTCGGTGTTATCTATATTTAGCCAAGCGCGAGGGCCGTATTGGGAGAATATCGGCCCGAGGTCTTGACAGTACGGACCGAGCGCAGCAAGTGATGCCTGAGTCGTGTAATAAATAAACAATAGCCTCCATTTGGCGCGAAAATATGCTGGATAATTGTCCGCGGACATAGTGTTCTGAGAAGAGAACAGTTTTCGGAGAGCGTAGCTCGAGGAAAACTGTGAGCTTCGAGGAACAGACATTGTCCAAGGACAGATATCCGAGCATATTTTCGCCTCAAATGGAGGCTATTGTATTTATTATCCTTCAAATATTTTTCGCAACGCGCCCAGTTTTGAAAATTGGGGTGTATATAACTGGGAGGTCCGTATGGGGAAAAACTGTGGCTGAGGTCAGGCCTCGGGCAGCATTTTCAAGCCCGAGGTCACAGTTTTTCCCTATACAAACCGACCCTAAGCCGGCCAATAACATTTTTATCTTTTTTTTGTTTCTCGCCGTAAACTGGCTTACAAGTGGGTTTGTTTACGATACTTTGCCATTGAATCGGCTTACGCGCCATCTACAAAACATTCGCAAGCAATTAACGAGCGAACGAACGAGTAAATCAGATACTATACGAAGAATGATGTATTAAAGTACAGATTTATTTCAAACTACTTTATGTTAGTGCATTTAGTTCCCTAGTTAAGGTCTCCAAAATTGTTTTCCAAATTTGTGCAAAGTTTGAAGTTGTACTCCAAAAACAGTCTTTGTTGATCATTGCGAATCACTCGACTGAATTAGACTTTTATACCGTAAATTGAGTAGCAGACAACAAGAAAATTCGTTAAGTGTACTCCATAGCAATTCTCTGAAATACAGCAACGATTACAGAGCGAAACTCGACTGAAATTGACTCAGTTTTTACTTAAAATTGTACAGATCTAGAGAGACACACAGGATTAATTCACCAGTCAATGTAAATCACCGCTTCCCCCCCCCCCCCAACCCCGGGACTATGCTGGGATTAGCGGGACATTGGGCACATACACTGTGCCCCGGTATGCGGGGCATTAGCCTTATATGGAACGTTGTGCAACTTTGAGTGGATTAGGCCGATAAGGCCGGGATTAGCGTTGAAACCCGCTAACCGTTTTTGCGTCCGCACTAACTGCACGAGGCGACCATAATTCAGGGTTTTCGTTTAAGGCAGGAGGCTGGGCGTTTCGTCTGGTCATTTTCCATTCCATGTCCGGTGCTTTGATTTTAATACTTGAGGGATTTTTTATTATAATTTGTTTCTCCTTAAGCATCTCATTAATTTACTGACTAAAGGATAACAGAATACTGCAATTAAATTCTTCAAAACTGCCACATTACTTTTTTTCATTGCTTATCGAGTGGAATATTTTGATTGGTTTCCCGTTTCATTTCAACGAAAGTGAAGTGACCATTTCGTTTCATTCCTGCTCGGCCAAGTTGAAAGGGAAATCCCCAGGCAAAATACATTGCACGCGTTGATCAAACATCTGTCGGAGAAGTGAAATGAATAAACGAATTTCTTTCCTCGAGGGTCAAGAGAAAATAAGGTAAGGTTAAGTCTAAGGACATGATGAATCTAAATAACTGTTTCATTGTATTGACGGTGAGCAGTAGAAAAGGTACAAACCGTGAAAACAATGTCCTGCGCCGGCCCTTTACTAAAGAGGTCACTGGTTACAAGGTTAAGCATATATTTCCCTTATCCAACGTTCAAAAAACGACTTTTAACCTTTTGGAGTTTGAAATAGAAAGAAATGACAGATAGTATTTATAGACAAAAAAAATAATACAGGCAATCAACTGATCGGATTTATCAAGTCTTAAGAAAATGCCGCGGCACGATTAATGTTAAATTCAAAAGCTGATTTGCTTTATAATTATAATTGTTTGGCATGCAAAGCTGCACTTTCACTCAATAGCCACAGCTGCTCTTGGGCTTTGCTAGGCGGACAGTGACACAGAAAGTGATGATTCAGCATTTACACGGCTTGATGAATAGAAAAGTTAAAGATGACAAAGATTAGCCTCAGTTACCTTTCGTCTTTTTTGAAAAACAACTGAAAATTCTGTTGTAGCCACCCCCTTTCCCATGCCCTACCATTTCTCCCTTTTCATTAAATATTCAACGAATGGTAAAAACACCATAGCGTGTGCTATTGAGCTATGGATGCACGCGGGAGGTTGCTATCGCCTCTTGCGACTTTAGCTTCTTGAGTGCTTAGCAAAGCTCCCAAGTGCATCCATACCTCAACAGTGCACGCTATGGCATTTACTATTTGTTTTATAGCATAACATTGAGATATTGGAACAACAGCAGTCTTTTTATTGAGCTACATCACAAAGCACGCACTTTGCTTTAGCTACAGAGTACCTCGCCAGTATACACCCATGGGCAAATAGTAGACGCTGAATTAACCAATCAGAGCGCGCGCTTTACTTTAGTTATGTTATAATTTACTTTTTAAAGAGAATTTGAGTGAACTACAGTATTGCCCGGGAAACTGGTACTTTGGTTTCCAGAGACGCTGGAAACAACGTTTCTGAGTGGGGAGCATGCCACAAGGGGAGCATGCCACAAGACCCCCCTAGTAGCTCGCGCTTTAAGCGCTCGAAAGGCCAGGCGCCTTGCGGCGCCAAAAATGTCACGTCCGGTGCTTTCACGAACATGTCCGCTGCTTTACAAAACTGTTGAAATCCCTACCCCCATTGCTGTCGATAAGGGCTGGGAAGTGACAAATTGTTTTTCATTGTTTTGTAGAAACAATATACCTTTTAATTACTCACGATATATGCCATGAATCACCTTTGAGCATACTGGCTTGGTATTGATTTCTTTTGATCGAAGTGTGTGCAAACATAGCATGTTTATCCAGTGTAATTTTCTTTTTATGCAGATGAATTCACATCAATGTTTGAGCTCTGAAGGCACCTCATAAGGTAATTTACGTGTTTGCATACAACAGTTACGCATCAGCGCACATCGCGCATCACGTTTTAACCTGATGTAACGTAATAAATCAGTTCTTTTCTACGCGTTACTTGACATTTTTTCTTTTTATGCAAGGAGACTACAGTAAATTTATACTAAAACAATTAGACTACTCGCCCTTGTTTTCTACGAGCGATAGTGCGCCTTGTTGACTATCTGCTCGTAGAAAACTCGGGCTCGTAGTCTAATTGTTAATTATAGAGTGCTTGTGCTATCAGGCAACTAACCTTAATAAAATAAAAAGTTTAAAAATGTATTGTCATTTATGTTTGCATCTTCATAAAAAATATCATTTCTTTTTCCCACAGCATCTCATACAAGAACAATATCAAAAACAAGAAAAAAATGAAGAAAGATAAAGAAAACAACAAAGGGCGGGGGATAAGACAGTCTAAAATATCCCCGCATAGTGGGGCATTTGATCCCATTAGAACAGCAAATGCCTAATCCCCGCCTAATTCCCAGGGTTGGGGGGGGAGGGGTCTACATTGACTGGTGCATAAATAGCACTATACATTTAACACAAGCTACTGGTATTGATTGTTTTATTTCTATAAAAATGGTATCACTGAAAAAAAAATCCTAGAATTAATATGGTTAACAGCCTATCAAAACACTGATAAAGCGTCACATGCATGAGCTTTATATCGCAATAAAACACACAACTAGTATTCTTTATATAGCGAATACTGATAAGGCATTGCTTGTTTTTCTTGTATGCTAATATCTTCCCCTCACAATTTGAACATTTGTTCGGACTCCCAAGACACATGCTCTTTGTGGAATGTTTTTGAAGCTGTTCAAAAATCTTGCAGCACATGTTTATTAGGTCTAAATACACTCAGCTACGCCTTGTGTTTTTGTACTCCCATAAAACACTGCTGTTCGATTTTTAAACATTACATAAAATAAATTGCCAAGTCATGTTAATGTGATTTCTTCTTTGGTGCTGTTTTGCCATTCCCTATGCAATCTAACATTATTTTCCCTGTGGCTGTCATGCAGAGGAAGGGAACAACTATCCAAATACCATTTGGAATAATGTACAGAATGACAAGTTTCTTCCAAGTGTTGTGGTTTACAAAGTCTTGTCCACCACACACAGGGGTCGACATCAGGAAATATAACACTGTCTTTGCAAATGTCATGGTAGATACCATGAAGGCAAGCAGTACTGCCAGACCAGCTTTGCCCTTGATATGCTAAAACAAAACAATAACCAAGTGTTAAAAATCCAGGAAATAAATAGATGGATATAACTAACCACAAATGCTGTTGTCTCATCAAAAGCCTTCCCATTTGGTCAAAACTGCCAAGACACTAAAGAGTGATTGAAACTCTGAACTCGTTTGAGAGGAATATAATTGGGAAAGTTCACCTTTAAACTCTTCCTAAAAAAGACCCCTTCCCCAGATAAAAGCCCCCCTCTAGGTTAAAATAGAATAACAATTGGAGTGATATATTTTGATATTTTGACAAAGCATAGGACAAATGTGTATGATCAATGCTGCTGTTAGCAGCTTAATTTGAAACAGTTTATAAACAGATATAGGCCCTTCCATCTATATACCCAAAACCCCAAAAAATTGCATAAGTGGCAGTTTATAGTTACCAAAACTGTAAGATGAACTATGGGATGTAAGCCATTCTAATTCAAAATTCCAATAAATTCCAGCCTAGATCAAAAGGTTCATAAGTGCTAGTTTCCACACTGTGAGAATCTACAACTATTGCTACTCAGCCTGGATGGAACACCTTCGTCAAGCAGCCCCATCAATATTATCTCAGTGTCCATTAACGCTCGGACTTAAAACTGAGAAAGCTATTAAATATATAAGTAAGGTTTTTGTCCAAGAACACAGCAGAGGAACTGAGTGAAGCTTAGGCCTGGATCCATCAACCAGAAGTTCGAAATGCAGAGACTCTTGTTTATAATTTTTTTCCCAAACTTAGAGTTATTCTCCTCAAATCTCATACCCTGACAACTAGCACATGCTCAAAAAAATCAGAACATTGAAGCCCAAAGTTATAATCTGTAATGTAACAAAGAAGATAATTGTCTTCTGTGAACTAGAATGTACACCAATGAGCATTCTGAGCCTAACATGCACACTTGCAAAAAAAATCAAACTAATGGTTTGTCTGTCTAGAGATGTTTTTACTTACCATGGCCAATGTGACAAAGTTGATGAAAACTTCTACAAGATTCATCCTAGAAAAAAAGACAAAAGTATGGGAGAGTGGTTGACATAAAGTAATGAAACTGATGTTCACTGTAACTTTGACACTGGAAGAATCAACTTAAATAATCACGATTCTTAGGAAAACAGAAAACCTCAGAAGAAAGGAGTGGGTAAAATGTAGGACTTATCATTCGTTGGTTTCACCAAAAAGCAGTACTGGTATAACTTAAAACAAAGCAATACAACATATTAACCAGACCACCCAGCTTGCAATACCCCAAGTTGCAATAAGCACTTAATGACTGCCCCTAAGGGAAACAGTGAGTTTTGTTTCCCGTGAACCTCAATGTTCCCTGAGGCAAAGCTGAGGAGAGCACTGAGGTCCAGGGGAAACAAAACTCACTGTTTCTCTCAGGACCAGTCTTACATTAAGTGTTTTGTTAAACCTCCCAACTCACATATAGAAACAAAACTGCAAAGAAATGGTTTCCTTCATGCTGGCTGGCTCACAAATTTACTGCAATTTCAAGGAGCAATACCTGATCATGTGTAAGTTGAAAGTTCAAGTTGTTGTTTCCATAGGGAGTTAGTGAGTTTTGTTCGCTTTAGGGAGTTAGTGAGTGTTGACCCACAGCACATGACATGCTCTCCTCAAATCAGAATACGTATTTGAGTTGCAGGTATAACAATACTTGATGATTCATGGCAAAATGTTTACTGCCCTGAGCTGCCCACTGCCCCTCCCCCTACACCCAACCTCCTTCAATGGAGGGCAAACTCCAGTACATGGTCAGTTTGTAACTTTTTTCCAAAGGTACCAACAAAATTTTGGGTTCCAACAATAAAACAATTAGGGTGATTCTGCCCTCCATAAAAACTGGAATATCACAGGTGGCTCAAACTCAGCGTGTGACTGTTGTGGCTAAATATTATTGATGGGAAATTAACTGTAGGTCTAAATATACTAAAATGAGGCCATGAACATACAAATCAACTTCACTTCAAAATTTCAAAAATTTTTGACACTGGGGGGGCTGCAGCCCCCCTCGCCCCCCTCGCCCATACGCCCATGAATCCCAAACATTTTCACGCTTGTGTACCACCCTTTGGGTTCTCATCAAGCCCTACCCATCACTCCTAAGAGAGCATCCTCGAAGAATTAGTGAACTAAGAAAGATTATTCAAGCTAAGTAAAATGATCAAACACAAATAGAGTGGTTCATAATCATACCAGCTGACCCCTTTAACAAAACCATCTTTCATGTCTTCGAATCTGTAGTCTATCGACGCGTAAAGGTTGTCTGAATCAACGAAACAGGCAATTCAACAGATTAACAAATAGATGATTCAAAATGACGGCATGCTTAATTTAAGTTACATTGATATCACTGAAGGTCCACAACAGCTGGATCACAGAGAATATCAAAACGCGATATCTTACACGGCCAGCTGTAAAGCCAATTAAGATCTCCTCCCTGTGACTTCATGGTACGTGGCCGCAAAATAATGTAACTTGCGTCAATTAGACATATGATTCCTGTAATAAACAGCCACCAAGCTACCCACGAAGGCATGGAAACTTTCTTTTCGTTAGCCATCTTCTCTTATGGAAGATAATGGTAGGCTCGATTTCCAAAAGGTCAGCAACTCGGAAGCCCTGACCCATGATACATTGCGCGAACACAGGCACCGCCCCACATGCACGATTGTTTTCTTTGTTTGAGCTTTTGCGACGTCGTACACTGCCCGGCGGCCTACGTTTTCCAAACTCATACACAAGCTAGTTAACCGACTAATTAACAATTAGCCCGAAAGGGCTACGGGTCAATAGCCCATGAGGCGAAGCCGAATGGGCTATTGACCCGTGGCCCTTGTGAGGGCGAAGGGTCTAATAGGCCATTTTCGATATATTAAAATTGTAACATGGCTCCGAGGCTTGGGGGAATAAAACAAAAGAAATCACATCGAGGATGAGAGATGAATAATTTTATATCGAAAATGGCCTAAAATTTTTTAGTATCACCAAACTAGTCGGACAGAAAAGGCAATAACAAAGTTAGCAAATGCAAGTTGAAAAAATATTCAATATACTTATTTGGGGGAAAAAACGAAAGAAAAACCGGCGAATTTCGCTACTCGATGACTATTACTATAAGGACCTCTTCATATGAGCCCGGTCAACCGGGCTGGCTCGGTTTCCGAGATCTCACCTCGCCACTCTTTTCTTTGTAAAAATATCGATGTCTTCATATGAGGGGCCGGGCTGGCTGGTTACCGAGATCTCGGTAAGCGGGATGAAAATTTTCCCATATGAACACTCCAGCCCGGTGGCCGGGACGAAACATTTTCGACAAAATAGCTTCGCTTTCACCAGTTAGCGGCAAAAATGGTATAATTTTGGTCATGTATGTATTTCCACTTCAGGAGTATGCGAAATAGCTTTATTAATAAAGTTACAAGGGTCCACAAAGTTCTGACAATCGCGAATAGTATAAGTTTATGTTCCACCATTTTGGTTGTGTTTCTTGAATTCATCCCGGTCGACC
>CM042754.1:23319045-23333924 GCA_022496165.2 Catalaphyllia jardinei | reverse complement strand
GGGCTAATTTGCAAGTAAACAAAAGAACCCTAAAAAGAGCGCCCATTTTGGAAAAAGGTATATACAGCCACCCTGTTAATACTGCCAGATTTTCGTGGCCTGACAGGGACTGTATTAACAAGTTTCCACTGTATATTTATTTATGCTTTAGTTTGCATCATTGAACTATGTTGCATGCAGGAAGTTTGGAGAATGCAACAAAAATGACCTGCTCTGAAATGCAGACAATTCTATCTTCTTCACTTATTGAGTGTGCTCTCTAAACTCCCCAAATGCATCTTAACTCAATAAACCACATCTAAAAGTATGAATCATTAATCAACGTTTTTTATACATTGCAAATGGAAATAATTGTTTTTGTGTGTGTGTGTAGTGAACATAACTTTGCTTATGCCATGAGCATGGATCATTGGATAATTTGCATGTTTATAATAACAACAACAATAATAATAATAGTAATAACTCAGACACTCTCGGGAATTGGAAAAATTATCCATTAGTAGAGCTGTCTGCTTACGAGAATTATTCCCATAAGCGGACACCTACATTTTGTAAGAAAAATATGGCAGTTTTCCACTTATAGGGGAGTAATATACTTACAGGAATATGTGAATACAGAGTTTGACTGGGAGCTAAGTACAGAATTTGAAAACAGTGTCTGTTAGTAGAGTTGACTCCACTTACAAGTTAGAGTATCTGTTAGTAGAGAGTTGACTAGTAGGTCATTAGCACTTCACAATTTAAATGAGTAAATAAAAGCAAAACAAATTAGACTGTTACAATAAACTGGACTTGAGTTACCAGAGTTCAACAGTGTAACTTTGCTGCCTTTGTTATGAAAAATATCTTTTAACTAAGTATTTTTTTGTGGTTCTTTATAGGATGAATGTGGTAGAGGTGTGCCTAAACATTATCACTATAACAATGGTGAGTTAGTCAGAACAACATTTCGAAATCATGTTTAGACTTTATACTTTCAAATGTCAAGTGTCATTGTTCAGTTATACGCCAAGCAATTATTAAATTCTTTTTTCAAACATTATGCTGAAAACCCTGTGAAGTCAGATGTATTTCTACACTGTATCTAATGGTAGTCCATCCCTACCTGCCAAAAATCAACTTTACCACTCACCATCTTTCTTTAGCTCTTAACATCCAACTTAACAGTACTCAACATTCATGTTTATAGCCCTCAACATCCAACTTTAGCCCTCAACATCCAACTTTATAGCACTCAACATCCAACTTTCACCCCCAACATCCAACTTAAGCACTCAACATCCAACCTATCAATTTTAAAATTATCCTATCAAAATGGTTGATATTTTTATTTGAATGAACTTCAATTAAGGCCAACTTGAGTATTCAAGTTTGAATATTTTAATGTGATACCAGAACATGACCACAGACTAGCGTTCATTCAGGTTCATAAGTCAAGCAAGCTTTCTAAAATGTACAGTCTCTGCGAAAAGTTGACTTCAGCTCTGCAAAGGGTCTACCATCTCCACCAAAAAGTATCACTAGATCACATGTCAAATGGTTATGTCACATCCGCAAAACCCTAACCCTTTATCTCCCACCAGAACGGAAGTGTTGTGACAGTGTGACATTTCATAAGTTGACAGCTAGGATCGCAAGATTCATAAACATTGTAATAAGAGATATGAGTGAGAGTGAAATGGTTTTTGTCATGAGAACATAGAAAACAAGATGGGCTGTGCCACTGGAGGAGAATTGCACAGAGATTTGTCAAGAACAAGTGAGTTGTGAATGTACATGTTAAGGTGTACGCCACAAGTTTGGTACAGAGGTAAACTTAGTTTATCTTTAACTAGTTTGCAAGGAGTTGTAATTATTTTCCATGCAGTATTAAAATTGCACTGACTTTCACCGGGCCAGGCAGACGGGTTTTATCACCAAACCTTTGAATTGCTCGAAATAAGCAGTCGTCCAGTCCTTTGATTTTACAGTGGATTTATTTAAAAGAAAATTAAGAGACTTGTTTCTCAAGAGACAAAACAATGGACAACTGCGAGGCAAAAAAATAAATGAAATAAAATATGAATCTTTCGTGGTGGTGTTTGGTTAATGTTCCTGATACATACCGGTATTGATAATTAGTTATATCTAAAATTCAGCTCACTTGAACTTTTCCCTGTATATATTTTGATCTTAGTCAATTTTGCATAATCAACATTTTGATTCCAAAATTTGTGACAGAAACTGAAAATTTCATTAATACCTAAAACTATAAACTGAATTTCAAAATCCACTCAGTGAAATTAGATTTGATAGGACAGATGGAAAAACTACTTGCGTGGAACTTCACGCGCAAAAGAAAATCGAAAACTTTTGTTTCTTCTACCAAGTGTAGTATTTTACTGGGTAAAATGTTGGCATTAAATTAAAAAGTGAAAAAAGAAACATAGTGGCTCACAAAAATAGGCTCACACATTAGCTACACTCTCACAACCAGATCATTTATGGCTTGTACGACACTGCTGAAATCCATCATTTTGACCTACCAGACATCTGACACTTTTTGGTGGAGATCATAGCCATTCGCAAATATGAAGTCAACATTTCATGAAGACCATACGTTTTACAAAGCTTGACTTACAGAGCTGCATGAACGAAAGTCCATGGTTGTATTCTGCTATTGCATTAACATATTCAAACTTGAATCGTCAATAAAAGATTTATTTTGATTCAATGTTGAGCTAAGTTCACTGTCAGTAATAAAAATATCAACCATTCAGACAGGATAATTTCAAAATTGAGGTTGGATGTTGAGTGCTAAGGGTAGATGTTTAGTGTTAAAGTTCAATGCACAAAATGTTGAGTGCTTAAGTTGGATGTTGAGTGCTAAAGTTGGCTGTTAGGTGCTATAAAAAAGAATGTTGAGAGCTAAAGGTGCATTTTGAGTGCTATAGTTGGATGTTGAGCACTATAAAGTAGGATGTAGAGGGCTAAAATTGGATGCTGAGGGCTAACTTAGATGTTGAGTGCTTGTTGGATGTTGAGAGCTATACATGTAAAATTAAATTTTTTGAGTAATATAAAGTTGAATGTTGAGTGCTGAAGTTTGTTTTTGGTGAGTGGGGATAGAACACCATATATTTCTGGCTGTCATGTTTCTTTGCTGAAAATTTTGGTGGAAACAAGCAGTAGCCAGAAATAGGTCTGCCTTCATAGGCTATTTTGATGGAGGATTACTTCTTATAAGCTGAAGAATAATGAAACAGAGTTGAATTGTATGTTTGTAAATTTATGTAGTATCCTACTCTGTAGCTCAAAATTAATAATAAAAAGAAAAATTAAATTAATAATAAAAAGAAAAATTAAATTAATAATAAAAAGAAAAATTAATGTACCTAGTACGGCTAAAACACTGTCAGGGTGGCAATGTTTGCAGGGTTGATGTTATGGGCCCAAAAATCTGTGGAAAGTTAATATGACTTTTCTGACTTTCAGAGATTGGGAAAGCCGTGTACCATGCACATATGTGAACTGTTTTCCAAAATGCCAAAAGTTTCCAAGTCAAATCACTATAAATATTTGGAACCACTTGTAAGCGACGACCTCTCATAAGTGACCACGACCTCTTTCAGAGTTTAAACTTTGAAAATTTCTTTTTTTGAATTATAACCTCCATAAGTGACCACTTTGCAACTCCAGGTATAGAATGGAAATTGGACAATAAGGTGTTGTAACACTATTGCATTCCTAACTACAGGGTTCATGCCCTTTTTCAGAAACAAATTTCCAGGACTTTTCTAGGACTTTTCCAGGACTCAGATTGATTTTTCAAGGGCTCTAAAATTCACATTAACCCCTACAATCCCAAGATCTCAAGGTTACTTCTCCTTACTGCCTTCCATATACTTCATTTTTTTTAGCTGAGTTTAACAGATTGCTAGAACTCTCCAGGACCAGAGGCCTTTTCCCAAGACTTTCCAGTCCTGGAAAATGCCATAATAAAATTCCACGACTTTCCAGGTTTTCCAGGATCCGTACGAACCCTGTAAATACAGTGTAGTACGATAGTCGGAAATTTTCTAATGGGAAGTCCCATATGTTTTCTCAAAATTTACTTCTCATATGCTAATGAGGAAAAAGTTTGGCCCAATATGGTGTAAGCTCTCATAAGCAACCATACCCTGTAAAGGACCACCTAGCCTTGACATCTTGAGTGGTGGTCGCTTAGGGGAAGTTCCACTTTCATACCAGTATAATATGTGAAGTTTAACAAATTGACGTCAGTTTTTTATGCGTCTGTCCTGTTATTGATCATGCATTTCGTCATCACATTGTCAGAGTAGTTGTGGATCTACAAGGCGATAGATGAGTGGATCCGCAGACTACTTTGACAATGTGATGACGAAATTCATTGTCAATAACAGAACAGACGCATTAAAAACTGACATCAATTTGTTTTTTACGATAACAGATTGTCTAATTTCCTGCTCTCGTTTGCTGACGCTTCACACAAATTTCAAATTCATGTGTCTGTCTGTATATTGACCATAAAATTTAGCCAATGAGTGCGCATGAATTTCTGCAGTTATCGTAAAAATGCAAACTGTACTAATCATCAGAGAATAACTTTGCACAGAACAAGTCACATCGCATGTTGAGTGATGGTATATGCAATCCATTTCAAACTACTCTTACAAATGTAATAGCAACTTTCACATTATCTAGCATTTACAACTTCAATCTTGAGAATGATGTTTGATTCTTTAAAACACCAACTGATGATCTTTCTTGTCAGATGCTTCAACAAGCAACTCATTATCCAATCCCCCACCCCCCCCCCAAAAAAAAACAAAAAAATATGGCAAATAATTTTCATCATCATCATCATCATCATCATCTTTATTAATTTTATTTAAACACGGTAAAATACATCGGGCATTAATAATGTAATAAACTACAACTTATTACAAAAAACTACCTATACAGATTAATCTTCAATAATTTAAAAATGCTACTAACTATTAAAAAAAGTAAACAAATTAAAGCCTGTTTTACATGAATGCCGTGTCAGAATTAATTATCATTATTGTCGGCAATTAGTCAGAGAAGTTGCTTGCCTAGCAGCTGAGGGTAGACTGCACCACTATAGCCAAAGCTATTTTTGTAATAGTTGGTACGTGGTAAGGGAATAGCAAGCTTACCATCAGAATTGCGCAAATTGTAAGAAGCATTCACGTCACTCCTCTGAATGAATTTGGAGGACAAATAATTGGGAGCAAGGCCATTTGACTTATAGATCATCTCAGCCTTTAGTTTTTGACGACAAGTTTCTAAATTATCCAAGCCTAATTCTTCAAGTAGTTGGTTGGTGTCAGCATCATAACTGGAATGAGTAAGGGCGCGGACAGCTTGATTTTGAAGTCTCTGTAGTTTATCAGATAATGTTTTGGCACAGTTACCCCAAATAACACTACATTAATCAAAATGCGATTGAACTAATCCGTGATAGATAGTATGTAGAGTTGCAGGAGGAACACAGCGACTTTGGCTTTAATTTGGCTTTGATTTTGGCTTTAATTTGCATTCAAGATTAAGTGAGTAAAAATGATATCAAGAAGTTAATTTATAATCTTTTCTTTCTTTAACATAATTTTTAATTTTCAGTATATTTTTGGAAAAACTGGACAGTCAGTGCTGCTAGCCTTCATGGTATCTACAATGACCTTTTCCAAGACAGTGCTATTTGTCCTTATCTCAAGTGGGCTGTGTGGCTGTCAGACCCATGTGAGCCTTGACGACTGGAAGAGAACACTTTACTTGTACATTGTCCCAAATGGTATCTGGATACTTGTTCCCATGCTCTGTATGGTAGCCACAGGAAAAATAATGCTGGGTAGCATGAAAAATTATGAGACAAAAACAATGAAACAAAAGCTCCGTTAGAGTGGCAGATGTTGTTTTTCACTTTTAACTTTATTGAATTCAATTTTAATCTGCATGTTATCACATGACAATAGGTCTAACTTTTGCAACAGCCTTGTGTGCTTTAACACAATAACAGTTCTTTCTCTAGTTGCTTGTACATAGTACTATGTACTTATTACATTCCATGGCAGACAAATGCTTTTAAAATCATTGTTGTTATCATGCTTGTTACACCAAAGAGTGGAGAAACTGTTAAATGTGACTTGGAAGGCGGACATTTTATGTTTATTATAAAGAACCTTACAAAAGTGATCTGATATCCTGGGGTATTTCTAGCAAGTTTCACCATGCGTCCTTTCTTGTACTAAAATCTTAATTATGCTTGTAAAGCAACATTGCAGTTAATCAAACAGATAACATTTATCATTTGCATATTCATTTGTTGTGGTTTTCCTTTTGTTCAGTAAAGCACACCAAAAATGCATTTTTTTGTTTCAAAGACTAAGTTATGCATTAGTTAAAATTCTTACTTTACTGAAAAAAAGTTTGGTTATAGAGCTACAAATTGGTATAGAGCTACAAATTGGTGTCAAAATGCTTAACTCACATTTTGCAGTAATTTACATGACTGTAAAAATTTTCCAACTTAGAGAAGCCTGTGAAATCCTGAATCTGATCTAGGTTCTGCAATGTCATTCTGCTGCATTGCTTTCTTTGCAAATGTCTTTGCAAATAAATATTTTCTTTCTATCAAGTGTGAAATCTATTTTTAAGTTATATTAATGTGGTGATTCGAATACTGAAAAGTTATAAAAGTAACACTAAAACAGAGTGACAACTCTCTGGATGTTAATTTGCTTTTATTGGAAATTATGAGATTTGATTAAACACCAAAGCCAGCTCACATCATAAAGCAAATAGATGTACAGATAGTTTTTACATTTTAATTAACACTTACTATTAAGCTTTTTCAGGTCTGGATAGAACCCAGCTTGTTTTAGTTGAATTAACAGGCATGTATTCAAGTGACATGTATAAGCATAGTTATACTTGACTCTGTCTTGTAATCAGTAAATGTATACATTACAATGTACAATATACAGTTACTGATGAAGATTTCTTGTTAAGAGAAACACAATTGTTTATCACCTCCTGTTTTAAATAATTTGGAGTGAATAAATATCAGATTTTTTGAAAAAATGCATCTGTTGTCATAAGATTGTCAGAGCCCTTGAATTGTTTTTCACTTTGGCAATTCAAGATCGACAGCTGAGGTTTAGAATTGATTGCTGTAGCAAAGCTTTTTTTGGCAATGTTATTCCCTCTCAATAATAGTACTGTCCAAAATCATTACTGTTGAAAGAGCGTGAGAGACAGATACAAAAAAGTGCAAAATTACTCTTCTTAGATGTAGTTGAATTCTTGCAGATAATTTTCTCTTTTTCTGGTCCCTTTCAACTTTGTAGTCAGTGTGCTACTTTAAATGGGTGACAATTTCATTTGAATATATTAATTCTTTGGTGATTACAGCAATTTCCAATGTTTGTCATGTTTATTTCTTTGGGTATTAACAGATTTACGCTGGTCCTGTCCATTGTGACAGCCACTCTGGGTCACGGTTCTCTTGCTTGTCTTTTACAGCAATGCTCTGTAATTTTCGTAATAAACTTTCTCTTTCTGCATGAGAGATGGATACTTATCGTTACAAGAAATGACAAATACCTGGATATTTATTTTCCTTTCAATCATGACACTTGTTAAAGTTATGCATTGGTGTAGATATAAAATTATCTCTATATTGGTGTAGATATATTATCTCTATATCTGTTAATATAATATTATCTCCTTGATGTTCTCAGTGCATCATGAGTTTTTCACGTCAGGTGCCTATATGACGTAATGAGTATGTCAAATTTTTAGAGGATCAATCAAACCCTGGGCACTGCCCCACCAGAAACAACTTTAATAGACTGGTTTTTTACATATATTGAAATTCAGCTTGAAGTTAGGTTCAGAGGACACAACAAAGGAAATTGAATGACCATGTTTATTCATTTCTTTTGTTTGTGTCCTCTAAGCCTTACTATCACGCTGAATTTTAATTATTATACATTGTAGTCACCATTTGTCTTCTCATTGGCTAAAAGCCCACAGTTAATTCTGGGAAACAGCGCAACCTACAGATTGTTCACTAATCTGTACCTACAGATTAGTGAATAATCTGTAGGTTGGGCACACAATGCATAATTTCCAAGAGCAATGTCAATTTCACGGACAGCAATGTCAAGTTCACGGACAGCGAAGTAAGAATGGCTTCTCAATTCGCTTCATCAACCCAGCAAGAAATTGAGAAATTACTTGAAGATAAAGATTCGGAAAATACTAAAAGATCGACAAAAGTGGCGAAGGAACTGTTCTTCAAATACCTTAAAGAGAAAAATATCCAGGAGCCACATGATAAAAAGGAATTATCCCAAGTGTGATCGCTGTGATTGCTGCGAAAATGCGTTTGTCATTATTTTTTTCAAAACAATGTATAATAAAACAATAATATTATTAGATTCGGTTTTTGTGATATCCGGAATAATCAAGGTCTCGGTTAGTGTTATCAGCCTCAGCCGAAGGCTGAGGCTGATAACACTTACCTCGACCTTGATTATTCGGATATCACAAAAACCTCATCCAATAATATTGTTTATAATTACATCGAAAGTGGTCTATTGGCACCTGAGACTCATAGGAGAGTTTTTCAAGAGACTGTTAATCTCCCATTGCCATGATGTCATATGGATATCACAATAAGTCCACATAATGACTGACAAATTGTACCTGAATTTTAATCAGTAATCCTGTCATGAAGACCCAAAAAAATCTATCACTAAAAACATTCAACAACAACTGAAAACACTCTCCTACCATGTGGCTTTGCAGTTTTCAGATACTTGTCCAGGGTTGGTATTGGACCATACTGGAACTTTCTTGATCCTTCCTAGGTTGTACAGAGTTCAAACTCTTGGTTATGTTTCAGCACTTTATATCAACCTACCCACCCATAGTTAAGGTGAATTCAGAAAGATGTAGTAAAAAGGAAAACTTTATACTCTTATATGCTGATTTTGATGTCAACTAACCTTTAAAACAGCTGACTTGTCAACATAGTCTCTGGAGTAATGTGTCCTTCCATACAAGTGCATTTGAGGGGAATTGTATGAAACTGTAGGGACTTAAACAAAAAGAAAAAGTGATGTTCATAGAATTCCTTTCCTGCATGAATTATTTATGACAGCATAATTGCTAAATAGTACTCAAGAAGTCTTTGCAGCTCCCGAAATGTATATCTGAACATGAATGAAGATGACTGAGTATTCTTGAAATTTACTTGAAATCTACTCACTTCAAATGAACACTGACAGTCAAATCCTGAGTGGTCAGAAACATAGGCATGTAATGCATGTTGAGAACATGGTATCTGAAATCCTTCATTGTCATATAGTTGTATTTAATGTGATTGACAGCTTGGAGCCACGACAGTAAACTAGGTTCCCATTTGAGTTCTTACTTCGTGAAATTTTGAAATGGCTTTTAATTTTGAAGTCAATTTTTTTTACATGAAAAGGTCACCTGAAGCAAATAGTTCAGACATTTGATGAGTTTATAGTCTTCTGACATACCTGCACCTACAGCTGGTTTATACTTGTTCTTGTTGCACCCAAAACGAGTGAGGTTTCCTGCCAAGTCGCTTGTAACGGCAGGTGTCTGGTAAGCGTACCGTGTTGTAGAGTCCAGAGTGTATGGTGGTTTATACAACGCTGGAACAAGACCTCCTTCAAAAACGGTGGAAATATTCACCCCTACAAATAAATGTTTATTGCAGTAATTAATGTTATTAAAAAGTACTACATTAGTATCTAGTAACGGGGCAAAGCAGAATTTTGACATTAAAGAAAAAAATCCCTGGCAGTTCAATTTGGTATATAATTAGCTTATACATTGTACCTTGTTTTGCAGCTCAGATTAATCAATAATAATAATATTATTATTGGGTCAGTTGAGGGCCTTGGGAGGGAATACTGTAGGTACAATAGAGACGAGGAGGTGCACATGTGATTTGTGATTTGAGTACTTTTGGTTAGAAGTTGTGTGTAAAGATGGTTTAAGGGGTTGACTACAAGTGTAAGTTCAAACAGTTCTGAGTGTTTGGGTTTCTGTGCTATTGGATTCATCTGACATTTTTGGTCACAATTTGTCCTCAATCACACCTCCCTCCCTGACACTAATATATCAGAGTACCTCCCCACCCAAGATAACAAGTTTTAACACTAAAAAGTTCTAGTATTCAAGTGCAAATATAATTTATATCAACCAACCAATTTATTTGAACGTTAACAGTACAACTGATTTTTTACTGGACTCACCTTGTGGAATTCCCGTGTAATCACTCTGATATGTTGATTTTGACTGGCCTTGTTCCAGTTCTCGCATGGTCTCTGGATTTATCTCTTCCATGTGGACTGGTGGAAGACGACTTGGAAATTTCCAGATCATGAATGCCTACAGATTTATCATCATGGAAAATAGAAAAAAATTGAGTAACATGAGTTTAATTTGGAAATGGCAATTACAACTTTTTCCGATTTCCCAGAACAATGAAACATGTGCATTTGAAATTTTTTCAAATCAATATTTTTTTCCTTAAAATATTCCTTCTTTTCTTTCTTTTTTCTATTCTAGTGATCATAATATATTTTATACTTGTCTTATTTCTGAAAGTAGAAAGTCTAAAAACTAACCTTTTTAAAAAAAAACATGTTTAAAAAACTACTGATGAAGTTAAATCATAGAAAAGCTATGGAAACTACCAAATGTTACATTAGGGAAAAAAATAACAAATCGCTGCGAGCAGGATTCGAACCTGCGCGGGGAGACCACATTGGATTTCAAGTCCAACGCCTTAACCACTCGGCCATCGCAGCAGAACTTCGGAAATTTTGATTAAACTTCTTATCTATATGTTTGGACGGTAGCATTACCCATTTGTGAACGACATTTTTCTTTTTAGATTAGAAATAAAAAGCCAGATAGACATGTAAGTGATATTAGCAAATGAGTCTCCTTTATTTCTTCTAAGAAATTGTCATAATTCATGATTCCCTACCTCAGAGGGGTGGGGATTGTTTCTTCTGTCGCCAAATGCGCTTCCTGGACGAATCGCACCAGCTTTTCTCACGTTTTTATCGTTAAAGTCAGTCTGATAAGTTGATCGATTCTTATTTTCTCTGCTTGGAAATATCTTCGAAGTATCTGGCCTGTGTATGAAAAGAAAGAACGATTAACTTGTCTCGTATTCTAATTTTCCGTTCGCATTCCGTTGCTAAGCATCCCGTGAACGCCGATAGCACACAAAAGCAATTGAGTTTTTCACTTCATTTCAGTTACCTCGCATTTCCCGCTGGAGGGCCAAACGTTCCTCCAAATTCCCTTTTATTTGTGGTCATGTAGAACAGCTCTGGGTTTTTTGTGTAACTGTGCTTGTAGTTTTCGGGAGAACGGCCACATCGCAGTGGGACACTTCGAGGCCTTGTCGGAGTTCGCGCGCGAGGTCCTGCAACAAACATTCTTAACTTAGCTAATTCTCTTTGACACTGAAAGCTATTGCTCTAAAAATATCGTACCTGTTGAATACCATGTTGCAGGATCCGATGACACTCCAATCTTTTCCATTATCTCTATGCACTTCTCTTTATCATGGTGCGTTCCCGAAGGAAAATACCTCGCAAGGTTGTATGCAAAGCCAGGCGTCACAACTGATTCGTCTAGCTGTAGAGTGAAAGAAAATGCCGGTTGTTAAATAAATGTGTTCTTTATGAAACAAATTAGCGTATCTGTGTTATTACTTGTAACACTTGGTCTTCTCCCCAAGCGTGCATAGGATTCGGGAAGCCCTCATTAATTTGACGCGGCGCCATTGTCGAAGTCATAACTCGGTTGTGTCGCAAAACGGAAGTGACAACTTCGGGCCACGCATCAGCACCGGAAGTGCAGTTCACCCACAAAAAAAAAGCACACGAGTTACTGTGTCTGCTCATGGGGACCTAAATAATGACTATTTCCTCTTTGGATGATTCTATGTTATGGGATTCGAGGAGAAGGATGCATCCACAATATGTTTTCAAAACCAAAAGTGTGAATAATCCATTCCGTAACATTAGCAAGTTCTGCAGATTGCGCGAAAGAAAATTCAGGCCTTTTTTTTTTTCATTCGTCTTTTCCTAGCTCACTTCAGTGGTACGATTGTGTCATTTGTATCCCCAGAATCTGCCCGGTTCATGTTAATTTCTGCTATAACGCAGTGTGCAGTGTTCCAAGTCAATTCCCCAACCGTAATTTTTCACGTTAAACTACCGTCATCACTTGAACCCACCTCGCTCAAATGCAATTGGAAGACTATGAACTCTTTCTTCTGCATCAGATTAGTTTTTACTACTTATTTGCACCGATCAAAGACATTGAAGTAGTGTAACACTTACTCGTTGCTATGCAGATTATAGTATATGTTTTATTTTCTAGCGGCATCGAAATAAAATAACGACAGAGAGTTTGCTAAATATTCTACCACCATAAATATCACTTACTTTGGGTAAAGTGCGGAAACCCCAAGCTTGTGCCATACCGGTAAATATTTAATCCACTTAAAAATCTATTTCAGCTCAGTTCAAAACAGAACTGAAAACTGTAATTCGTTAGAAGAATGTTTGGCTGAAATGAAGTTCTATATCACAAAGCGAGAGCATCCACCGCAGCGGTCGCTAAACATGATTGGTTAACAAATTTACACAAACTGGTGGGAAGCCGAATTGGAGAACACCTATTTCCTTTGATGGTCGCTGCCTTTTATATTGTCTTAACTTGGTGTTATTTTAAAGACGTCTCATAATGGATCCACAATAAATGAAATCTTAGCTACATGTATGTTTGACTGCGTAGTCTGTTTTAATAATATATTTATTTTTTATCAAAACTTGTTCGCTTTATATCCACGAACGATTATTACGAAATTCAATATAACTTACATAATTAATTAATGAGTATTCATTATAAAGATTATATGATGAATCAGTGAAGTACTCACTGGAAAGTCTGGAATGAAAACCAAGAGTCCTTTATCAGTTTATAAGCTAAACCAGCATGATCTATTGCAAACAGAAAGGCTGGAGAGCGGCTTAATAACTACCCTTCACTGAAGAAGATTTTTAATAATTAAGTGCCCATGAAGTAAAAAAATAATAATTCCTGCTTATTTGAAAGTCTTTTCAAAGTAAAGGACACTGGCGTTTTCCTTTTTGGAATTGTTTTTTCGTTTAGAGATATTTACGTTTTGTCTTATGCAAATGAAAAAAGTGTGACGTCATAAATAGTTCACTTAATCAGCAAAGTACTGAAGCAAGAATATCTCCAGAAATATTGGAGCAGTGTTCTTCAAACTTAGCACCAGAAATGTATATTACAAAAGAAACAAAATGACACTATGTTCTTGCCATATCAACAGTCTTGGCTCTTTCTGTGAAAAACCAAACATCAGTCATTTGCAACCTTTTAAAGTGGGACAGAGTGTCTTGCTCGGAACACAAATGGTTCCCACATTGTCTTGACTCTAGATTGTTGCGAGTCGATCCGGAGGGTACTGCCATCTATGGGCTATACAGATAGGTATGTGCCGCTGTGAAGGGTATATGGTTTTCAAGCAGTTTACTCTACCATAGGGTATATAAATCAGGGCGTTTGGGTCTAGAATAAGATATCGTTTTTCACGAAACTGACCGGTCGGTCTGGACTAAAGAAATTAGGAATTGCTACTCAAAAATATGAAAAAGTGAAATCGGCAAGTTTAAATTTTCACGACTCAGCCTCAACAGCGTTGATAGATGACTATCATAAAACGCTACTGGATATTACTAACTGTCAAAAATCTGGATTTAGACGGAAATCGGTGGTATTGATACTGGTTAAAATTAAACAATATTGTCTTGATAATGCGTACGTACGTGCTTGGCGTTGCTCAGCATTAAATAAATCCTTTTTTTAAGAGAGAAGCGATTGTGGTATAAGGTTTGGTTTTGGCTTTGCTTTAGACTGTGCTATGCTAGTGACCTTAGTTTCTGTAAAAACAACTACTCTAGGATAGGAGTGATTTGGGAGTTTACTTTAGTATAGGGTAGCAAAATTCAGCAGAATTAGCTCTGGTATAAACTAAGGGTTCCAGGGTCCCCGCTGCACATTCCCACCCAGAAATTCCTAAAGTACCCCCCCTCCCACCCCCCCGTGGTTTGGATGATCCTTAAGGGAATTTGAGTCTTAACTAAAACAAGACCAGCGGCATAACTGCTGTCATGGCAACTGCACGATGGGAAGTACAATTTTTTCAGTTTTTTTTGTGATGTACAGTTTTGGTGCCAAGTTTAAAGAACACTGCTTCAACATTTTTAGAGATATTCTCGATTGAGTGTCAGTGAGACGTCATCACCCATTTGCACAAAAAAACGTAAGATACCTCTAAAACGACAAGAGATATTCCAAGAAAAACGCCAATCTTCTTTACTTTGAAAAACCTTTCAAATGAGCAGCAATTATTTTTTACTTCATAGGCACTTGTTTTCACTCTCGACTTCTCCTGCAGATGCAAATAACAACTACGAAGGTACCCTGCGAGCAGTTGGTTTCTCCTACGCCAAACGAGAGAGGTTTCTCTCTCGTTTAGCGTAGGAGAAACCAACTGCTCGCAGGGTACTGCGAAGGAGAATTCGCTCACAGAATCTTTTTAGGAAACAAGGATGCACGCGCGTCTCTCGCGCGCAGTCTATTTGTGACGTCACGAGAAAAAAAAACCGTTCACCCTTGTCTGGCAGCACGAAAGGATTTGCTAGCGAGTTAAAGTTTTGCGATGTATATATGAAATAATTCATATTTGAATTGCGGTT
>CM042754.1:23304763-23318645 GCA_022496165.2 Catalaphyllia jardinei | reverse complement strand
ATCCTTTTTTTAAGAGAGAAGCGATTGTGGTATAAGGTTTGGTTTTGACTTTGCTTTAGACTGTGCTATGCTAGTGACCTTAGTTTCTGTAAAAACAACTACTCTAGGATAGGAGTGATTTGGGAGTTTACTTTAGTATAGGGTAGCAAAATTCAGCAGAATTAGCTCTGGTATAAACTAAGGGTTCCAGGGTCCCCGCTGCACATTCCCTCCCAGAAATTCCTAAAGTACCCCGCGGCCACCCCCCCGTGGTTTGGATGATCCTTAAGGGAATTTGAGTCTTAACTAAAACAAGACCAGCGGCATAACTGCTGTCATGGCAACTGCACGATGGGAAGTACAGTTTTTTCAGTTTTTTTGTGATGTACAGTTTTGGTGCCAAGTTTAAAGAACACTGCTTCAACATTTTTAGAGATATTCTCGATTGAGTGTCAGTGAGACGTCATCACCCATTTGCACAAAAAAACGTAAGATACCTCTAAAACGACAAGAGATATTCCAAGAAAAACGCCAATCTTCTTTACTTTGAAAAACCTTTCAAATGAGCAGCAATTATTTTTTACTTCATAGGCACTTGTTTTCACTCTCGACTTCTCCTGCAGATGCAAATAACAACTACGAAGGTACCCTGCGAGCAGTTGGTTTCTCCTACGCCAAACGAGAGAGGTTTCTCTCTCGTTTAGCGTAGGAGAAACCAACTGCTCGCAGGGTACTGCGAAGGAGAATTCGCTCACAGAATCTTTTTAGGAAACAAGGATGCACGCGCGTCTCTCGCGCGCAGTCTATTTGTGACGTCACGAGAAAAAAAAACCGTTCACCCTTGTCTGGCAGCACGAAAGGATTTGCTAGCGAGTTAAAGTTTTGCGATGTATATATGAAATAATTCATATTTGAATTGCGGTTATAGATGCAAGTGAAGTATGATCCTCGCAGTAAATTTTCCAATTTAAGCAACTGGAAAGAAGAAGCCTGAAAAAAAAAATCAGGGCTTCAACGGGATTCGAACCCATGACCTCCGCGATACCGGTGCGATGCTCTGCCAACTGAGCTATGAAACTTCACTGCACGGGAAAATATGAACTCAATCATTTGACCTTGCTCTCAATGTGTGGCTTCATAGCTCAGTTGGTAGAGCATCGCACCGGTATCGCGGAGGTCATGGGTTCGAATCCCGTTGAAGCCCTGATTTTTTTCAGGCTTCTTCTTTCCAGTTGCTTAACTTGGAAAATTTACTGCGCGGATCATACTTCACTTGAGTTAAAGTTTCATAAAAATACTAGCGCTAGCAAGAGATAATCCCTATAATGGGGCGGCAAGGGTCAGAAGGACCGGGATTGCACCAAAAGCATGATACCGCCTTTCCCTTCGATTCCTGGGAGGCGCCACGCACCTCTCGTAAGGTCTAACAGGATTGGCCGAGAAAACAATAGAATAAACAACAGAAACAATGGCCCTAGTCCTGAAAACAATAGAGGTGGATGACTCCGGGAGCAAATAAAATTAGAGGTTCCGAAGAGGTGCGTGACTACTGATTCCTGGAATACATTGCTGTGAGTCCCGGAAGTGTTTTATTGGTAATAAATTCACGACCCTTAACTGTCATAAATTAACCAGGTATTGTCTTTACACAACTTTTTAATTAACTTGCGTTTACAATTAATTGACTATTGCAATGAAAACAATAACAGCATTAATCTGAGCATTTATTAGTTACAATGAAGAAACATCATGAAATATTTTTTTTTTCATCAGACATAGCTTTTATGCTATTGCAAGTTTTCCTACTTATAAATGGATTTATTCTTACAAAAAATATACTTTGAGTTTGCCAACTCATCACCAACATCGTGTCCTCGAGAGAATATGTTGTTGTCCATGCAGAGAAATTACCCTATAAATTGAACCACAGGGAACCCAGAAACTTTATGATGGTACACTGGAAAAGAAATGTTTTCGGTCCAGCTTCAGTTGGTTTTTATTGGACCTCCTGGGTGGTAAATAATCTGCTAAAAAATCTTGCCTCCTGCAGTTGCATTTTTACTTGAATTTTGGTGATTTTGCTACAATTATGAAACAAAAAACAATAGTCTGTGTGTACTTAAAGGGGCATTGGCGCGCTATTGGTCAACTTTATAAAAAGCTAGATGTCTTCGCATCAATTGAATTCCAAAACCAGGGCCGTACCTAGGATTTTTTGTCTGTGGGGGCAAACTCCACAAACCTTCACAGGGATCTCCGGTATACAGCCCAACAAAATCAAACACTATGTTAGAAAAAAAAATAGTTTTCCTGGCGGGGGCAACTGCCCCTCCTGCCCCCCGCTATGTACGGCCCTGAAAACTAATGATCTAGTTTTGTTAGTAAAGACTATTTGAATGTACTGAAACTGTTTCCTGTCGTCTGCTGCTACGGATGGCATGGATGGAAATGGATTGAAACTTGAAAAAATTGGCCAATTTTTTCGAGTTTTGGTGCTACGTTCCAAAACTCCTTAAAAAAATATTATGGTTAGCCCTCTCTGACAAAATTCATTTGATATCTTTGTGGTAGCTTTACAGAAGCATTTTGTTTCTGGCTAAAGCCTGAAAGTAATGATTTTACCACAGAATTGACCTGAAACAGCAAAATCCTTGTGATACTGCTCCTTTAAGTGCCTATTATAGTATTAACAGAGCAAAAAAAGAAATAAATAAACACCACCATAGCCAGAACAAAATTATGGCTGAGGCATTGTCCATGAAAATGTTTTGACTGAGGCAGTGTCCATGGCAAGTTCTCTCTTCCTAGGTATTTTGGGTGTCTATGATAACAATAAATAACCAAAATAAAAAAAAATGAGGACTGAGGAAGGGGCCTTGGTTTGTAACTAGCTAGCACCCTGATCAAGACAAAAGAAAAAATGTACTACTCTATGAGGTTAATAAGAACTAATAAGAAGAAGCAAGTATAATCCCAAATATCTAGATCCAAATTTATAAACCGCTCTATCTGAAATTTACATCAAGAATAATATAAAGGTTGGGATGACATGCTGCTAAAAACATTGCTGTTATTCTACATTGTGGGCATTTTAAATCACATTGATGAATGACAACAAACTGAACAGCCTTAGCGAAATTGGAAAGCTGATGTTTTGGGAATTAGCTTTCAATAGTGTCTAACTGAGATGCAATGAATTAACTCTACTGCCTATTTCTATAAATCAAACATTCCTATGTGCTGCATTGCTTACAGTCAGAGAGACTTCTCTCATCCCTGTTTGAAGCTTTCATAAGAAATGTGGTGCAAATAATAATATGATGTAATTAACTTAACTGATTTAAGTAAAACATTTCTTAACCAGAATTACAGTATAACTATTTGAATTTCACTGCAGCTGTCTTTTGTACTGTTTAGATCTGACAAAAAATTCACAGTAACTCATTCATCTTAGCTGGAGAGGTCTCGGACTTGAATAAGGGACGTATCCAGGATTTCTCTTAGGACGGGGTGTACCACTAAGGAATGGTGTAACTTACTGGTGATGTAAATAGGGGGGGGTGCACACTGCCCTGCACCCTCCTCTTAGATTTGCCCCTGCGAATTACATGAACCTTGACAAAAGTGGCATGCACTAACTTCACTGAGATCGGTAAAGTACCGTCCAGAAAGTACCCATACCTCCCCCAAGAGGGGATTTTTTCCAAGACCCCCCACTCCTTTGGAAATTTCAATTAAGCTTGATACATTTATTTAAAGTGCCTATGAAGTAAAAATAATTGCTGCTTATTTGAAAGGCTTTTTAAAGTATAGAAGAATGGCGTTTTTCTTTTTAGAATATCTTTTTTCGTTTTTGAGAAATTTACATTTTTGTGAGTAAAGTGATGACGTCACAGGTGGTTTCACTAAACCAGTAAAACACTCAATCAAGAATATCTCTGGAAATATTAAAGCGGTGTTCTTCAAACTTGGCATCACAACTGTACATCAGAAAAGTAAAATGACACCTGTCGTGCCATTGCCACGACAACAGTTATGCTGCTGGTCCTGTTTTAATTAAGACCTAATTCCCAGATTTTATCCTCAACGAGCATTATCCACTCAACAATCTAATGGGGATAGTTAAGACAATATGGGAACAATTTCTGTGCCGAGCTAGACCCTCTGTCCCACTTTAAAAGATTGCAAATGGGGATGTTTCATTTTTCACAGAAAGAGACTGGAGTCAATAGTGTTGCCATGGCAACAGCATAGTGAGTGTCATTCTGTTTCTTTTGTGATGTATGTTTCTGGTGCCAAGTTTGAAGAACACTGCTCAAATATTTCTGGAGATATTCTCGATTGAGTGTTGTACTGTTTTAGTGGAACCACCTATGACATCATCATGTTCCTCATTGGCATAAAATTATACAAAAACATAAATAACTCTGAAAAGAAAAAAGATATTCCTAAAAGGAAAACGCCATTCTTCTTTACTTTGAAAAACCTTTCAAATAAGCATAGGCACTTCATAGGCACTTTAAATGTTTTGGTCTTAGAGAACCCCCACCCCCAGGAAATCCCAATCCCTTCTGGGGGGGAGGAGGTATGAATAATTTCTGGAACTGCACATTGCATTACTAAAAAAATGTCAGGACGGGTTCATACTGTCTTCTAAGGCAATTCTGTGAGTGATAATCTATTGAAGGCATAAAAAACAAGCAAAAAACACTAGAAAACTACAGAAAAGGATTGAAAACTCATCAAAACTGGAGAGACTGTAAGCTTGAACAGAATGTTACTTTTAAAAGTCACTTTGCATTGAAAAGGCAATCACTATCCTTATATTAAAAAAAATAAATAAACTGTAAAATAAGATAAACTGGAACATTCTGCTATTCTTTTTCTTCTCCAAATATGTTATTGCTCTTAGTTTCACTAATTCAAATTTGGAGCTTGCAAATTATACAGCATATTCATATTTTGGGTATTGGACTGGAACTAGTTTGCAATCCAGGCTGATGCGGAGAAGTATCATTAAAATGATATAATCATCATGTCAGTTTCAAGGTAGTCCGCGTCTAATACCCAGATATCAACATGATCAGTCTCTATTAACCAGGGTTTGATAGGCTGTGGAAAATTTTGTGGGTTTTTCCGAGGTAAATTTGCAGGAAAAAAGTCTGTTTTGCAGGGAAATTCATGGAAATTTTCAGGACAAAGTTTGCTGAAAAATGATTGATAAAAAATGGCCAATTTCATGGCAATTCCTAGGCATACATGTATTTTGCTGGAAAGAATTTGGTTTCGCACTGATTTGACAAAGTTAACGTTTTTTACTAAAAAAGACTGCAATTTTGCCATTTTTTCGAAGATGATGAATGTCAGCCTAATATGCAATAGAAACAGCAACAGAAACACCAACTAGTTTTAAGTGTTGCCTTCGTAAAACCAGCAATTTTGCAGGAAAATTTGAGCAACTCATTTGGACCATTGTACATGTTTGTATCTGTTTGACCACAGGGTTCTTTTTGATAGAGATTACCATTTGCTTGTGGCCACAGCGAGAACCCAATTTTTGTATGATTAATCTAAGAATGCCTAGTTAGGGTTATCCACATTATGCCGGCATAATTTTGGGCATAACAGTGAGGCATAAGCATCGAGCATTATGCCAACATAGTAGTAAGAAAACTTCCCAGAAATATGTCAAAATATCCAAAATAAATAAATACATCGGAATTAGGTACAATGTCGAAATTGGAATTCCTGATTTCCTGTGGAGAAATATGCATGACAATTGACCGCCCCAGACTTCCCCACGGGAAACAGACGTAGCCATGTGGGGTGACTGGGAGTCTCGGACTCTTATATTCCAATTAAAAGGAATACTTACACTTTATATTGTCGATACAATCATCCATATAAGCATATCAAGTGATTGAATGTACTTTATTTTAGGTAAAAAATGAGTGATCTGGGCAAAACTTTTGAGCATAAAAGTGGGACTTTTTGAGCACAACAGTAACATTTTGTGAACATAAAGAATTAGCATATTAGTGAAAATTGTGAGCATAATGTGGACAACCCTACACCTGGTAGATTATCGATGTTGTTCACTCATTGCAGTGACAAAGTCTCACAACAAATTTGCAAGTTTACAGCAATTTAACAGCCCTAACAGCCAAGATAAGTTTTAAATTTGTTGTACGGACATGTATTTGGTACAATGTCTAGTGAATTTTGCGGTATTTTGCATGTTTTAATGAATTTTGAGGGATTTCGCAGATTTCCTTGAAATTCATGGCTCCATGACTGCACAAAATATCAGAAGCCCTGTATTAGCAAACGGTGACAATATTGCCTATAAAGCAGCATGAACCAGAATCCCACACTTAGATTGGCTGGGCTTGACGACCACTTTCAGACGTGGAGCCTAACTCTGGTTGTACCTGTTGATAACCATCCAAGTTTGCTGGACAGAAGTATTTCCAACCATTATAGCAAAGAAGGCAACAGAGGTAAACAAGGGGTACATATACCAGACCATTCACAGTTTTTTCAAGTCTGTCCTGTACAGATGGTGATGCTTCACTTCTGATGCCTGTGCTGAAGATGGCAATGAAACACAAGTTTGTGAGAAGGATGGCATCTAGAGTATTGAGCCAGTTGTAATCCTCATAAGCGGCATTGTTAGCAGGCTCATGATTCATGCCATCATTGGTCTTCTTCTGTTTTGGTCTTGTCTTGTATGGCTGAAGGTAGAGGCATGTTACCACGATGACAACACTGGATACCTCAAGTAAGGATCTTTTCAGCGGCCCAAATGGAACATACAGAGCAATAAACAAGATATAAATACGGCAAATGAAGTAATAAGCAGCAAACCATCTGTACTCATCTTTAAAGCACTTCTGGAAAGTGTCAAAGAATAATCTAAAATTGTTCAAGAACTGAAAGCACTTCAAGAACCAAGGGGTAAAAAGCAGCACCAGTGGTACAAAAATGATAAAAAGAATAAACCAAAGAGAGGCAATGATGGTATAAGGTAAGTGTGTTTTCCAGTCTCTAAAAAACTCAATGTTACCATCAGCATACAGAACCCACCTTCCATTAATGGGAACATAGTGAATTATGTTACAAGAAATCATTGTAATGTTTGTATAACAGAGAACCAACAGCGTACAGAAGGCACGGGAAACATTCCTGTTAATGTAGCAAGCAGGACGGCATCTTCCAAGCTTGGCCAGAACTATTAGCAGGAGGAGGACATAAGAGGGTAAAATGTAGTTTACCCCAAGTTTCTCAAGGTTGGTCATTCTAGCATAAAAACAGGTTCCAACACCTTTGACTCTCAGGTTGGCGACACCAATAACAAAAGAAATGAATTTATCAAGGAACTGGCCTTCTTGGAGCAGAAATGTGACGATCTGATATGAATACAGCCACGTATTGAGGTAAGTTGTAAAGATGTCCAATTCAATCCGTAGTACCACCAATACCAGCAGCAAAGTGACTATAAAAAATACCAGCAGTAGCCAAAGATGGCTGTTGTTGCATTCTTTTGAGCATTTCTCATCCCCTAAATTCACTGAGAAGCCAGATTTACATGCCCCACACAGAGCACTTGTACCATTGCGGCCATCAGTACAGATTGTTTCATTATTGTATTTAAAGGCTGAATCATGTTTGGGAAAATCGCAGTAATCGGGTGGACAAGGGTATGTGCTAAATTTATGTCCTATCTTTCCACCCCAGTATCCTCTCTTCAAGAAGACATGCTTAGAGTCAGCACTGCAGCTCCAAATGCCTTTATCATGTCCTTCCATGCATGTGCATGTGTCCGTGTTATTGTATTGCTCAAAGCCAGGATAACAGTCCTTCAAATGCACAGCCTTGGAGACTGTCTGCACAACACGACCTGTAACTGTAGTCGCGCGAACTTTAAACTTGTGGCGCTCTCTTCCAAGAAGATGCAAATTGCTGATGTTGGGAGTCGAATCACCGTGAATCAGAAACAAGTTTGAAGCTGTACCAAGAGTCACATGCCTGTTTGTGATGCTTATGTTTACCACACCTAAAACAAAGCTGTTCTTTTCATCTATAAGTTCCACAGTTGCACTGAAATGCTGGCTCGGGGAAACCTCCCAATCACTTTCATTTAATTTAATTAAGACTGGGTCAGTAGCAATCTGTTTTCCATGTCTTGTATTTTCATCTTGGTACTCAAATACATTGGGCCATTCAAGGGAATTATTGTTGATCCGGGGCTGCCCAGTTTGACGGCATCCTTGGAGAGTGGAGGCATAAACTGAGTTTCCACCACCACTAAATAATGCTTGATTACCATCAAAAACTACTTTGGCCTGCCAGTTAATGACGTTTTCCACACTATCCGAGTTGTTATAAGCAAAAAAACAGGGCCGAGTGTCAAGCTCTGTTGTGTCAAAAGCTATAACAGGTGGCCCAGAATCTCTCACATAGATAGCTCCACCCTGTTGCTGAGCAGTGTTGTTAAAGAAGTTGAGGTTACTGTATGGCATAAGCATTAGTACTGATGTGCCATACAATCCTATAGCACCACCCTGGCTTCCGGTGTTATTTCTAAACGTCACATTGTCAAAAAAATGCAGCACTGCATTCTCAATCACCATGGCAGTATTGTTATTGTGGTCAATATTCACAACTCCTTTAAAAATGATCGGAAGTGAGTACGAATAGATTGCACCTTGTCCAATTACCTGCTTATCTTCTGTCAAAATAATCTGGTTGGTAGTGATATTACAGTCTTCAAGAACAATGCTGTGGCCAAACTTTGGCCACTTTGCAGTCCAATCCTGGTGGCCATTTACAGGTGACGAGGTAGCCAGTCCAATAGCAGAACCCATTGTTGCTGTGTTGTCCCTCCACTCACAGTTGATAAACGGTATGTGGAGGCTTCGCTCCTCAGTGATGTTTAAAAATGAGAAGACTCCATGATGCGAGACACCTCCACCTAACACTGCCCTGTTGTTTGTAAACTGACAGTCTTCATAACTCATTTGGTTTGCAAGTAACGGCTGACTATCACTTCCAGCAAGAGTCCCACTCCTAATAGCTCCTCCAGCATAATGTGCACTGTTATTAGTAAAAGTGCAATGTTTAACTTCGAGTGTATTGTTTTCAACTTCATCTTGAAATTCAATGAAAATTCCACCTCCCCAAAGGGCATAATTGTCTTCAAAACGGCAGTGGGTTATCTGGATGACATTATGTTTTGCCACACCCTTGACAAATATCGACAGCCCTCCTCCTCTTCCAAAGGGAATGTGATCAATTCCGTGCGGGACAGGAATCATTGTTTGAAAGGTCTGATTTGTAGCATTGTTATCTCTAAATGTACAATTATGAAGAACGTACCTACTGTTGCTGTCAAATTCAGCAAACAATGTTGTATTTAGATCTGATGGAAAGGTTCTTTCCTTGTACGTGTACTCAATATAAACACCACCTCCAGCAACTGCAATGTTCGAAGAAGAGAAATTTTCAATGGGTCGATTGCTCTCAAACCAGGAATGTGAAATTTGTACTTCACCGCCTACATCGTACATGTTAAGCCCGATTCCAGGACTTTGAACTATCCAACAATTGTCGACAACTACATCTCTGCATTTGAGAAGAAACACGGCAGAGAGGAAAGGCATGTGATGATGGCCATTAAACGCAGTACCAGTTGTGCTGTTGTGTAAGCCTCCGCAACCTCGTAGCAAAACGCTTCGTAGGGTGATGTTTTCGCAGCTTTGAAAAGAAAGACTTCCGTGTTGGTGACATTCAACGGTGATGGAGCCTGATCCTTCATCTCCAACCAAGCCAATCTCCCTCAGATTGGTAAAGTTGAAATGCTCAGTTAGATTGTATGAATAATTCCCAGATCGTAGCACGACAAAGGTGGAATTCGTCACATGCTTCAGAGCGTAGTCTAGATGCTTGCAAGGAACAGAAGTTTCATTCCAACACGTGCTGTTGTCATGGCCATTATCTTGAGAAACCACGATCGTCTTTAGTTCTGCACGCGGCAAAAGAAAAGGAGCACTAGCTGAAATGTAAATAACAATGACCAGCGAGCCAAAATAAGGCGTTCCATGCATTGCAACTCTCATTCGAAAGTAAAAATTAGTGATAAGAGTGACTCACACATATATCGGACTATGCGACCCCCTTCCGCATCTCCGCAGTATGATTTTATTATGTCAGCGGTCACCCCGCATTATTAATATCTTTCGTGTATTGAACAGCACTGGTTTGCTTGCGATTTGTTTTACTCCATTTTTAGTTTCACTGCCGTTAGCTTTCATTTGTATGTTGGGTAACTCTATATTAATTTTTAGTATCACCCAACTAGTGGAATAATGCAAACCCTGCATTTTGATTGGCTACGCTACTAGGTGTATAATAGTAATAGTCATCGAGTAGCGAAATTCGCCGGTTTTTCTTTCGTTTTTCCCCCAAATAAGTATTTCTTCAACTTGCATTTGCTAACTTTGTTATTGCCTTTTCTGTCCGATTTGTTGGGTGATACTAAAACAATTAGACCCTTTTCCCTCAAGGGCCACGGGTCAATAGCCCATTCGGCTTCGCCTCATGGGCTATTGCAACCTCGTTCCCAGGGCTTTTCCCTTTGCAATTTTAAAGGTGCATGTTACCTATTGCTGGTTTTCACATGACGTCACTAAAATTCAAACTTTAGAACTATTGATCCTCCTGAGATGTTACTTTCATGATGTGTAAGAGCAGCTAAAAACTAATATTCATACAAATTTTCACTCCGAATGGATTCTTGGTTTAGCCACAAACTACGCTTGAATTTCTGAGCTTTTGCATTTACACGTGTCGATGGGAGTATTACAAGATAATTTGGTTTTATCAACTGAATTAGCCACCGTAAAGTTATTCCCCGGTCAGGGAAACAGAACGCAAAGTCAGAGGAATTAAGCTGTGCCTGTGGGGTAGCTTTTCCAGGCTTCTGGTATATAAAAGGATAAGGATTTCACAAGTTGAGGTATACAGAAGGGTAGGGAAATTGGCCATTTAGGTATTTAAAAGGGCCTTTAATTATAATATGGCTGTTCAGTTTATCTATTCTTTTATCCATTTATTTATTTATTTTTGTTAAGCACTACATGAAAATGAGAACAAGATTTCCTAAAGTAGGTATGTGATAGGGGTACCTTTCAATAAAACGTATATTAAAGGGGTACCTTTTCTGCCAAAATGGTATATAAAAGGCTAAGGGGTTGGATCTCGGGGCGGAGCCTCGCCGTATTAAACTTTGTTAAGTACTCCCCCCCCCTGGGTTCCACCACCCGACTGGAACAGCGCAGACTGCTCTCGCTTTCGTTACAGCCTATATAGCAAGTGTTCCTTAAAACATAAGAATGAGAGTCTTAGGCTCAGTCAGCACTAATACGTTTTCAAAACCAGCTGTGTGTTTTCAATGATGCATTGTGGCGGAAAAGCGTCAAAATATTCGACTCTGCACTTCCGTTATGCGTTATCCCCGTCCACCGTGAAACGCTCGAAAACGCAGTTATGCTATCACCGTCACTGATAAGGTCACAGGGAGCACATAATCTTGCTGAGTAGGGAGAAAGTAAATAAAGGAACGAAAAGAATGAATAGTTGACCTTTGTCTCCTGTTGTCGTCTCTTAGCTTGGGCGATTTTATCGGGAAAACCGCTAAACTCGACGCGTACCTAGGCCTTTCCGTGCTAAGCAAAAATGTTTTGGTTTGTATATAAATTTGACAATGGAGGCAACTCTTTGCCAAAACATTTTGAACGCACTGCGATCATGTCATGTCATGTCAAGTTCAACGTCTGCCTGGTGACCAAGCCCCTTGGGGTGTTCTCCTGAACGCCTAATGAATGCCTATTGTTTAAAAAATGTATAATAAAGCAATCATTGAATTTAGTTTTCGCATGATATCATGAATTATCAAGACCTCGTGTCTGTATTATCTGCCTCAGCCTTCGGCTTTGGCAGATAACACAAACCTCGGTTTTGATAATTCATGAAATCATGCTCAACCTCATCCCATAATTGTTTAATAACAACAATTCAAGTCAAATAAATAAAAATTCTGCTTTTCATGGAGGCCGTGACTAAAATTTACTTAAAATTAAGGTATTACTTTAAACTGTGGCGACTTAATTTAGATTTGAAATCAGTCAGTGAAGACGCTTGTCTTTGGTCTACAGGTAAGTTGTTCCACAACTGAGCTCCGATGTACAAAAAAACTTCTCTTGAGATAATCAGTTCCAGGTTGTGGAAGAACTAATTTGTTTTCGGTATTCCTTAAACAATAAGCACTTACATTGTTACGATATACAAATCTTGATCTCAGATAATCAGCACTCATACCATATAATGTTTTATACATTAGCATAGACTTCTGTTCCAATCTTTGATAGTAGAGTCTTTGCCACCCTAGCGCCCGAAACAAATCATCCAAATTACTATCATAGCTCGCTGACATTAGGATGCGAGCTGCCCGATTTTGAAGCCTTCGCAATTTTTCAGAAAGGCCTTTGTTACAGTTTCCCCACACTACATTGCAATAATCAAAATGTGGTTGAATAAGGCTGTTATAAACTTTAATTAGAACATTAAATGGAGTGAGATGCGGAATTCGTTTAAATGCACCAATGGCACAGGCTATTTTCTTAGACTCTTAGGTAGCAGTAGTTTGAAACTCAAACATGTGTTTAAGCCCAAGGCCAAAAAACTATGACAAAAACGCTTTATAAAAAACAGGTAAAATAGTTCTAATTTACTCTTGCTTTCTGGCACTCGATACATGGCGTCACATGAGCGCTCACTAAATAAATTACCACGCGTCTTTTTCAGATTTTGTGTGACGTCAGTGTGACGGAACTAGGTCCCGGTGATCCGACCACCGGATGTAAAGATCTTCCAACAAAATTCGGTTCTCTGTGAGACGTCAAAGTTTTATGGAGCCAGAGTTATCACGTGGTTGGCAAAATGGTATCGGGGGTGTTTTCTCTGACAAAGCCAGGAGAACAACAAATTGGTTGGGTCCCTGAAAAGGACCAATGAACTATGGAAAGGCATGTGTTGCCTAAATGCCAAAATCGACAGTACAAGTACCAAAAATATTGGAGACAATTTTACCAAGGTAACAATTTTCATAATAATCATAATAATAAAAATGATTATAAAAATTGTTACCTTGGTAAAATTATTTGTGAAGGCTCCTTGGTGTAGAAGACACAGGACAACACAAGACACATCACAATAGAACACCGCCTCACTAACCTATTTTGTTCATTGTTTTCCCTGTTCTTTTGTCCTTTTGTTTTCTATTGTTGTACGCCAACTGTGTCTTCTACACCAAGTAAGAGCCCCAAAGCAACAAAGCTTTGTGAAATAATTAAGCTTAATACATGCAAAGAATCTTGTGTAACTTTAATTATTTTGTGGAAAATTTATTAGTGTTGTGTAAATCATCTCTATTTTCTTAAACGTAAAAGTTATGTCAGTATTTACATATTTTAGATGTTGCTTCGTATTTTGATATAATTACTTTAGGCACATACCAGTCACCATGTTGATTCCTGGCTATTTATTGACTAGCTTGGACTTTATTATTGAACAATAACTGTTGTGGTAATTCTCTAACCAGTTTTAGCTAAAATGATTTGAAACTGGCATACTTGAGACTATGGTGACTTATAGCAATACAAAAGTAAGCAAGATAATTATCATAGTATATGTATTAGCTAATATTGATTTATTGTGAGGGATTCTGTGAATATTTTTGAATTTTATGGACTTTGCTAATTTTAAGTTTTATTACTTGAGTGAAATATAATCGCTTTAAGTCGCCTTAAGTCGCCTTAAGTCGCCTTAAGTCGCCTTAAGTCGC
>CM042754.1:23297668-23303680 GCA_022496165.2 Catalaphyllia jardinei | reverse complement strand
TCCGTCGGGTGGCCTGTAATAATTGTAGGACACAGGAGACTTGAGATTTGATTGCGAGCAAGAGATTATACACCGAGACTTTGCATTATCATGTAAAATATCCATCTCATCCCATGAGTTACACTCTCTATCTAAAACAACATCAAGTGCGAAGGTTCTGGAAACGTCGCTGTTCTGAAATTCGAGAATCGTGCTCGTACTCGTAGGTCTCAATGCCACCTGATCATGACGTGGATTAAATTTAATATTTTGTCAAGGAATTTTTTAATATGACCTCTTAATCTCCTATTTTGAAAAAAATGCAAATTTTATTCCATTCTGGATGCAGATTGTTTCTTTGTTCCAAAGCAGAAAGTTTATTGTTTTATAACGGGAATGACAAAACCAGGCTCATTGAGGGTTGCCCAGGTTTTCTGCCAGATCGCGAGTTTGTAAATGGCAAACACACTGAGCTAAACCGGTCTATGTTACTATAATATAGATTACTTTCTCGAAAATTTTCAAATGTCCCAGAGGCTGGTCTGTTGCTTGTATTAAAGAAATTCTCCAGAACCCAGCCATCTCTGTGCAAACTAAGTTACAATCATCTTTATCTTTTACTTTCAGCTTTTTACAAACGCCATCGTAATAAAAATGGAATGTGCTGCTTGGGCAATGACGCTTGGGGGCAAGATTGCAGCAAAGATGGCTTTAAATGCCTGCGCCCCTGGGTTAGGCTCAGCCGTAGATTTTGTTGAAGCGGGTAAGTCTTTCTACAATGGCGATGTATGTGGTTGTATGATTAGCACCGTGTCGGGACTCGTGGACATTGCTACCCTTGGTCTTGTGGGCACCACTAAAGAAGCAATGAAAGAAAGTGCAAAGGAAGCTGTTGTCCAATCTGCAAAAGATACAGCAAAGTCTGCAGCGAAGGAAGCTTCAAGGAAAGTTGGTCAGGACCTTGGAAAACAGTTAGCAACGGGTACGACTAAAGTTGGAAAAGATGAAGCTATTAAAATGGCTATTAAAGTGGCGGAGTTGGCCTCTAAAAAAGCGACCAGAAAGATAGGTCAGCAAATTGCAAAGGAACTTGCAAAAGGTGTGACTACTGAAGCAGTTGAACAAGCCTTTCATGAAGGTACCAAGATGACGGTTAACAGTCTTCTCCGAGATGCTGGGTTAGCAGCCGTTTCTAGTGGCGGATGTCAGGTTTGGAAAACCATTTTGGAGGATGTTGGCGAGAAATTGATCTTAGAAGCCCTGAAACGGCCAAACAGGATTGTGTTTGAATTAATCAAGGAAGCTGCTAAAAAAGGCGCCGAGGAAGAGTTCAAGAAACAGTATCTCAATCTCATTGCCAAAGACGTCGGCTTTTCAGCTTTAAAAGGAACCATAAGGTCTCTTTCAGGGTCAACTGAATAAGAAAATGAAATAACTGCCGTTTCGGTATCAATACTATATGTAGAGCAAACCCAATTGATTCTCGTACTCCACTAGAAGTAGTCTTACTTGGGGTAGATCAAATTTGAATAGCGACGGAACAAAATGCACAACTTTAAGTGAGAAATTGCTGGAAAGAAGTCTCTTAGAACAACAGTAAATATTTTTTAGAACTTTTCCCAGGACGAGACGATAAAAGTTTAAAACGTTTTTGAGATTAATAATTTGTTATCACAACCTCGTGCATGTGTAACTCATAACCACACCTCTTCATAGTTCAGTGCACTTGAACCATCTAATACTTTCTTACAAAACTACAACATGAGTTTTTTGTTTCTATCAATAAGACTAAGTCTTTCAGGGTTTGACTTTTTCAGTAAAATTATTTTCCATAAATTGCAAAGTAATTAAACAAAAACGAAGTCAGGTTTGAGTCGTGAAAATACGAAAGATATGCATCAAAGTGTGACAGTTGACAGCCATTACCAAGTGACGAGAAGGCTTATCCTTTTCGGAACGAAAAATCACTCACGCTAATATGTTGCAATCAAGTATATTTTATAATGGTAGTTCTCTCAGGTGTTCATCAATTTTCGATATTCGCATGGGTGTCAGCTTGTAAGAACACATAGATGATGTAGCTGTAATGTTCTTGGCGGCAATGTATCAAAATGAGGCAGTAGTGCACCAGTCATTTGAAACCCCGCACCCGCCCCCTCCATTCGGGCCTTAGCGGGGGATTAGGGGGGGCTTTCACCTCAGATACACTCCATGTTGGCGGGGAATTCGCTGAAAGTCACGGTCTTCGCATCCCCCACCCACCGTCAGACTGCCGGAAAATGAGAATCGACCAATGACGAAGTGATGCACATGACGGGAAAATATGGGCATCTACATGAGTACTCTTTTTGTTTTGAAACAATTTAATTGTTCAAATTTTGCTAAGCGTATTAACCATTGCTATAAATAATTTTTATTATTTGGTATCACTCTTCCGTTATTGTGGAACGTACATCTGGACAGGACTGATTTTCACTTTGATTTCATGATCACTTCGATCGAAGATAGCGCACGTGAATTGTGCAGATTGTGTTTGGGTTCTACGCCCTTTGATCAGTCGAATCAGTTCTTTTATAGTGAGATCATCTTGTATGCAATCACCAAAATAAATTAACTGAATCAGATGAAACAATTTTAATTCCACTATTATTTGTGCGATTATCACTACTGTACTAGTTGGCTGCTGTGTTTCATTGTCAATTTATCTAGAAGTATCAATGAAACTACTTCTACAATAAAGATATTTTGACAGTCAACTTATTTGCTGGCCGCTCAAAAATCAACGTTTTTACTTCATGGCTGCCAACAGTGTCATTTAACCCGTGTGTTAAGCTTGTGTACTAAGTTATTTTACAAAGTGAGTACCATTTGCGTGTGAAACAGTCGGGGCGGAGGAAAGCACCACTTACTGTTGTCACTCGCTTTCACTTGCATAAAAAGTGAATGCCCCGCTCAAGCCCGAATTTTGTTTCTGGGGGGGGGGGGGAGTGCGGGGATTTCAAATGACTGGTGCATAATATAATAATAAAACTTGCATTACTTCATTCGAAATCTTAACCGAAATTTGTCTAATAAGATAAATGATGGCTATAATTTTCTGTTATGGCACATTTTTCGGTTTGCGCTCTCTGCGCAAATGAAGTGTGATGCTTAGTCACAGTGTAGGCTGAAATGTACTAATAAAACGTTGTTGTTATTTATTGTCGAATCACTTCGTTTGAACACAGGGAATCCGAACTCTTTAGCAGCAGTCAAAATAAATGTACTGTTATTTTCCTGTGTCCCTGCGTCTTTTTTGAGTCGTTTAGAAAGCATTTGAATGAAGCCATAGTTAGTATGATGAAGCGAAGGCGGTTTAAGTTTCGAAAATTCGGAAATGTAAACCGCCTTCGCTTCATTCAAATCTCTAAACCACTCAAAAAAGACGCAGGGTCACAGGTAAATAACAGTAAATAAAGTGGTCGGGTTCCCTGTGGCAACATACTTAGCCTCTCAGCAGTAATTATACAGCACTTTTTACGATTTAAAAGTTCTACGTGGAAGTAGTCGAGGACGATCGAGAGATAAAACGAGGAAACCCTGCCTTGTTTTTTTTCTCTTACCCGTCAGCTACCTAGAGCATGGAGCAGCAGGGTTTAATTTTCGTCCGATTTGCCTCCCATCCACGTTGATGTTCCTTGTTTCCAATAATGACTGGAAAAGTTAACAGAAAAGAGTTATTGTGTAAAATAATTTTGATAGACGATAGGCAATAACAACAAAATGTTTAGGTGGCGCACGATCTCTACACGCTTTACTTTTGTACATGAGTCCGTAACGATATTCTTCAAGAAGGTCCTTATTTTCAGTTTTTGATTCTAGTTACTGTTTTTTCATCTTTATTGTCTTGCTAAAAAAACAATTGCTACCAAATAAATAAGTCGCCCGTGCGTCACAGGCCCTGGTGTCAGGAGCTTTCAAGAGAGTTGTGTCAAGAACACTGAATGGATAGAAGTGATTCACGATCACTCACTCCCAGCCACCTCCGACCCTCCATTCTTTTTTCTTTTCTTCAATGTTTCTTTTTTTTTAGGATCCTCTGCCACACCTGACTCTCAGACTATCTAGACCTAAAGCCACCCCGTTCCTTTCTATGCAAGCTTCAAAACACGAGCAACTCGGTTTTAAAAACATTGGAAATAAGCGGAAGCAAAACACCAACGACTCGATTGAGCCACGTGTTAGTTAGCAATCGGAAGTCCGATGTTTTCGGACTTCGAATCAGATCTTTCCAGGGACGCTCGTTTCACGACCGCCGGTAAAGGGGAATGACTCGAGACGGGACGGGATTGGACATAAAAAGCAGGTCTTTGATTGGACTTCATCAAATCAAGTGACTCTTTGGTCTTCTTCTGTTTCTTTTTCCGAAAATCCATGATTATAGAGAGAAAAGCCTTTTCCAAATTCCTTCTGAATATATACCCTTTTAACACCAAGAATAGTTCAGACGAAAACCACGACACTGGAGCTTATCTTGAACAAAGATTTCCCGCAGCCAGTTGTCAAACGGAGTGAGATCTGGGTACTGCATGGATGACACTTGCGGTTGCACTGACCTATCCTATATTATGCAACCTTACCCTACCCACTCTACTATTTACAAACCTACCCTACCCTACCCTACCCAGATGCATACCCTGCCCTGATCAAGGACTAAAACTCGAAACTTCACAAAATCACTTTACCACTTGTCTTCCGACCTACAACTGTTTCTTATAATAACCCTTTTGAGAGATAAACATTTAGCGTAATACAGCTTATTGTATGGCAAGGTAGTCTTGAGGGAAATCCAAGCGTTCTGATTGGTTCTTTCTTGGTCAGGATTTCGTCATACGGACCGTCATGGAAACGGTCATAAGCTGTGTATTTTTTGTTTTCGAAAGCCGGCAAATTCAAAACAGGCATGGCCCGAGTACCATATAATAAACTACTACGTTTTTTGTACGGACCTCGCTGCGATCGGTCCCTACTGCCACGACCGATTGCCAATATTTCCCATGCAGTACGGCTCGATCAAGCTAGGTTAGTAAGAGATTAATATTTGCTAATCAACAGGCAACAAGAGTGTGAGAGGAGCAGTGCCTGTACTGTTCTGATGAGCCAACAAATTTTCAAAATCAAAAACTGAAATGTACATTAATCTGAGGTAGAGGAAATTATCATCTTTGGAATTCTGTATTTGGAAATTTACTTTATTCTTGTTAAGACTATCCTACAGATTATAAGCCATACCAAGTGAATTTGGCCATGCTTGGTTTTTCATGCCTATAGACACAGGAAAAATACTACTACAAAATAATTGCAAATACTCTTTAATATAAATATCTCGGTCCATAAACACGCAAAAAAAGAACTTGGCCAATATCCAGCCATCTTGACATCACACTTGGTCAATAACCCAAATATATTTCTAATTTTATCTAATTTCATACTAACAGCTCCTTCTAATTTCCACTTTTTCCACAATAAAAATACAAGCTACTGATAAAATGGTTGTAAATTATAAGCATGACCCAGTATCAACCTAACTTCAATCAAAATAAAAGATTTCATTTCTTTTGAGTTCTTCTTTCTTTCATCAGATGCAATTAGGTGGTTTGCTTCAATTCCCTCAATTACGTGATTTCTAAAAACACGTTTCTTGGGATTTAAGGAAATTATAAAAAAACACAAGAGTAAGTAAGTAAGTAAGACTTTATTTAACGAGGGTAACATATAACAGTAATAAAACTGATAAACTAATGGCCCTCAAAAATTAAAATTTGAAAAAGAAAACACAAACCTATATACATCATAAAATATTGTTAAAATAAACAATTTACAGGAATAATTTTCTAAGAATTTGATTATCAAAAATTATTTTAAAAAGGGAACGCTTAAAACTTTTTACACTGGTACTCTGTTTAATATCCACACTTAATTTGAAAACATCTGGATTCGGCAAGCTTCTCCGATCTGGACAGATTTAGCAACTCATAAGGAATAAGGTACTGA
>CM042754.1:23272668-23292668 GCA_022496165.2 Catalaphyllia jardinei | reverse complement strand
ATCTGCATAATCTAGGTGTGGTAGGACAAGGCCATTAAAGTACACTGTGAGACTTTTCTCGTCGAGCATATGGTAGATTCTGTTGAACACTCCAGTTTTTGTAAAAGGCTGTTGAAATGCATCTTCCATTTCCATTTTTCATCCAGCACTACTCCTAAGTAGTTAAAAGATGAAACATGATTCACTTGATCTTCACCAGCGGAAAACGTAAAGTCACTAAATGACGATAACATTGTTTTGCTTCCTGACAGCATCAATTTAGTCTTCTTTACATTAACTGTTAATTTGTTGCTGATGTACCAGTTAGAGATTTCGTTGAAGTCATGTCGAAGAGCATCCGTAAGCTCTCGCGATGTCGATGCAACAACCACAAGAACAGCATCGTCTGCATACAATATCAGTTCACTCTTAGTTACAACAGTTGACAAGCTGTTTATGTACACATTAAATAGAAGCGGACCTAAGATACTTCCCTGTGGCACACCTAGGTCGATGGTGCGAGTTTCTGACATTTCTCCATCTATACAAACGCATTGGCGTCTGTCTGCCAGATACGATTTAAATCATCTCAGACCATCTCGCTGATAGTCCTATATGTTCCAGCTTTCCCAGGAGTATCTTGTGATTGATAGAGTCAAATGCTTTGGATATATCGAGAAATAGCATACCAGTGACTTTCTGTCCATCCATGGCATCAAGGACAAAGTTGTTCAGTTGGCCCTCCACTTGGGCCGTACTACGACCACGCCTAAATCCGAATATTCTGATCAGATTTCGAACTGAGAACCGGGAACACATCGAGATTCTCGGGAAAGCAAACCGAACTGAACTAAGTCTTTCAGGGTTTGATTTTTTGAAGCTGTGTTCCTTTTATTGCAACTGTAATTAAACAAAAACGAAGTTAGGTTTGAGTCGTGAAAATATGAAAGATGTGCATCAAAGTGTGACAGTTGACAGCCATTACCACGTGACGAGAAGGCTTGTCCTTTTCGGGAACGAAAAATCACTCACACTAATACTTTTTTTGCAATCAAGTATAATTTTTAATGGTAGTTCTCTTAGGTGTGCATCAATTTTCGATATTTGCAGGGTGTCGGCTTCTAAGAACACACAGATAATGTAACTGTAATGTTCTTGGCGGCAATGTATCAAAATGAAACCGAGTAATATAATAATGAAAATTTGTATTACTTCATTCTAAATGTTAACGGAAATCTCCTTTGTTTAGGATAAATGATGACTATAATTTTCTGTTATGGCATGTTTTTTGGTTTGCACTCTCTGTGCAAACGAAGTGTGATTCCCATTCATAGTGTAGGCTAAAATGTATTAATAAAAAGTTGTTGTTATTGTCCCTTCACTTCGTTTGAAAAGTAACATACTCAGCCTCTCAGCAGTAATTTAATCTCAAGAACTAGATCAACCAGTGAAACTCTTCAGTTTGGAGCTTTTAATCTATCTTCAACGTGCACGGATTGAAGCCTGTATCGCTCCCTTTTGTTTCGCCGACTTCAGTTGCTCAAGGTGGCTCAAAACAGTTTCCAGCACTTATATTTGGATGGGTCGCTCTAACCACTCTTTCTCATTTGATGTTACAATCATGGTATTAAAAAACTGCCCAATCATTGGTGAACACGTTGTTATCATTTTCGCGACCTAAAAGGTTACCATAGCAACAGTATGACCTCCTAAAAACACACTTAATTTAGGGGCTTATAATTCAAAAACGGCACGGTGAAATTTTTTCTATTATCAACTTTTGATTAGCATGATAAGACGCAACTTTTGGCAAAGTTTAAAAAAATTCTGTACATGGGGTTCAGAGCCACTTTAAATTTTCGAGAAGTTAAGGGGGCTCTGAACCCCATGTACAGAATTTTTTAAACTTTGCCAAAAGTTTCGTCTTATCATGCTATAAATCAAAAGTTGATAACAGACAAAAATTTTACCGTGCCGTTTTTGAATTATAAGCTACTAAAGCTGTAACTAAGGGTGTTTTTAGGAGGTCGTACTCTTGCTATGGTAACCTATTGTGTCACGAAAATGATACCAACGTGTTCACCAATGATCTGGCAGTTTTTTGATACCATGACTGTAGCATCAAGTGATAAGGAGCGGTTATAAGGATCCATCCAAATATAAGTGCTGGAAACTGTATTGAGACACCTTAATTTAAACGTTTAACTGAACATCTAAATCGTTTGAATTTAACCGTCAAGAACAATAGAATTCATTTATACTAGAATTAGTGCCTAATATTATACAACACGATTAAGAAGTTCAACGTGGAAGTAATCGAGGACGAGCGAGAGTAAAAAACGAGGGGGCCCTACCTTGTTTTTCCCTAGTTCGTCCTCTTTTCTTTCCAGCTACCTGGACCGAGTTGCCTCGCATCCACGTTGATGTTGCTTTTTTTCCAATGATGACTGGAAACGTTAACAGAAAAAGGTTATTGTGTAGAAGAATTTTGATAGACGATAGGCAATAAGAACAAAAATTTTAGGCGGTGCACGATATTTACGCGCTATTTTTTTGTAGATGACTCCGTGACGATATATACCACAAGAAGCCCATTATTGTTTTGCTACTAGATACTGTTTAGTTATCTTTATCAGTGGCGGATCTAAGGAAGGGGCCCGGCCTCTCCGCCCCCCTCCCTTAATTTGGGTAAAAAAAGAAGAAAGCTCAAGGTCTGGATCCACCACTGTTTATTGTCTTGCTAAACCTGGAAACCGATGACAATTGCCGCCAGTTTTACACCCATGCGCACGCAGAAAAAAAATAACACCAACGAGTAAACAGCGGCAATCGCCAGAACATAAATTGACCCGTCATAGGCCCGTGACTCAGGAGCTTTCAAGAGAGTTGTGTTAAAAACACTGAATGGTTAGCAGTGGTTCACGATCACTCATTCCCATCCACCTCCGGCCCTCCATTCTTACTTCTTCTGCGATCTCTTCGATTCTGGAATTATCAGGATCGTTTGTCACACTTGGCTCTCTCGCTATCCAGACCTAAAGTAATCTCGTTCCTCGAGTTCTCTTTCCTTTCTTCGCAAGCTTCACAAAACAAGCAACTCGGTTAAAACATTGGAAACGAGCGGAAGTAAAACACCAGACTCGATTGAGCCACGTGTTTGTTGCGATGTTTTCGGACTTGGAATCGGAGCTTTCCAGGGTCTCTCGTTTAAGGTGGTTGGAAACAGTTTACAATACTTTCCAAGACTTACAGTTTGATGGGTCATTATAACCACTCTTTATCGGTGGATGCCAAAATCATGGTATCAAGAAACTGCCCAATCTGAATCATCGGTGAACAAGTTGCTGTTAATTTTGCGGCACAATAGGTTACCATAGCAGCAATATGACCTGCTAAAAACACCCTTAATTTTACCTTTAAGCGCTTATAACTCAAAAACGAGCTCGGCGACCCCCATTTTTTATTATCGAATTGTAATCAGCATGATAAGATGCAATTTTTTGCAAAGTTTAAAAAAAATCTGCGAAGGGGGTTCAGAACACCTTAAATTTTCGAGTTTTTAGCAGGTCATATTGTTGCTATGGTAACCTATTGTGCCACAAAATTAACTGCAACTTGTTCACCGATGATTAGGCAATTTGTTGATACCATGATTTTGGCATCACCCAGTATAGAATGGTTATAATGACCCATCAAACTTTAAGTCTTGGAAAGTACTGGAACTGTTTTCAGCCACCTTAAAGACCGCCGGTGAAGGGGAATGACTCGATATGCTAAGGGGCTGGATATAAAAAGCAGGTCTCCGATTAGACTTCATCAAATCATGTGACTCTTTGGTCTTCCTCTGTTTCTCTTTCCAAAAATCCATGATTATAGAGAGAAAGCCTTTTCCAAATTCCCACTGAAAAGATATTCTTTTAACACCAAGAATAGTTCAGACTAAAACTACAACTGTACCCAGGTGATACTCGAGGTTGCTCTGACCTACCCTATCCTATGCAAACTTACCCTACCCTACTCTACCATTTACAACCCTACCCTACCCTAACCAGTCCTAACCCGCCCAACGCATACCCCGCCCTGATCAAGGGCTAAAACTCGAAACTTCACAAAATCACTTTGCCACTTGTCTAGCAATACACAACTGTTTCTTAACAACCCTTTTGAGAGATAAACTTGCAATGCCATATTACAACATCAACACATATTTACAAAGCAGCATTACACAAGAGTGTGAAGGGAGGAGACCCTGTACTGTTCTGATAAACCATGAAATGAAAAACTTGAACTGAACATTAATCAGAAGAGAAAATTCGCATCTTTGGAGTTTTAAAACCAACTAAATTCTGGAATGATTATCTTTATTCTTGCTATGACTAACCTACAGATTATTAAGCCATGCTGAGTTTTTAATCCCTATAGAAACAGGAAAAAATACTACAACATACTGAATTAAAAAATACTGTTTTGATAAAAAATAATTCTAATTTTATAATCTCATGCCAGTCTGTCCACAGTTTTGGCGCATGTATCCCATGCAGTGGATTAATATTTTGCTACACTTGTTATCTTGACAAGCTTAAAACAAGATAGACGATCCATGGACAGGCTAAATTCATGCTAACAGCTCCTATTCATTTCTTTGTTCATAATGAAACTGGAAGGCTTTGATAAAACAGTTATTATAAGCATGGCCCACTGTTCTCTGTGTGAATAAAATAAGGATTAATTTGCATGGAGACAAAGTGATCCTATAGTCGACAGGAACTAAAATACTATCTAAAGTTAATGAATTGACATCAGTTTTTCATGCGATAACCGAGTGGATCCGCAGACTACCTACTTTGACAATGTTATGACGAAATTCATTGTCTATAACATGACAGACACATGAAAAAAAACAACTGTCAAATTGTCCGCTCTCGCTCGTTGCCACATCGCACAAATTATAAATTCATGTATCTGTCTCCTTATTGATGATAAAAATAGCCAATGAGCACATGAGAATTTGTGCTATCATCATGAAATACCATATAGGCCTGCAATGCATGCAAAGCACTATAGCATTTATAAATTTTATACATGTCATGCTCAGTAGGGGGACTCCTATATGAAACGGCTGGGGATGCTCAATGGAGAATTGGAATTAAAACCCATAAAAGAAACCACTTGAAACAGAAATGGCAGAATTTATTATTATTATTGTTTCTTCATGTGCAACCCTAACAAACACTTTGATGGCTAAATCTAGTGGCATTTTATCCTGAACACCCTGAGTAGGACCAAGATCTGTGATTTACACTCCTGAGCAAGAAAATGAGCACCCTGCCATTTCATAGGGAAGTACCCTGCACCCCTCCCCCCCCCCAACTTTCATTCCCAGCAGGGAATTCCATGTCATCATGTTATTGATGACATTGGCAAAATAAAAGAAACAAAAATTTACCTTACTTCAAAATCTTTCAGGCACTGATGCATGCACTTTTAAACTAATTTTCATGACTCTGAACCAAAACACTGTTGGCCAGCTGATTCACTACAACTTTAAAGATTTCTACTAAATAGAAAACAGAACTTTTCTCTGCACAGCAAGGGCTCAAAAGCATATTCATGGGCTATCTGTCCTAGTGATGCATATTACAAAATTCAGAGCACCAAGGTAACCAATCACAAAGGTCCTTTTCATTATGGCCAATGATTTTCTTGTCTATGCTAAACAATTATATATATGAAGCACTCAACCAAAAACTACCAAAAAAGTATATCTTATTAGTAAGGGTTTCTTAAAACTTTTAACGATAAAATTAACGTTAAAACACGACGTTTCGACTGTGCTTCGGTCATTATCAAGTGAATGGTAAAAAAAAAATAACAGTAAAGATATATATACATATATATGCACGTAACAATATATCACATATATCTTTACTGTTATTTTTTTACCATCACTGTTTTTACCATTCATGTGTTTTACCGTTAATTTTTATCATTAAAAGTTTTAAAAAAGTATATCTTTATGTCTACCTATCATAGGACCGTTCACAAGTTGCACTACATTTCTTAAAGAACTTGCTAAAAGTTGCTGCAAGATTTGAGAAAAAGCCACAGAAAATTATGTAATTTTTCAGGCAAGACACTCATGATTCAGGCAATGGCATTTGAAAACATTACAAAATAATGCTGTTGGCATGATTTCCAAAACTCGTAAACTCGTAGTTTCTACTTTTTATGAGTCTCTGTGTAATTAGACACCTGACTGTGAGTCTGTAAGCCATCAAGGGGTTTCTTAAGAGAGCTGGTACCTTCAGTAGTACCGTGTAAAGTGTACCATTTGTATCTGCTGCTGATATGAAGTATTCTGGGTGCACTGGAGATGCCATTATAATAAGTCAGAACAGCGGCCTTTCCTCTTCTTTAATTTCCAGCCTTTCATTTTAGGTTTCAAGGCTTGTAAGCGACTTTTTCTGACATTTTCCTTGAAAAAAATGGACTTGGACTGAAATAATACGAGTGACCTGGGGTTTTCTGCTAGCTTCAAGTCAGCTAAATGTGTATCATGGAAATAAATCGAGGATAAGGATATTATTCCTTTTCCATGCAATTTTCCATCAATGAAACAAGAACACAAATCAAGCAAACTGAATGAGGATCAAGACTTTTGTTTTCGAAGAAGCTCTGAAAATAGCCATTTGGAATGTCTTAACAATGGGGTGTTTTAATTTCTAATCTGGAATTTTTCTTTAGACTCAGAGGTGTTTCTCTAGTACATCCATGTCACTTTTCATCTTACTTACGTGGCTTCTGAATTCATGGAAGGCTTGCAGTGTACGCTGCAAGTTTGTAGTGAAAACAAGACCACTTCGAAGGACTTTTAGCAATGTTTGAACATCTCAAGTAAGTCAAGACACTCATCTCAAATATAGGATAGCTTCTTCAACAGTCAGCCAAATGGTCCATTAACAAAACACACATGTCTCTGTTGCAGATCAGCCGACCACTCACTGCTGATAGAGGTCACTGAGTATGCAAGTTTTCAAATGAATATAACTATCTTTGTGAACGTTTTTGTTTTTCACGCATATTGAGTGCGTTTGCATCCCAATTTCAATACCCACACATTCAGGCATTTGAATAACTTTTTTGGGGAAGAAGGACACTGCCCTCCAAGTCTAAATGTGCCCATATATCTATGCCCCTGGAGCACTCGATTTAAAATCCTGTGTGTACAATAACCAATGGATGACCACCCCACCTCCCTCTAACACAATTCCAGAAAATATCCATACTCCCCATAGAGGGGATATGAATTTCCTGGGGGGTGGGGGTTCTGTAAGACTAAATAGTTTAAAGAAATGAATGAATATTAATTGGAATTTCCAGAGGGCTGATAGGGGGGAGGAAGTCTTAGAAAAAATACCTTCCATGGGAGAGGTACAGATATTTCCTGGAACTAAATTATCAAATTAAATTGGAGAAGCATGAGCTGCAGTTTCAGACATGGAATCAGACCTTGTCCGTTGCTCTGCTGTAATGTAGCCCTCAAGAAAGTTCCTTGGACAGCAGTATTTCCAACCATTGTACAGGACAAGACCAATCAGATAAGCAAGAGGTACATATGCCAAGAGATTTACAGTGTTCTCTAGGCCATTGCGGACAGATGATGTTACATCACTAACAATGCTTGAGCTGAAGTTTACGATCAAGCATAAATTTGTAAGAAGCACAGCATCAAGCCTGTTGAACCACTGGTACTGTTCATTGTAAGGTTGAAGGTACAGACATGTCACAGCAATGAGTATACTTGACACATCCAAGATGCATCTCTTCAGGGGTGAAAATGGAACATACAAGGCAATTATCAAAATGTAAATGCGGCAAATGAAATAATATGCTGCAAACCATCTGTAAGGGACTTTGAAGCACCTTTGGAAAGTGTCAAAGTACAGTCTGAAATTGTTCAAGTATGGAAAGTGCCTCAAGAACCATGGGGTAAACAGAAGCAGCAGTGGCACAAAGATGACAAAAAGAACAATCCACAGACAGGCTATGATGGTAAATGGCAAGTGTGTTTTCCAGTCTCTTACAAAGTCAATGCTACCATCTGCGTACAGCACCCATCTTCCTTGCATATGCACGTAATGGACAATGTTGAAAGAGATTATTGTGACATTTGTGTAACAGAGAACCAGCAGTGTACAGAAGGCATGAGAAACATTCCTGTTTATGTAACAACCAGGGCGACGTCTTGCAACTTTCGCCAAAACCACAAGCAGAAGAAGAATGTATGAGGGGAAAATGTAATTTACCCCAAGTTTTTGAAGATTAGTCATTCCTTTGTAGAGACAAGTTCCACCAACCTTGAGTTCCCAGTTGGCAACACCAATTACAAAAGAGATGAATCGATCAAGGTATTGCCCTTCTTGCAGGAGAAACAAAATTGTTTGATAGGAGTAGAGCCAAGTGTTGAGATAGGTTGTGAAAATATCCAAGTCAATCCGAAACACAATCAACACTAAGAGAGGTGTTACCATACAGAATGCCAAAGTAATCCATAAATGATTGTTTGAACATGACTGTATACACTGTTCATTCCCAAGATTCACAGAGTAGCCATCTTTACATGCTCCACAGAGAACACTTGTACCATTGCGGCCAACAGTACACATTGTTTCAGCATCATATTGAAAGACTGAACCACGATCATTGGAGAAATTGCAGTAATGAGTTGGACACGGGTAAGTACTAAATTTATGTTCCACTGCTCCACCCCAGAATCCTCTCTTCAAGAACACATGCTTGAAGTCAGCACTGCATTTTGAAATACCAGATTCTGAAGTACTTGAGATACAAGAACATGTCTTGCTGTCAGTTTGTTCAAAGCCGACATTACAGCGCTGCAAGGTCAATTTCCCTTTAGAAGAGTTGTGTGTAACACGACCCACAACTGTGCCAATGTCAACTTTAAATGACCTATCAACATTTCCAAGAAGGTGCAAATTGTCAATTCTGGAAGAATCCCCTTGCACCAGAAACAAACGGGAAGCTGTACCCAGGTTGACACTGCCAGCCTCCTTTTGTTCACACTCATCTGTAATTGTCACCTTGACAATGCCCAAAACAGAACTGTTCTTCTCATCAAGCAACTGGATAGTTGCATTGAAGACTTCACTAGGTGGAACCATCCACTCCGTCTCATTGAATTTTATAAAGATCGGATCAGTAGCTATCTGTTCTTTAGTGGTCTTGCTCAAATCTAGATACTGAATTACACTGGGCCACTCAAGAGATTCATTGTTTATGCGGGGCCTTCCACTTTGACGGCATCCCTGAAGAGTTGAGGCAAAGACAGAGTCTCCACCGCCATTAGCCAGCACCTTATTACCCTTAAAAACTAGTTTGGTCTGCCAATTGGTGACATTTTCCAGGCTGAAGCTGTTGTCGTAAGCAAGAAAACACTGCCGAGTCTTAAGTTCTGTTGTATTAAAACCTATAACAGGTGGCCCAGAATCCCTCACATAAATTGCTCCTCCTCGATCTTGAGCAGTATTGTTAAAGAAGTTGAGGTTACTGTGGGGCATGAGCATTAGTAATGATGTGCCATACAATCCTATTGCACCCCCCTGGCTTCCCGTGTTATTTCTAAAGGTTACATTACCAAAAAAATGCAGCACTGCATTCTCAATCACCATGGCAGTATTCATATTGTAGTCAATGTTAACAACCCCTTTAAAAATGATTGGAAGTGAGAAAGAGTAAATAGCTCCTTGGCCAATAACTGCCTTATCTTCTGTCAAGATTATAGAGTTGTTACAGAGATGGCAGTCTTTGAGAACAATGACATACAACAAAAGTCCTCTTCGGAAAAAGTGCTGGAGCCCGTTCACAGCTGGCCCAGTGGCCAGACCCACTGCAGAGCCTGACGTTGCTTTGTTGTTGCTCCAATGGCATTTTTCATATTCTATGTGCAGCTTGTCCAAATCACCTGCCAAAGAAGATTTTGAGCTTGTTGTTTCATAATGTGATACCCCACCACCCCAGATTGCACGGTTGTTTTCAAATCTGCAGTCTTCATACTTCATCCTATTGGGAAGCAACAACTGCCTATCACTGTAAGCAGTAAATCCACTTCTGATACCTCCTCCAGCAAAGCTTGCATTATTGTTTCTGAAAGTGGTGTTCTTCACCTCAAATGTATTGTTTTGCACCTGATCATGAAATTCAATGAAAATTCCTCCACCCCACATAGCACAATTATCTTCAAACTGACATCCAGTTACAGAAATAACATTGTTTTCTGCTTTTCCTTTAAAGAATATTGACAACCCTCCTCCCCGTCCAAATGGTACGTGATCATCCCCAGACGGGTTCTCCACTATTGTTTCATACTGTTGACTGGGGGCACTGTTGTTCTTAAATGTGCAGTTAAAGAAACTGAAGGTACTGTTGGCATCATATTCATCTAACACTGTAGAATTTACATCAAATGGAGGTGTTCCACCATGGTAAGTGAACTCCAGGTAAACACCACCCCCAGCAATAGCTCTGCCTTTGTCCGTGGTATTTGCATTAATCGCCTGATTGCTTTCAAACCGGGAATGCGAAATCTGGACATTACCACCTGTATCATACATGTTCAGCCCAATTCCTGGACTTTGAACTATCCAGCAGTTTTCAATGAGAACGTCCTTGCAGTACACCAAAAAGACAGCGGACAGAAACGGAATGTGCGGATACTTAAACTCACTACCAGTCGTGCTAGCATGCAAGCCGCCACAACTACGCAGTAAGATCCTTCTGAGCGTGATGTTTCTGCTGTTTTCAAAGGAAAGACTCCCTTGATTTCTCAGGCATTCGATGGAGGCAATTGACTCTTGATCTCCAACCAATTCAAACTCGAACAAGTTTGTGAAGTTAAAATGTCGGCTCAGATTAAACGGTGATTTACCAGGTCGAAGCTGCACCAGAGTAGAGTTAGTCACATGCTCTAGAGCATAGTCTAATGTTCTACAAGGACTTGCTGTCCCTGCGCCACTCCAGCATTTGTTATTGTCGAATCCTTCAGTCTCGGAAACCACAATCTTTCTTCTCCACGTCTGCTCCGCGCAGAGCAATGAAGTCAATGCTAAAATGTAAACAATAGGTAAAACCAGAGTAAAATACGGTACAGCCATGGCGAATCTCCTTCTCCTTCGCTAGCTCTGTGCTCTGGAATTTATAAATTCCGCCGACCTCCACGATCTCACAGAAAGCTTTGGAACCACGCCAGCATATCCAGGTAGGTGCTGTCACGCACTTTCCTGTAAACATCTTTTCCGCGCGCGCCCTGACTCATCTCATAGACCCTTTTCATAAATGGCAGCCAATTTAAAATTCTTTTGTATGCATTTAAATTACCCTCTGAACTCGTTTGGGGGTAAAAATTCTTTTTAATTATCAACTCAAAACGAGGTTAGTCAGGCTAATTTTAATAGTTACAAAAGAAGTTATAATGGGCAGCCATTTATGAAACGGGTCTATACGTGACGGTGCGAGCGTGAGTTTAGTGATAGTTAGTTTTTTGGGATTCTTTTCACTCAGCCATAGTTGAAGCAGTGTTCGCAGTTTAAGCGTAATATCAGATGAAGGTCAAATAGTTCCCACTTTGTACGTTTTGGAATGCAGACGGGTTTTTTTTATTTTCGCAGAAATATTAATTATTTAGTTCAAATGTTATGTTTGTTGATTGTTGCTAACCAGTAAAAAAACAATGAAACAGAAACCCCCCTAAGAATATAATCTCTCATTCCAATCTTAAAGGGTTCAAAACATTTACTGTTTTGAGAAAACCTCAGTCTGCATGCCATGTGATTATTGTTACTCACATGACAGAAAGGCTCGGTTAAGAAAATGACATGTCGAAATTGTTGTTTAATGTTTTCCTTTTTTAAACCATTTTCAAACAATTTTTAGCCTTGTAAATATATTTTCATAACATAAGGTTATATTGATGCGGAAAAAATAATACCTTGTGAACAAAATACCAGTAGCCCTGAAAAACCCAACGCCAAGCCAGGGTGAAAAGCATACCTTATTTCAGCCAAGGACGATCAAAATCTATAAAATGTTGAAGCAAGCAACCGCAAACGATGACCCTGCTGGTATTCTTGGATTGTACGTGACGTCATCATTTTCTAAAATCCGAAACAGGAGCCATTATCTTCATCAAGCATGAGAGGGGGTAAATTTATATCAGTGAACATTCTTTCAGCTCAAGAACATGCTTTGTTTAAAAGCAGGCACATTTTAAATTTCAAAGTTATGGTGGTGCGTGACATAAAGCTAGGAACGTGTTTGTCGAAAAATATCTATTTATTTCGGGACTTTTAGCCTTTTTAGAAGTTTAAGTGTTAGGAAAAGTGCTTATTTAAATGTTTGCCTGATCAGTTCACATAATCAGTGGCCAGGATAGCCAAATTAAGTTCCAGATGTTTACACTATTTTCCGGCCGCCATGTTGCTGTTCCTTGGAGGTACCCCAACATGGCGGCAACATTCTGGGCTCTGTAAATTTTTGCAAAATATTTCGGCAAATATTTGAAGATCGGGAAAACGTACAGACCTAAAACTTGGAGAAGTCTCATAATTATTTATCTCCTATAACATGATAATTTCTTGAGTTTATTTACTGAATGGTTTATAATTATTTTTTAATTGCGTGACGGTCAATCGTGATCCAATCGGCTTCACGTAGAAAATGAAGAATTTAAAAGCAGAAACCGACACAACGTCGAAAGTGTACGTTTCGGCTAGCTAAACAAGCTCTAGTTTCTTGAGGATTCTGAAGATGGCTTGTTTGGCTAGCGTGGCGAAATATAGTACACCTTAAAAAAAGTCATTCTGCGTTGTGTCAGTTTCTGCTTTATATTGTTCAAAATCTATGCCCTTTTTCAGACCAACTGAAAATGCTTAAAAACCACTGATTCCCTTTAGGATTGCGCTTACCTATATAGCCCATATAAGGTTCGTTTAGCTCTGCATAAAGTATCTCGTAAGCAAATATAGTTGATCAATTTCATTTATTGCTTCAGTATCAAAATATACAAATTTCTTTACATTAAATGTTCCTTCGAATCACTGTTTCCCAATACAAAATATTTTATTTGTAGTGTCAATTAATATAAAATACTCCTACAAAAAAAAATATATATATTTCCTAACTAACGGACAGCGGTAAATCGTACTTTCCTAAATAATTATCGGCGTCCTGCTGAGTGACGATATTGATTGATTGTAATCGGGACCCCTATTCTAACTTATTTTCAGTTCCAGCCTGAAATCATGTGAGATGGTAAATCAGCTTAATTTACAATAAAAACTAACGAAAAAATGGTGACCACACGGTGTGAATACAACCGTTTTCCTTCAAGTCCAGGCGTACAGTCAACCTCGTTTCTATGCCCAGCTAGTCCTCCCACTGAGGTGAGGGCTAGGGCCAAGAGAGGAGAGACACTGGGAGCGAGGTTACCGTAAAAGTCAGCCATTCATCACTTTTCTCTACTTTTCTTCAATTTGCCTGCTAGATCCAGCAGGATACAGCACCTTCTACATTGAACGTTGACCCTTGCAGAAAATGTGCAAGTGCTGTAACAATATTGGATACCACGTTTCCTCCGTCAGCGTCATGAAACTAAACAAAAATTCCCTTTCAATAGAAAGCATTAACGAAGGATGTATAAAGCATGCAATGGTAGTAGTCTCGTTTTTGTTTTGCCCCGCGGATCTACCAGTAAAACTGTCTAGATTAACAGTAATGAGGAAACGTGACATTTGAAAAACGTGCCCCAGCCTTCAATCAGAGCGATAAGGTATTACAAATCCTGGGTCAAACGAAATAGCCGTGGAAGATACAAACACAATTGTAACAATTAATTACTTAATTATTTGTTTTTATAGATCTTCCAGCCTTCAACTACTATCTTATACCAAGGGAGGGCCTTGAAAAACCCGACCCATGGTCCGTATATCGATGTTTGGTCACTTGGCCTGTCTCATCAAAAAATAGTTGTCATTTCTTCGGCTATCTTTTTATCCCCTCGCTTGCTGGTCTTAAAAAGAGCGATTTTGACATGCTTGAGGTGTGATCTCATTTAACCAACCCAACCTATTCATGATCCAGTTGTACGCTGGCGTGTTTGGTTTCTGGAAATGTTTACAAAAACAAAGGTACCATTTCGCATTGCTAAAGGAATTACTTATTTCTTTCGCGGCCTGCCGAGCTCACTCTTCTTTATGATGTTATTCCCAGGCTCACTACCATCATCATTACTAAACACAGCGTGAGGCTCGTGTTCATCAGTGGTGACGTGAAAAAAACCCTTGGTATTATCCTTAGACTGAGCCTCGTAGGGAGACATCATAGCAAAACGGTCTAGCTCCGCATCCCCTATGGGACCCCCCATGTCAAAACTGTTACCCAAGCCCATCGCCCCGCCTGCATTCTCCGTGGGAACTCCCATTCCATTCGACATCCCGAACTGATCATTCATATGCATCGGACCTCCCATGCCACCTCCGGCCATAACCATCCCGTAGTCCCCTCCACCGGGCATCCCAGCCCCCATCCCCATCATCCCTCCACCGGTAGCCATGCCTGGATCCATGGAAGCAACTTCTGCTGGGGATCCGGGTTCTGGTTTAGAATCTTCCGCCGGGTTCGGTTCATCACTGTCTAGTTGTTCGGTGTCCATGGAGTTGTTAGCCATTGCTGATTTCTTCAACGCAAAGTTCAGCTCCTTTGCTTCCCCGTCGGTTACCGTCACCTCTTTTGTGACGGGCTCGTATCCCTTGGCCCGGGCAGTGACTTTGTAGCCCCCTGGGAGAAGGAGACGCCAATAGTCTCCGTCCTTAGCGGTTATGATGTCTTTTTTGCGACTGTCAACAGAGATGTGTGCACCAGCTATTGGAGAGCCTTCACTGTCCTTTACAAAACCCCTCACGCCTTTGTGCACCTAGGACAACAACCAAGCAAAATACTTTATTAATAAAGAGTAAGAGATCACTAAGATACTAAGACTGAACTAATTGTACAATAAACGAGTAAAGGGGGTAAGTTTCTAAAGAAACTGTGGTGCTGCGTCGGTGGGATTATTACAAGATAATTTGGTGTTATCAACTGAGTTGATAATGTGAATTGGCCACCGTAAAGAGATTCGGAAGCTGACGTTTCGAGCGCTAACCCTTCGTCGGAGCGAATCGAGGAATTGTGGGTTGTGTGTGGTTTATATACAGAAATATGGAGCTACGCTATTGGTTGGTGCCTGGCAACGTGAAAAACAACAGAATAAATCAGTTCAATGAAAAGCGTTCGTTGATACCGTGAGGATTAGGAGTGCCGATTTGAAAAATAAATTTTTGTTCTAGAGTTTTGCGGCTTTCTGTGTTTCCTTGATGTAGGGAGAGGCCGCAGACTGTCATATGTTGCGTAGAATGATTAGGCAGATTAAAGTGTCTAGCGACCGGTTTAGATGCATTTTTGTCGTCTTTCCCTACGTCGCGGAGATGTTCTCGGAATCGGTCGCCTAGTAGTCTACCTGTTTCGCCGATATATAACTTTTTGCAAAGAGTGCAAGTTATACAGTAGATGACATGGGCTGAGGTACAGGTAAAATAATCAGTGATCTTAATGGATCGCTTGGGTCCCGACAATTTCTCAACGTTGCAAATGAAAGGACATGTTTTGCATCGTGCGCGTGAACATTTAAAAGTACCCGGTTGTTCACTCGTTTGAAAAGCACTTCTGACTAAAAAGTCACCTATGTTTTTGTCGCGCTTGAATGAAATTAATGGTGGTTGCGAAAAGATTCTGTCAGTTTCGGGATCATTTTGAAGTAATTTAAAGCTTTTTAGAATGATGGATTTAACTGCGTGGTTGTGAGGGTGAAATGTGAGAGTGAATGGAATTCTATTGTTATTCTCCTTCTGAGACGACAGTCAACACCCACTCCAAATTTTTCGCCATTTCAATTTCCCGGGCGAAGACAAACTTATTTTCACTATGGATATTACATCTCTTTACACCGCCATTCCTAATGTCGAAGGTTTTCCAGCCCTCAAACATTTTTTTGATTTACGTACTGTTAAGGAACCAAGCTCGGAAACACTGCTCCGCTTGGCTGAACTAGTTTTATCACTAAACTGTTTTTCATTCGCCGACAGTTATTATAAACAAATCAATGGTGTGGCCATGGGTACCAAAATGGGACCCAGCTACGCCAATCTTTTCGTAGGCTACATTGAACACCAATTTTTCAATCAATACAACGGCCCCAAAACCTGACCTCTCTACCTTCGCTACATTGACGACTGTGTCGGCGCCACTTCCTCCACCAGAGAGGAACTCAATCAATTTATAACTGCTGTTAATTCGTTTCATCCGGCTATTAAATATACCTAGGAAATTTCCGATACTTCTTTAGCATTTCTAGATATTAAAGTTTTTGTCGAAGGCAATGGTTTATGCACCAGTGTGCACTACAAACCCACAGATTCTCATAGTTATTTGTTGTATTCATCTTCACATCCATCACATGTCAAGAATTCCTTTCCTTATTCTCAATTTCTTAGACTTCTTAAACTTCGCACCAACCAATAGCGTAGCTCCATATTTCTGTATATAAACCACACACAACCCACAATTCCTCGATTCGCTCCGACGAAGGGCTAGCGCTCGAAACGTCAGCTTCCGAATCTCTTTACGGTTGCCAATTCACATTATCAACTCAGTTGATAAAACCAAATTATAATTGTACAATACTTCTCCTTTCTTCCGCTAGTTAATCTGCTTATATACTTTATTTTCCTGCTTATTTCCGCTAAATTTTATTTTTAGTTTAAAATTAGATTTTGTTCTGTGTGTTTGCGTGTTGTTGTATTTGTTACCTTAATAAGTCTTAAGTACTTGACACCATTAAAAATTACTGTAATTAATACGCCAAGGATGGCTGCCCTATTTTACTAGCCTAGTGGTTATTTCGGGCAGCCATGCACTTTATCTATTTTTTTCCTTTATTTTTCTTTGTAAATATATGTATCTTAACTCAGGATGCAAATGAAGTTGTTGTTGTTAAGAGAAGCAAGCTCTGGCCAAGAGTTGTCGCTCCTCTCGACCACAAGTGGGACACTAGGCCCGACCCTAGAAAGCATCCTCCATCGAGCTTCTTAGAGTTTTACTTACGGTAATTTTTATTGCTTTTCAAACTAATGAAAAATAAACTTGTACAGCAAGGAGCGATCAAAGACTCAAAGTACCCGCTTGTAAGAGTAACAACATTTAGCTGAGGCTGTATTTGCCTGATTCGAATCATGGGCAAACTTAGTGTTTCATTTTGATGGATTAGTGGTCTTTCGAGCTTTCTTTCGAACGATCAGTTTGAAGTTTCCTCCTTTCATTTTAAGGTTATTTTCTTTTCTCGTGCAAACAAAAAAAAACATAACTTGCAAATCCAAACATACCTGATCTAAGAAAGCAATCAGCGCTCGTTTGTTTTCTTCCCAGTCTTTGGGCAATTCACTGGCTTCTGGGAACTTCTTACAACCCTGCTCTATAGTGATCTCAAAGCAGTTGGAGTTCATGTAGTTGTAATCCTGCATCCCCCCTGACACACTATACCAAGCTGCACCATTTGTAACACCGTCTTCAAAATGATCCGGGGGGACTTCGGGACAAGGCCAGGGCGGGTTTTTTAAATGCATGGTTGGATGTGCCATGGAGTAGCTTTTGGCCAGCTCTTTGAAGACATCGTCATCCGGGGACTTGCTGTATTCGCTCTGTCCTGTGGGGCTATCATCAAATGGGTAATTTGCCACCAAGGAGCCGCCGTGGAGGTTAGCGCTTAGCACGAAGGGGTGGCTCTCGATCCACTTCATAACAGCTATAGTCTCGGGCTGGGGAGGTCCTGTTACGCTCTTGAAAAACTGATCGGGAAAATTGCGGTTGAGGTCGACATTGTTGGCGTTGCTCCGCCCTATGATCCAGTCCTTGCGATTGTTTCCTTCCGCCGCCAGTTCGTACCCGTCGGGGTTCATGCTGGGCATCAAGTGAATGCGGGTATTGTCCACGATCTTGGTGAGATTTGCATCTCGGCCGTAATTCTCACAGAACGCTTTGGCAAGATGCAGGAGTAATTCTCGACCGACCACTTCATTGCCGTGCATGTTAGCAATGTACTTGAATTCAGGCTCGCCTGGTTCGTGTTTTCCCGGATTGTCCGAGATTTCAATCACCCATAACTTTCTGCCCTGTACTGATTTCCCAACGCTGTAAAGGCGGGTGATTTTCGGGTATTGCCTGTGAAGATTTTGAAGATACCCGGTCATCTGTGCGAAGTTATGGTGTGTCCAGTCCTCGTCGCTTAAGGTACGCGTGTTTGCGCTAGGGCGCGAGAAAACAAGAGCCACCCGTAAGCAGACAAAAAATGCCACCAGACATGGCAATAATCGCTCCATTGTCCAAAAACACTGCACGCCAGAACTTGCTGCGAACGCAACTTTTCTACTTCTCGCTCAAAACTTCCAGTGAAATCTAAACCGTGCCAAAGTTGGAGTTTCTAATCAAGTGCCCGCCCTCCGTCCATCACGTCATGTTTCGAGCTTTTCTTTTTTCGCCTCAGTCCTGCTGACGAGCTAAAAAGCGAAACTGATCGCGGAAACTCGACCTCCGATTGGCCAACTGTGTTCAGCTGTCACGAACTAATTGAGTTAGGTCACAGGTGCCCTTGACTTGGCTCTCACGAAGTGACAAAACCTGATTGAGTATTCAGACCAAAATAAACAGGTCTCTGCATTTAGCTGTGACCACAAACATTACTCCGTGCCCTCTTGAGTCTATTCAGCTTATTGGCCTCCTTTCGACAAGAGAAAATTGACTCACCCTGCAAACCTCCTGTTCAACGGTCTTCAACGAATGTGTAAGGCCCCGTTTATAATACGCCGGAGAAACCGGCGTAGCGCAACGCGTTTCTACGGTAAAGCCTACCGTCCACATTAAACCGTCACGAAAACGGAGCTTTTCGAGAACGCCCTCAAAGCCAGAGGAATCAAACGCCGGCTTTGAGTCGGAGGGTGGACGGAAAAAAAAAACGATGGGGATGTTATTCCTCTGCACGAGTTTTCCTCAGACACAAAATTAAGAAGTTTATTCTAGCCGTGAAACCACTGCAACCAAGATGGAAGAATTACGAATAACCTGGTGATCTCCCCGTAAAATACAAGAAAAAAAAACATCAAAGTTTGGCTGGTGGACGGAAAAGATTGCCACAACGACAACTTGACTGAAAATCCGTATGTCGCAGAATCCTTGCAAGGAGAATGATTTAGGTCTTCACTGCATGTTCAAAAATAATACTCATTTCATAATGCCTTTCCTCCTTTTCAGACTTTTTCTGAACGATTTTTAGTTTAAATAGACCAAAACTCAGATACACCGACAGCAGAATGATACAAAAATCTTTGCCAGGTAGTTTCATGACTTTAGGTTGTAATCATATTAAACGTTGAGAAGCTGGAAATCAGAGTATTAACTTTGCAGTAATTTTAAGCGGTCGAAATGACCCGTGAAGTAACACCCAAGAGTAAACTCCCTGATTTCCAGCTTATCGTATATTACAGATTCGCGGCTCAATATTTCTGGTTGTCAACTGTTTCTTGATAAAATTCAGAAACCTTCAAACAGACACTGAAATATTTCTGTCTAGTGAAATAAGACCAAGCAAACAACAGGTAATAAGACGTTTAATGGCTCCGAATTTTTTTCTACAATAATTTATCTTTGAATATATAGCGATATGTCTGCGACAAACGAGTTGATATAAATAAGTTTTCTTAGGAGGGCTGCATGCTCGACTGACCAACTAAACTATATAAACCTTATATACAACAAACAAGAGAACATACAAACAACAGTTATAACATTAAAAGAGCTATGTACAACGATGGAACCATTACACAAATAATTTCGACAAATCATTTCGAAAAAAAATTGTTTGG
>CM042754.1:23250314-23255669 GCA_022496165.2 Catalaphyllia jardinei | reverse complement strand
TCACAATAAGTAGCACAGTTATGAGAGTTTGTTGTAACTGGTTTTACTCAAATGTGCTAAGGCTGCAGAAAAAATGCAGGATAAATACATGTATGGAACAGTGAAATAATATGAAATTGATGTCTTAAAGGTGTTTAGGTCTCTGAGGTTCTGGCCTAAAAAGCACTGACCTTCTGGGCTGACATCCAAGACCATTGCAATTTTTGTTATCTTAATTGAGCATTTGTTTTCAACCATGGCAGCTATATCTGGGTTGCAAATGTTGCACAAATAGTAATTAACAGAGTAAAGGGGGTAAGTTTCTAAAGAAACTGTGGTGCTACGTCGGTGGGAGTATTACAAGATAATTTGGTTTTATCAACTGAGTTGATAATGTGAATTAGCCACCGTAAAGAGATTCAGAAGCTGACGTTTCGAGTGCTAGCCCTTCATCGGATCGAATCGAGGAATTGTGGGTTGTGTGTGGTTTATATACAGAAATATGGAGCTACGCTATTAGTTGGTGCCTGGCAACGTGAAAAACAGAATAAATTAGTTAAATGAAAAACGTTCATTGATACCGTGAGGATTAAGAGTGCCGATTTGAAAAATAAATTTTTGTTCTAGAGTTTTGTGGCTCTCTGTGCTTCCTTGATGTAGTGAGAGGCCGCAGACTGCTAAGACTCTTTCTGTTTTCTTACTGTACCTCCATTTAGGTAACATCTGCATCATTTGTCATGTCTTCATAAGACAGGAATTGTCAGGAAAGTTAGGCCAGAGTATCGAAACTCTCAACTGTTTGGGCTTTTTTCTACATGTACCTTTAAAAAGCAATCTTTAAGTTTTGAGACATTAGACTTAGTATTTGTTTTTTATCATTCTTTTCACAGATGCTTGTCATCTTGTATAATGTCCTGCAAATGAACAAGGATGGAATGAAGTGCTTATCATTTTTTGAGACAGGAAATCTTCGTTTTACTTGTTCAAGTGATATGAACTCTGTAACTTTGTTCAAGAATCAAGCTGGAACTTTCAAAGACCACAATCTGGTCATAGATACTGAGGACAAGCAGGTACGTTTTGAAAGAAGAATTCTTTGAAGAGATATGATGGCCTAATTATTATCCAATGAGCTGTCCATCAGGCTTTTAGCCTTGATTTGAAAAAAAGGGGGACTAAAATTTTCTTTGGGATGTGTGCCGACATTTATCAAGGAGGCAGCACTGTGATGTGGTTACCATCAGGGTGCCAGACTTGAAACCTGAAGATGGCAGATCTAGTGCCATTCTGACCACTGTCTGGTGTTGTAGTAGTCCTGGGTTCAACTTGTCTGCCGCAAATGTTAATAGTCTACAACAACAACAACAAAAATACTTAATCAGTCTGCCTCATGCCAGTTTGATTTATTGACACCATGTTCTAAAATTCATGTTTGTTTGCCCAGGACAGCCACCTTTGAGCGACTGGTCAATTAACATCGATTCCTTTTTTCTTTAATTTTATACATTTCTTTAAACTTTTAGGTTTGCATTTAGAATAGGCCTTGAATTAATCTTAACCTTTTAAGTAGATGGTTTACCCTGGAGTAGCTACATTGAAAGTGTAAAGTACAGCTGACTCAACACTTATAATAATTATTCTTGTTTGCAATGATGAGAAAGCAATGTAAACAGAGACTATCCTGAAACCTAATCCATTTCAAACTTATAACATCCCTGGTCAATTACAGGTAAAGCAAAGATTATGATTAAACTATTAATGTTGTGTTCTTGGGCAAGACACTTAACCCTCACAGTACCTCTCTTCACCACGGTGTATAAATGGGTAATGGTGAATTTAATGCTGGAGTTAACCCCATCCAAAAGGTGTTGAAATGCCCCTAGTTACTAAATAAATCATGCCACAAAAACCAGAATAAGCTCTGGCCTGATGAGCCACTTGGCTCATATGTAGACTTTACCATGATGTACATGTAGTAAACTGTGGGAGGCACAGTGGCCTCATGGTTAGTGCGCTCATCTCTGGATCGAGCCGTCTGGGTTCGAGCCCTGGCTGTGGACATTGTGTTGTGTTCTTGGGCAAGGCACTTAACTCTCACAGTGCCTCTCTCCACCCAGGTGTATAAATGGGTACCGGCAGATTTAATGCTGGGGTGTAATCCTGTGATGGACTGGCATCCCATCCAGGGGGGAGTAGAAATACTCTAAGTCACTTCATGCAAAGGAAACTGGGATAATCTCCGGCCTGATGGGCCAATTGGCCCGTATGCAGACTGTACCATGATGTAGGAAACTGATGAAAAGGCATGCATGAAAATGGATGAGCATTTTTCTTAATAAGAACAATTTGTTTTTTATTTTCAGGTTATATTTCATGGTGGCCCTTTAACAAGCAGTGCACAAAGTATGTTAACTATGCTTTGTCTTGTTTTACTACATGTACATAATTTTTTTAAAAAAAATTTTTAATTTTTTTAAAGAATTTTTTAACAAATTTTTTTTTTAAAAGTTAAACCAGTGAGCAGCACTTCTGCAAACTGCTTGAGTTGTAAAACTGTTTTATTTTCTCCTATGTGTTTCGTGTGACTAACGCACACTTCATCGGGGAGTTTTACAATACAACATAGCATGCCTGTATTTATACCTAAAGGTATATTGAATTTTACGTTTAGTAATAAACCTACCGTCTTGCCTATAGGAATAACAAAACCCCACGGTAATGCGTATAGGAAACAGGTGGTGGAAATAGTCAAGGTGTGACTTATTTTGCACGTGATACAAACTTAGCGTGATACAACACAAAACGGAAGAGTTTTAAAAACTGTGGCCCCTAAAAATGTATCACGCACAAAATATGTTAGCGCGTGATACATATCATGTATTGTCGGTATATTTTATCCTACATCTATAGATTACGTTGTGCATGTCAATTAATTCTCCTTGCTGAGCCCCACATAATAATTAATTAATGTTAGGTAAGAAATATTGTCTCAATATCAACATAATTTCCCTTTTTTGTTATGCGATAATTACATAATTTTTTTTTATATACATTTATTAACACTATTTAGCACGCTAAATTAAGACTGTAATATATAGACTTAGCCAAGCCTAAATGCGGAACTCCAGGACTGGGTTTGTTCAAAGCATGATTGAGCTAACCCAGGATAAGTGAGAATTTTAATTTGAGTGTTGTAACTTTGTGATGTGGTTTTTGTATATACTGTTTGGCCCTCTGTTTTGAGTTGCAATAAACTCAGACTACTGTACACAAACATAAGCATTAAAAACATTTTCATACAAGAAAAATTCATACTTCAGTTGTAGTCGCAAAACAGAATTTATTCACAAACTCTGACAATCGAGATCAAGTCAGATCCACTTACACATCTGAGCTTTGTAAATGATTCGCTAACAGATTTAGATTACACAAGCAATTAGTACCTCACTTTCACACACTGAAATGCCTTCATTTTTGGCTAAAGAACTTACGGTATGTAGGTGCTTTTGGAAATCCGACTACAACAAAAAAACTAGGACAAACATAGCGACTGTTTCCCGTGTGTTCGCTCTAAGGCTGCTATACCTTATAGGAGGCACAGGCCTCCCAAATTTCCAGTGGAAGTCTTTTAACAAATGACAAAAATCAATAAAAGGTAACATCAGTTAAATTTCAATCCTGGGTTACATGTAGTGTTATTCAGCTTCTGGGCAAACCCGGCCCTGAATACAACATGTAAACCTGGTTTGAGGGCCGCAATTCAATCAAAAACCAGCACTTGGTCACTGCTCAAGTTAAAAAAACATGTGATCTTGATGAGTTATATACTTAAGCCCATGATATGGTCACATGACACTGGCCAGCAGATGCCTTGTTTTGACAGGTATTAACTAATCATAACATGGATGTCCAATATTAGAGATGTATTGGTACACTGTGAACCAAGGCTGCATTTGTTAGGGCTTAATTAAATCTGGCTGCCATGTTGTGCGACTGTGTCGTTGTCACTGTTGTCATTGTCATGCTTCCATGAGCAAGACCTCTAGCCATGATAACCATGAAAAAAAAACAATTCATGGGTTTGCTTTTCTATCCTATATGAGTATAGGGCTCTGATTGGTACCACAAGGGCCACTGGAATTCCACATAACTCAGTTATGATTAAAACCAACACTTGTACACCAGGGCTAGGTTGTTTGAAAGCCAGTTAATGTTCAAGTACCTATGAAGTAAAAAATAATTGCTTCTTATTTGAAAGGCTTTTCAATGTAAAGAAGAATGGCGGTTTCCTTTTGGGAATATCTTTTTTCTTTTAAGGGATATTTGTTTTTGTATTATGCAAATGAGGAAAGTGATGATATCATAGGCGGTTCCACTAAAATAGTACAACACTCAATCAAGAATATCTCCAGAAATATTTGAGCAATGTTCTTCAAACTTGGCACCAGAAACGTACATCACAAAAGGAACAGAATGACACCTACTATGTCGTTGCCATGGCAGCAATCTCAGCTCCCGTCTCTTTCTGTGAAAAACCAAATATGCCCATTTGCAATCTTTTAAAGTGTGACAGGGTCTAGCTCGGCTCTCAAATGGTTCCCATATTGCCTTAACTATCCCCATTAGATTGTTGTGAGTGGATGATCCTTGTTTAGGATAAAATCTGAGAATTTTGGTCTTAGTTAAAACAGGACCAGCAGCATAACTGTTGTCATGGCAATGGCACGACAGGTGTCATTTTGCTTCTTTTCTGATGTACAGTCCTGATGCCAAGCTTGAAGAACACCGCTTTAATATTTCTAGAGATATTATTGATTGAGTGTTTTACTGTTTTAGTGAAACCACCTATTACATCATCACTTTACTCACAAAAACGTAAATATCTCTAAAACGAAAAAAGATATTCTTAAAAGAAAAATTCCATTCTTTTATACTTTGAAAGGCCTTTCAAATAAGCAGCAATTATTTTTTACTTCATATGCACTTTAACCCAGGGTTAAACATTATCTGAAGAATTGTTTTTTTTTGCTTGGTGTGTGTTTAAAAATGTTTTTCACCTGAAACGTTTGGTGTAGTTTGAGATTACTACAGTTTAGAACTGAAGGGCAAACAATATAAACAGATTACCTAACCAAAAAGTTACAAAACTGTAATCAAAATTCTCGTTAACCCTGGGTTAGCTTAAAGTGCCTATGAAGTAAAAAATAATTGCTGCTTATTTGAAAGGCTTTTCAAAGTAAAGAAGAATGGCATTTTCCTTTTGGGAATATCTTTTTTCTTTTGAGAGGTAATTACGTTTCTGGATTATGCAAATTAGGAAAGTGATGATGTCATAGGTGGTTCCACTAAAACACTACAACACTCAATCAAGAATAT
>CM042754.1:23242814-23245314 GCA_022496165.2 Catalaphyllia jardinei | reverse complement strand
GAGGAAGGTCAAATGGACCAGCAAGTAGTCGCAAGTGGACGCAAGTTGAATTTGCATAGAGACTTGCGTTGGGTGGCCAAACGCACTGGCAAGTTTCCTCACAAGTACACGCGAGTCGTAAAAAGACCCATTTCAAGGCAGACATATCCTGTATTTCATTGGCTTATAATATGTTTCCTGACCTGTGGCAACTTGCGTCTACTTGCGACTCCGTTTGGCCAGGGCTTCAGTCTTAGTGAACGAGTAGAAAGGGCTGTTCAGGATAGAAGCCGCTACTGGATCTGACGTTTTGTCAGTATTTGTTTTGGTCAGGGAAATGCTATTGTTATCAGAAAAAAGTCAGGGAGTTTTGAAAAGTGATGTCCGTGGCAACCATGTTACAGATTTTGACCAATGATTGGCCGCTTTAACTGCTGTCAATCAAGTTTTACGTGAGTGACGAGTTCGGGTGCTGACGTATTCTTGCGATGTTAACTCGACCTTTTTTTCAGTCCTCGACTATAAGTTAGGATTGGCAGGACTTTACTCATACCATATTAAATACTCTATAGATATTGCATATGACTTTTGGTCAGTTTTGTAATTCAATAACAGCGGCATTTTTCAGTGACAGGCCCTTGAACATAGACTGGAAGATTTAAATTTTTCAAGTTTTGAAAATAGCAACTGGTTCCGCCCCATAGATAGTTCGCCCCCAATGAACTCATCTTAAACTTTCTATTTCGAGTTCGTCAGTCACCTTCAATGGATTAACGAACGAGAAATAAACATGTTTTGTGTGGTTTTGTTTCATCGTGCACACAATGTGGTATTTTTCTTCTCGGTAAGAGAGAGAGAGAAATTAAGCACTTGATCGCTAGTTGAGTCGACGTGGGGGCGAACTCGCCATGGGGCGAAACCAGCTGCTACCCGCATAGCCAGTTATGGTCTGGAAGAGTAAATTCTGTTTGTACAATAAAGCGAGGGAAATTTAAGTACCTATGTTTGTTATCTTTTCTTGTTGGTTCTTTTTTTCAAGAACAGCCGCGACTGCACGGTGAATTCAGCCTGAATTACAATCAACGAGAGAGGATGCTTCGATATAGGCCCAATTCTTGAGGTAATCTCTCAAGGTTTTTTAGATTTAGCATACAGTTCGGCCTCTCGCAGATCCACTCGTGTTGCGCAGATGGTTTTTTGGAGGTTTAAAATACAAGTAAAGCCGTTTGGAGTGCCCACGTTTGCAAAGATCGGACATTTCTAAACCCTGGTAGGAGTGATCCTAAGGGGTAACCTTGGCGATGAAAGCACAGGTAACCCAGGCTTACTGTGTGCGGGGGTAAATATAGAGAACATATGAGGCGCATTTTAGGTCTGAAAATTTGCCAGAAAGGAAAGGTGAAGAAGACTATTTTTCCCCAAAACGTTGTGTACGTATTACGGACAACAGTTAACAACAACTCGCCACATGGTAAGTTTCATCGATTTTTTTAATTTCCATTTTCTGGCAAATAGCCCTTTTCACGGTTAACTCTGCTTATTTGAATTACAATGAAATCTAGCATGTATGCGAGGCAATTTCGGGCTATTTTGTAGTTTTAGCCTGAAATTGCTTCGCATCCACGTTGGATTACATTGTAATGCAAATGAGAGAAACTAACCGTGAAAGGGGCTATTTTCAAACCTAAACTTCGTCTCATATGTTACGTGACACACAGTGCAGTGAGCCTGGGTTACCTGTGATGAAACCTGTTATTGGTAACTCCTACCCTCGCTCCCAGAGCCTGCGCGTCTTTTGCTTTTAAAATTTGATACTGCTGTTCTTCCAAAGCCAAATTTCGACTTTCCTAGTTTTTCCAATGCGTATTGAATGCCTTCAATTTGTGGAACGCATCCACATCGACGTTATCTCTGGACGCCGTGTAAACCAAGGCACGCATCCGCCGTGAAACCGAAACTCCTAAAATTTTGGACTCTGGAAATTGATTATTCCAGAGCTCCGTGTCTTGGCACTGACCAAAAGATACGTGGGCTCTGGGAACGAGATTGCCCCTATCCCAGATCTCCTCTATCCACAAGAGATCTGGGAACCAAATGACTTCTCTTGCATTGTTGCATGGAATCCTGCGCCAAACCTTGCGCCCTGTTTCAGAGCGGAAAAACGCAATAAGCATGCGCGAGTTTTGGCCGCGCGCCTAAAGAAATGGCGAGAATTAAATTTCGTACTGAGCTGTGTAATCAAAAAAGGTACGAACTTTATGTGTTTTCCTCAGCAGGCAGGGGGAGCCTTGTTTTCTTAACAGTGAAATGCCGAAAAAAATTCATACTTGCTCAGGTATAAATAAATCAACCCAAAGACATCCTCGCGTACCTCACTGTAAAATACAGTGCACCGTTCTTTCCAGCATTGAAGCCTGCATTATTACCTGAGCCCGCACTGAAGTAGGGCTAGGGATGCGCAGAAAGCTGCTCAGTACGTTTAAAAGCTCTGAAGCGCCCTGTCTGTAAAGTTTGGTGTAGG
>CM042754.1:23208283-23220296 GCA_022496165.2 Catalaphyllia jardinei | reverse complement strand
ACATTCAGAGGTAACATCAAATTATAAGAGGATATTTACATGACTGCGTGAAGATGCGAAATTTATCTCCTAGTGTTGAAAGATATTTTTCAATACAAAAAGAGACATTTTGTATCTCCAAGCAGTCAAAACCATCATTTAATGTTTTGTTTGTTATATAATCACCAGTAATATTATAAATACCAAACCATTTCATTTTTGCAAGTAAAGACACAATTTTTTTTTTAGCCATGGCAATAGTGATCTTTTAACTTGTGAAAATAACATGTTATTTTCATGTGTGCGATGTTTTCATGCAAAAGCTCACTTAGTAATTCATTGGCATGTATGTCATTTAAATCCAAGTTGTTTCTTAGTTAAGATGTTTTTCTTGGTTAAGTTAGACAGTGCTAAACTTCAGTGCAATCCTTATTGTTCTGCTTTTTATAGTTTTTTGCTCGGTTGGTGGAGCAGATTAACAAGAAATCATGGATGCAACAAAATACCCTGTCAACCTCTAGTGCTGCAGCAGGAAAGCAACCGGTAACTATATGTGGGAATAGTTAATTGATTGACAAACTGAGTATAGCTGAATGAATATTGTGGACGATGTTTAGCGTAGGTACTCTTGACTGATACATAGGTCTATCTTTGATATTGTCAAAATTTGTTGCGGACTCACTCGGCTGTGCCTTGTGACATTTTGACCACTGTGATAACGTGTATCATTGTCGATAAGAGTACAGACCATGCTAAACCACATTTGAGTTGTTAAATATACCACTGACAGTTGAACGATATATCACCAACAGTTGACTGATATACCATGGACATGTGACTGATACCCGACAAAATTGCATGTCTACAAAACATAATTATAATAATGATGATAATGAAAATGAAAATGAAAATGAAAATGACAATGACACTGACACTGACGTGCACTGACAAAGACAAAGACAAAGACAATGACAATGACAAAAACAATGATAATGATAATGTTAATGATAACAACTTTATTACATTGTCAGTCTTTCTAGTTTTTACAAATAAAAAGCCAATTGGGGACACCTATCTACATTACTTCATAAATAGATAAAATAAATAGATAAAATATCGACTGACCCTTGGCTAAAAGTTGGTCACTACATCAACCAACCTGGTTGTTGACAAAAAATCAACCTACTATTGACTAGCTATTGACTGAGTGTCCACTGATACTATATATCAGTCAACAATCAACTGACCTCCCACTCCAAAACTGTTGCCTAACGAATATTTCAAGGAGCCCAGAAGGGCAACTAAAGCTGAGAGGTTAGGAGCCCAACAGGTATGTTTTGGGAGCTGCTGCAAAAAATTAAGGCACCCAAATCATTTTCTTAGGTGCCCCAGGCTGCTGGGCTCCTGTAAGGCAGCAGCTTTGGACTCTCAATCGATGTAAACATGATTCAACATTTTTAAACTCTGTTTTAGGGTCGGCATAGAGGAGTTGGAGGAATAGTAGGAATTGAGAGAAAACTAGAACAGAAATCCAAAGAAACTGATGACTATATTCAAAAGGTGAAAATACTGAGATTTATTTGACTGATTGGTTAGGGACATCGCATAGATGGGAAAATATTGCACATTGTGTTTGAGAGCTATTTAACCACACACTTATTAATTTCTTTGTAGCTTGTGCTTTCAAGTTTGGTCTGGTAGCTTATCTATAAATGCTAAATATTTCATGTTTTTTATTATCTCTGGTGTTAGGCATTTAAAGATTTGGATGCTCTTATGGAGAAGGTATGAACATAATATATGTATATAATTTTTGTTAATTCTGAAATTTTAAACCATGCTATGGCCTGTGAATCCATCCGATTTGTAATAATAATTGTTTGGCTGCAACACTTAAGAATCAAATCACTTATGGTCACTTAGGAGACATCACTTTTCTTGGGTAACATTTAGGAAACCAGTGATGGTCAAGTGGTTAGGGCATCATCCTCCCACCAGTAGGGCCTGAGTTCAACTACTGGACCTGGTGTCATTTGTGCATAGAATGTGTTGTTGATTTTCATCCTTCAAGTTTCAGAGGTTTTTTTTTTTTTTCTGGCATTCCTCCCTCCACAGCAATCAACACTTTTCAAACTGCAATTCAACCTAAAAAAAGTGGAGTAGATGAATATCATTCTTCTTGATGGTTTTGTCTCCCATCCCCATTTGTTTTATTTTATTTACTTCATTTGCTCTTTAAATGAGAGTTGCTCCCACTTGCCAGTGGGTGTGGTTCAGGATGGTAAAACTTAGAGCTTGCTTTTCTTTTCTGAATTTTTCTAGGCAAAAGAAATGGTTGCCATTGCTGATAAAGTAGCTTCAAAGCTGGAGGAGAAAAAAGGTTCAATTACTGAGGATGAGGTAAATAACTAGTGTTATGCAGTTAATGCCCAGTTTCTGCATCTTCAACACATCAACCAGCATCCAGGTCATTTGATCCGGTGGTGATATGTGGCTGCCAGCACAATACTGTCAGTGAAAATATTTGGGATGGTTCCTCCCCAAGAAGAATGCCTTTGAGAGTGGAGTCAGGGCTCCTTTCCTGAACAGTGCTTCCTTGTAATTGAGAGTACCTTACACAGAGATAATACAGTGTAGTTGTCAAATATACAGTGAAGTGTTTGTTTGAAATCATATACTGTATTTTTTTTGTAAAAAATTGGAGGCAGAACCTACACTAATACCAAGCTGTTTTAGCTTTTCTGTGGTCTTCAATTAGAAAAAAAAACCAAAACTTTATAAAGCATTTAATTTCATTAGTTTATCCACAAGGAGCAAACAATCTTGCTGAGTAGGATGGGAAGGAATGAAAAGAATGAATAAGGGCCTGTTTACAAGGAGGGAGGATTACCCTAGCAAGCAGGTTAACCCTAGCTGGGGGGGGGGGGGGGGGGCAAAAGATAGCCCAGGTTTAGAAGCAAACTTTCGCAAGTAGGATAACCCTACAACATAGGACAACTTAATGGTCTTAAAACAAGTAGGTGGGTTACCCTACCTGAAATGTTTACAAGCGAAAAACGTTAACCCATCTGCCAGGGTAACCCTAGCACACTGTTATGGAGACCCGCCTAGCAGAGTAACCCTGGCTGTCTTGTAAACATTACGAAGAAAACAAGAGGAAATGTTTGAGTACTAGGGTAACCCTCCCTTCCTGTAAACAGGCCCTAATTTACCTTTGTCTCAACTCGTCATCTCTTATGTACACTTTCAGCTGAAAACCACTACACCTACATATCCAGGAAAACACTATTAATAGCACTGAACTCGTACCTGGGCCTATTCAGGCTGGGCAAAATGGTTCTGGCTTTTTTTATATAAATAGATGTAAATTGACAAGTCAATTAAAGTTAATGGATCTCTGTAGAGCTATGTGCTTCGTCAATTCATGAGGGTTGAATTCTTCAGACGTCTCTGAAGTGGCTAAAGAATACTTCATTTCCGAGTTACTTTGTGCCTCTGCTTCAAAACGAGTCCTTATACAAAAACCTTCCATGTGAAAACCTGTAGCTGGAATACCTTATCATATGAATGGGTTTGTGCGAAGACTTGTTTTGACACAGGCAAAATACAACTCGGAAATGGCTTTTTTATGATAGCACTACAAATTCTCGCGCGCTCATTGGCTAATTTTTATCGTCAATAAGCGGACAGACAAATGAATGTATAATTTATGCAATACGCCAACGAGCAAGGGCGGCCAGTTTGACAGTTTGTTATAGTAAAAAACAAATTGACGTCAGTTTTTCATGCGTCTGTCCTGTTATAGACAATGAATTTCGTCATAGCATTCTCAAAGTAGTGTGCGGATCCACTCGGCATCGCCTCGTGGATCCACAGCTATTTTGACAATGTTGTGACGAAATACATGATCAATAACGGGACAGACGTATGAAAAACTGATGTCAATTTGTTAAATTGAATGGTAAATGTAGACGAAAAAGTATCTTTGTGTGCCATTCACGTTTAAATAATTTGAGTGTTTGTGTCTCATTTCAGACAGTTACGTTCAAGTCATACCTTCTAAGTATGGGAATAGCCAATCCAGTGACAAGGTAACACAATGGTAGTAGTGAATTCGTATATTAACTGAAAAACATTGGGTTAATTTAACTCTGGCGCCTTAAAAAAGCCAAGAGATAAACAGAATAACATTCAGGCCTCGTCCACATGACGCCAGAGAAATGTGTAAATGCAGCTTTGTTTCTACAGTTACCGTCCACACATCCGCCACGAAAACGCAGCTTTTTTAAAAAATGCTCTTCGAACCAGAGGAAATCGAAAACGCCGTTCTTTCGTTTCCGTGTGGAGAGATAGCATTTTGAAAATTCAGTAGCTTTTTGAAAACGATGGCGTCACTAGAATAAAGCAATTTTCTCTGACCGAGTTTTCTTCAAGCAGAAATACAAAATGACCAATAATTGTTGCGTTTTCAAGTTTCTTCCGCGTAGTGTGGACGGAAAACATTTGATGCGTTTTCAGAGTGAAAACCTCCGTTTTTAAGTTCCTCTGGTGTAGTGTGGATGGAAAACATCTGATGCCTTTTGAGATTGATACCTCCGTTTTCAATTTCTCTGGCGTAGTGTGGACAGAAATATTTGATAGACTTGATACGTTTTGAGATTGATACCTCCGTTTTCAAGTTCCTCTGAGGCTGGCGTAGTGTGGACGGAAAACATTTGATGAGTTTTGAGAGTGAAAACAGTGTTTTTAAATTTCTCTGGCGTAGTGTGGATGGAAAACATTTGAAAACATTTTGAGAATGAAAACAGCGTTTCCAAATTCCTCAGGCGTAATGTGTAGGGGGCTTCAGACCTATTGTTTCTTTCCAATGGCTGAGAATGTTCTTTATGTTGTTTCAGGGAGACACATGGATCAGGCGCGAGTTATCATAAAGAACTTGCGAAAGAACTGGGTACTTTCTTACAAAAGCTCATCATGGTAAGATTACTTGGCTTCGATACTTGCACTATACTGATGTTCTGAGGAAAACCGTTGTTAGTAATCATAGCTCTGATTCTACGAGTAAGTAAGAATGCTGTACAATTATTTTCAAAACACGCATTTGCAAAAAAGGCTATTTACTGGGTTTTGTCATTTTCATTTTGATTCGGTGATTGTTTCAGGGAATTTGTTACAACGTGGTATCAATAAAGAAACAGTCAAACAGGCTCTGACAGGAGTAAAAAGACAGTTATATGTCTGCAAGGGAACGTCGCTCAAAATGCGGCTACACATCAAGGACTGAATTGTCAAGCTAGCGCGAAACTTCAATTGAATTCATGAAAGCACAGGGTCAGATACTCGTAAAAATAACCTTAAAAAGAGTAACGGCATGCATGTTTTGCCGGTTGCTCCAATGTTGTTTAGCAGTAATGAAAATAGACTTTTAAGGAATGGTATGAAACTGAGGACGCTACACAGAGTTTTACTCTTGATTTCTTTATCAAGGATGAGGGAGGTATGATGACTTTGACTGATGTGTACTGCAGGTTCAACAGAGCCCGAGGAATGGAGGTTTGTATTTTGTCAGTCGCTGAATTTTTCTCCCTCGTCAAGAAAATCATTCGACATACCACAAGTGGTGTATAAACGTTCCAGTTTTGTGTTTGGTTCTCTCTCTCTCACCTCTTTGCTTTGCAGTATGCCTACTTCGTGAAGTTTGTTCTATTTTTTAGTTGAGGAACATTATTTTTGTTAATCGTAGAGGCCCAATTATATTGGGCGTGGGGTGTCCTGAGTATCCTATAAAAAGGTTTTTATTTGAGTGTCGAAAAGTAATTGGCTTTGCAATTTCTGCGCTACGCTATTGGTTAAAAAAAATCTCGCGCCACCTTTTCATCCAATCAGAAGTAAAACCAAAACCAATCGTGCATTTTACCGCGCTTCGCGTCAGCTACATTAAATTACTTCGAGTATCGATTGGTTTACTGTATCGTCAGTGTCCTTTGTGATTGGCTAGATTGATTACTCTGGTTTTGGTTTCACGACACTCGATTAACAGCCGCTATAATCCGTTAATTCCAATTGTAAAACTTAACGATTTTTCTCTTCGATATCCGGTTCATATCGCATATCCCATCAGCCTCCCTCCTCAATTTCCTGTGTCCCGTGAATTTTTAACCTAAATATCCCGTATACCGAAAATCCCTGATAGAACCTCGTCTCTCTCTCCAGCTGGTCTCTCCTGACGATCTAGTAAATGCAGCCAACATGTTTTCATCTGTAAATATGCCACTAAAGTAAGTTGAATGCACTATTGGCTAACTCGTGAATACATTATTAGAGAACATTATTAGAGAAATCTTTCCTCAAAGCTTTTAACTTTTTAAGACTCTTCACCCAGTATAACTCTTCGCTTTTTACCATTATGGCCAATGTTAATGTTAGATTGTGCCCAGTCCCTCTTTACTGATTTCGCGAAGGAATTGGAGCTTTTACACGTTACCTGGTTTGATTTCTACTTTGGCGGTGGTTTATCCTACTCACGCTTCTAGCGTGCCTCCTCTGAGACCATCCCCTTTCGACAGGGCGTCCAGCTGTTTCTCCCATGAACGGGCGGTGCGCTTTGCCCAGTGACTAGTCTGTCAGGCTTCCTCGTCGCCGCAGGATTTCTTTCAGCCCGCTGCTCACGGGGATAACTTTGATTACTTTCTTTGAATTTTGAAATGGAAGGTAAAGTTAAGGACTGCTAGCACGATTAATAAGGAATGTTGACAAATTACTTTAAGTTAAACTTTACACAGTATCAAAGACTTCCAATTAGTGATCACCGTGGGTTTCCAAAACGCACCTCGTGGCTAAATATGCCCCAGCTAAAATTGTGGAATATCCGAGTGATATTCCCCAATTTTCAAAACTGTGCGTATTGCAAAAAAAACAGGTGAAGGATAATAAACACAATCGCCTCCACTTGGTGTGAAAATATGCTCAAAGCTCACAGTTTTCGTCGAACTACGATCACTCAAGTCAAAACTGTTCGCTTCACGGAACAAGTAATGTCCGCGGACAAATATCGCAGCACATTTTCGCGCCAAATGGAGGTTATTGTTTATATATTTACCAGGCTTATGATTAGATCTCAAGCATCGTGGAGTGTTTTTTCTAAAAAGGGTTTTTGTTTACTGTGCATTGCAGATTACGAGGTTTTGACAGTGGGGTCTTGGTTATTCAGTCCTTGTCTCACAGTGACGAAGAGGTTATACGGACAACTAAGCAAATTGTAAGGATGTCCACACTGTTTTATTTTGTACTCTTGACTGTCGTTCATTGGTTATACAAAAATAATTCAGTAAATAATTTTTAATCACTGCAGTCACCGAACAGAAAGTAGCCTGACTAAATAGGTTCGCCCGAGCTTCAATACCAGCTGATAAGTCGTCGAAGGAGGACACACAATAGTCTTTCTTCACATTACTTGACGAGTTTTTTGATGGGTTTCTTTTGGGTTAACCAATCACATTAAAGCTTGTAAACTCTACTCATACTCTTCTGAGATGTTGATTGGTCGAATCAAAAGAAACCAGTCGAAAATCAGGTACAGGAGTACCATGTGCGTCGAACGAAACACCTTGCAAAGGCCCCTTTCACACTGCGCTGGAGGAACTCTTAATAAAAGGTTTGAAGAGCGTTTTCGAAAAGCTCCGTTTTCGTGACGAATTAGTGTGGACGGTAGACGGTAGAAATAAAGCTGCGTTTTCAATTATCTCGACGTAGTGTGGACGGGGCGCCAGAGAAGCTGGATGGTGAACAGAGAGTAGTGAATAGTTTTGTATTGATACCTGTTTCCTTTTAGCTTGATGAAAAGTCTTCACTGACAGCAGAAGAACTCGCCCACCTTGCCAAAGTCTCCGTCATGTTGGCTAAAGAACGGTAATGTTGGATACTTCTTTCTCGGCTGTATCTGCGAGCTTTTCTGCTCAGTTTTAATGAAATCTTATGATTCCACTTTGTTTTAATGGAACCTTGAGCTGAGGCAATATTTTGTTTGTAACGCATTCGAACCACGTCGAGATCGGATCTTGTTCAATCCCTTCTGCGTCAATTTCGTTTTGCTACTTGAATGTTTTTCTTTGGCCTCGATGGCTAAATTAGTTATTACGAATCACTCATGCTACTATTGGAGAGGTTTTTATTTGAATGCCATAAAACCAAACAAAACCAATTGCCATTTAGACTACGCCGTCAATCTCATAGAGTAGTTTTCAATAGTATCGTAAAACCAAAACCAAAAATAATCACTCTAACCAATCATTAAGGACACATACACTCCAATGTAATTCCACGGTAATTGTCCAATTACTTTTGACGCTCACCCGCTCTTATTAATGATATAATACTAACAGGTTGCTGTTTGTGTGGCAGGCTCCTGGTCACAGAACAAGCTGGCAAAGCATGCCGGGATGACAGCGTCGAAGGTCTCCGATTCTATCCCAACCTGTTCCTTGAAAGAACAGAGTGAAGAGCACCGCAAGATCGTGGGAGTTTATTAGACTAAGACTAAAGCTTTTGTTTACAATGTAAATGTTTCATGAGAGAAGGCAGTTGGCCAAAACCTAAATTGTCAGTCATCAAAACCTTGGGATTTGTGCTGAGGGAAGGGGAGGGGAGGGTAGTCTCCTGTGCAGACATTCTTTGGGCTCGTCACGCAATCTACCTCTCCCCAACTCGTTCCCAGGGTCTCTCATCTTACCACTGCCTCTCCTCGCTCGTTCCAGGGGGCGGTAAGATGAGAGATCCTGGAAGCCAGGTTGACCTCCCCATGAAAGTCTGCAGAAGCCAAGGGAACATTCCTTGCTCTTTGTTTGCTCGCGTCCCTATCAAGGCTGCAAACTTTGCCCCAAAGATCGGTTGGAGATCACATGAAAATTACTTTAGAGCCAATCAGCGCCGGCTTTATACTGTGTAATAAAAAGCTAATAATAAACTGAACAGACTCGCGTCAACGCCAACGCTTTAAAGTGGTACTATGATCAAATTTTTACCCCTTGTTTTTGAGTGTATCACATAGAGTTCCATGAATAAATAAAAATGCCGTTTACCGTTTGCAAATATCTGCATTAGTTCCGGAGATATTTAAGGTTGAAAAATGGGTAAAATATGCAAATGAGATGTAGATGACGTCATACACTCAACCCAATATTATACTGAGTATGTAAATAGAGTCATCTTGGCCAATTTGCAGTGGAAAACCTTGAAACTTGGCAGGCTAACAGATCTACAGGAAACACACCTATGGCTACAAAAAATTCTGTTCCAATGTTAACTCACTCTTTTCCAGGCCTCACCCACTTGATTTCAATGTTGGTCATTTTCAGCTTGAAAATGTTAAACAAGGCCACAAAGTCAAGCTAACATATTTATAGGCTTGCTGGATCATGAATATGAAGTGCTGTTAGCAAATATCAAAATAGAATGCCATAGGTGGCCAGAAAAGCTTTTAATATGGGGGAAGTCTGGAACCCAGTATGTTGCCATGGTAACAGAACTGTTAAGCTCGTTATGGAGCACATTTAGTAGAATCTTACTGCAAAGAATCAAACATTTCTGTTACAAATTGGCTGAGATATCTCTTCATCATACTTGAACAAAACCTGGTTGAGTATGACGTCATCACTTGGTAATAACTTGAATATCTCTGGAACGAAAAGAGATATTTGAAAAATGTAAACAGCATTTTACTTCTCATGCAGTCTACTTGTTTATGTTTCAAAATGGCTTAAATAGGAAAGGTGTGATTTTCGTCATAGTACCACTTTAAAGTAAACGTTTTTCTATTAATTAATCTCCAAGGGAATTAAACAAATTATCGTAACTTTCTCACACGCTCAATGAAAGGACACGTCGGTAGTTTGGCGTTTTGCGATCATTTCTCAAGTTCCAAGCAGACTTTCCGCAGGCTTCCAGCATTTGAGCCAGGATTTGGTAGAAACAAGCCCTGCAAACGAATGTCTGCGAAAGAAATGCTCATTATTTTTCTTCACGTATTAAATACTTTACAGCTTTTTGCCGATAAGGTATTTAAATCGACGGATTTAACGTCCATATAATCGTAGAAAGGTCACCCTGGTGTCCGTTGAACTTCTCTGGGTGCAAAGTCCGCAGCCGTGATCGGGACTCGAGCAAAAAACGGGCAAGGAATGTTCACGTGGGGGAGGAAGATTGCGTGACGAGCCTAAAGAGTGTCTGCGTAGGAGGGGAGGGGGAAGACGTCACGCATTTCAACCTTGTTTACGCCTAGTGTTTTCCCACAGCATTATCAGCACTATCAGTTTTGCCATACGCTCTACAGCCAGCGGCGTCTTGACACGACCCAAGAACACCAGGTCAGGATACAAAAAACTGCTAATGCCCTGTGTTTCTAATAAGAACGAAGGCGCTACAGGCAATGTATAATTAATTTGTTCTTGTAAGAGGACCACTAGTTTGTCAGTCCCTTGGAAAACACACGACAGAAGCCTCTCAGAACTCAAGGAAAAGCGAGACAAATAACTAAAATCATGAGAATAGGACAACTATTCACAAAAAGTAGCCTTTTTGATTAAAAATTTCTTATACTAGATGTATAAAATGATGTTCTTCTGTTACACCTCACAATACTTGAAAAATCTATGAAAACCACTTAGAAAAATCTGTACTTATAAATTGTAAAAATTTCTTCCCAGTCGATTCATTCTGTGACTAAACATATCGAACGATACCTAAATATCTTTTAATAAATGAGGAAAGTTCTAAGTTTTTTTTTTACAGAAAAAAAACCTGTTGGGCCGCGTTAGCGGGCAAGTAAAACAATAAGCTACAATGAGCGACAAAAGTGTTGAGACACTTCGTAGTAAAATGTTGATTTTTCTATTTCTTCGACCGCACAGACCACAGCGCCATCACAACATTGAATTGGGGGGCCGGGGGTATCAGAGATTTAACGCTAGATGCAAATGAAATAGAGCAAATGCTTAAGTATCGAAAATCGTCTTTTTCTAAGTGTCTCAACTACTTTTGTCGCTCATTGTTGTTGTCAACCATTTTTCAAGTTGAGCAAGGTGAATTTATCGCCATAGTGAAGCTGACTTCATGATGATTATAAATATGTTTGAGCTTTGGGTTGATGCCAAAAAGCCGTTCCTTTCTTTTGGCTTGGTGTAGAGGTGCAGTCTGTGAAATGCGGGCGGAGTGCCTCGAACTCAGTGCCGTTCGCCTTGAGACTTGCTCAAGGAAATCTTGGCTAAAAACAAGTTTGTTCCAAATCGTTGTGTTAAACCGTTTCTGTGATTTGGATTCGATAATTCTTAGCTGTTTTGAATGCTGGGCGTTTCGCTTCTGCTATTTTAAGATTTTCAATTTCCCGCTCGCCGCCATCATTGTTAATTTTTGCAAAACTAGATGGGGAATTGTGACGTCATTACACCGTTGGCCGTTACTAAAATACAACACTACGTGTAATCTTTTATAATTTATATTCGAGATGAATATGTACAGGAACTTAAACTGTTTCTCAGCCAAGATTCCCTTCTAAGTTTACAGAAATGAAGCACAATAACCCAAGCTACCGAAGAATGGAAGACTTTTTTCAAGGCCAAAGCTTTGCATTAACAACCTAGTATCTGCTAAGAACCCTGGATTTTTTATATGCAAATTCATTAACTTACTATCCAGTTCAGAATTATAAAATACCCTACAATATTCACGAGGGGTATTTCCCCAGCGCGATGGTGCAGTCGAGGTCGACAGCTCGAAAATCTCGGCAAATACTCGGGAGTCTTCGGATTCCTTTATCCCACTCCACCCTATATATACCCCCTAAGAGTTCAACTTCTACTGGAGTCATCGCTCAATATGGCCCTTAACTTTGAGACAGAGCTCTTTTAATTTGTCTTCTGGAAAATTACTGCCAGGACCTTCCGACATGTCAATATAAAGCAGCTTGGCAAAAATCAAGGCCAGTTGTCCTGCGGGTGGCCAGTCAAGGAATTCGAACAGCAAGGGGATGATGGGTTTCCTC
>CM042754.1:23170887-23200490 GCA_022496165.2 Catalaphyllia jardinei | reverse complement strand
GGTGCGATGCTCTACCAACTGAGCTATGAAGCCACACATTGGGAGCATGGTCAATTTAATGAGTTCATATCTCCCGTAAGGAGTGAAATGAAAATTTACTGCGAGGATCATACTCCACTTGCAAAAAGACTTCTGTTGTGTTAATGTTCCATTGTTATGTTGTAAAACAAATCATAAACGCCACAGCGTGCACTACTTAGTTATGGATGCACTTGGGAGGTTTGCTAAGCACTCAAGAAGCCAGAGTCGCACGCGGCGATAGCCTCGTGCCACTCTTACGCTTCTTTCGTGCTTAGCAACCTCCCGCGTGCATGCATAACTCAATAGTGCATGCTATGGCGTTTACCATTTGTCAATTTTAAACGTAATAATACTATCCATGCACGCGCTACTAAACAAACCTTTTACATTCGTCTGCTGTGAGGACTGAGATCGCAAAAAGATCTTCCTATCACTATGATTGCATTCTTTTTCACGAACTATCTTATATTTCGTGTTTGCATAATTGTAGATAGTTTTCTATTTATATTATTATCTGTTTTAGTGTAATGCTTATATGTATAGTGTACTTTTTGTACGTTACTGTGCTCAGGGCTCTCATTGATAACAGGCAGCTTTTCGCATCCGAAGGGGCTACCCTAAGCGGTATAAATCAGCAAGGTTCTTCTTCTTCTTCTTCTTCTTCTAGTCTCTAAAAATGCTTCGTAATAGAGTTTCTTTTTTCCCCTAAACTTGTCCCACAGTCCAAAATTTAACTTTACCCATGCAACAGGATGTTAGGGAGTGACAAACGCCGTCAAAAAAAACACATGGGCTAACTGATTGAACACAAAAAATGCAAAACTAACAAAACTTATTTCACTTCCGGGTAAATATGATAACTTACAAAGAAAATGTCTTAGAAATCAGCAAAATAACTTCATCCTTTTTGCAGCTCAGTTCGTGTGGATATTGACCTTGAAAATCCGAAGTGACAAGAAGTTTAGGAAGAGAAAATGTCTGCAAAAAAGATGTTATAATTTATTTATTTACGTTGTGCAAATCACAATGAAATCAAATCCCACAGTCAAGACTGATTACCAAAGTAAAATTAATTATGAGTAAACTTAGCCCTAACTATACCTAGTTTATGATCAGACAGCCACCCACAATAACGTGACAACAGACTCGTCAAATGTTAGCAAACATTTGGCGAGGAATATGCTGGCAAGACTTTTATTTAGTTAAAGTTCCCACAGACCATATCTCACAGGATGAGGGGCCTTACCACACAAAACCATACAGGATGCCCCATGCCTGTATTGCAAGGCTTGCTGGTTGCTGGCATAGTGAATCAGAATCCTCTCTCTCTGAAAGGGCTTTGGTACAAGGCTCAAGGGATGCAATTCTACACTGATTATGTTTAATGTAGGTTATGCTCTCAATAGAACAAACATGCAGTTCACTGTCAATAAGCGACAATGGGAGGGAGGGAGGGGGAGGGAAAGAGAGAGAGAGAAAGCGAGGGAGGAAGGGAGGAATTAATTTTCCTTCTAGATCAACAACTTCCAACCCTCTGAAAATGAGCCACCTGAGAAGGATCACATGACAAAAGCACAAATGATTGATAATTGCCAAATACGGCAGTCAGGTGTGGTGTGGGGCTGCCTGATGGCCACAGGCAGGGGTTTCAATCACATTTTCAGCAGGTGGAAAACTGTTTTTCACAGGTCGGGCAAACCTACCTGATTTGAAATTCTCTGTATTTTTAAGAAAAAACGTTCCATCACGTGGTCAAACCAACTGAGCAAAACTGTCCACACAGCCCGTCAGTTTGCGGGGTCCAGTTCATAATGAAACCCCTGCATCGGGTCAATTCAGTCTTTGCTAACCAACATTCTACCGGGGCTGTCAATGTGGGCTGGAACCCATAACACCTGTCACAGCTTAGCATGTTTGATGGAACATTGATGTTACAGGTGAACTGGCCGGTGGCTGATACAGTTCACCCATAAAGTAACAAGTTTGCTACGGGTGTGAAGATCAAGGCTCCAGGTAAATTTAAACTTACTGACAGCCCTGTCTACAAAATCAAAATGACATCGGTAAGGGTGCGTTTACTCGTGGCCAATCCTTTATAAGGAAGACTCACTGATAAGAAATGATGTGAGAAAGCATTTCTTTGTGGAAGCTACAGCTGTATTTGTATTCTTACTAGGTGATCTTGAATTTCCCATTTTGCTATAGTCTACTTCTGACAGTGAAATCGCAGGTGAACATGATCTTATTCCAGGATATTACAAATAAATGAGCCTTACAACCTTTTTTAGCTAAAACCTACCTTTTTCGGTATACAACATGTGGTTATAACAGCACACCTTGCAACAAAGTCTACAAGAGCATTGCACTGCATATTAATGTTTAAGACATTCAGAGTGATTACATATACTTCAGTGGTCTGAAAGTATATGCTTACAGTGCAATAAAATCAAGTCTACTCACCGACAGAGTTTTCACAACATGAGAAAGTGTCGGTCTCTTCTTTGCAACCTTTACACAGCACTGATCAAACAAATTCTTCAGCACATCAGGTAAAAGGTTGTTATAAATTACCTATCAAGAGAAAAGCATAAAAGAGTTTCTATACATGGATGTACATGATTAAGATTTAAATACAAGGCTTCAAATCTCAGCTATTTCGGTGCCGCAGATATTTGCAATAGTTATCTGCTCGGTGACCTGGCCATTGAATGCAGCAAGGTTGGAGGTGAACTTGTTTTGATACAGATCCCAATGCTTTTGCTGTGTAAATCAAGTTGTTCTAATGCTAACTAGGTGCATTTACATGACAAAAGCAGAGAGGTCCGTATCAAAGCAATTTCACCTCCAGCCTTGCTGCAATTCAAATGCCAGATACAAAACATACAATAGCTAGGCCATTTACCTGACCATGTCACATGACCTTGTCAATCAAAAATGTTTGAGGTATGAGCATTGCAAATGGGCTAGAGCCTGCTCTGCCTGCTCAATTGAACACTTTATAAAGCAACTTATGAAAAAAGAAATTAAACATTTTTCTTTAAAAAGTGGCCATCTGGCAAAAAGCCTGGGTATGAGATAGATACCAATAAAGAAAACAGCATGATGAAATTAGTAAGATTTCCAATTTCACTGATGTTTTAGTATGAGATTGATAGTTTAAACATTTTAACAATATTTGAATGGATGATGGATGGGAAGGCTTGCCATCTGGCAGCATTGTTCCATGTAAGTCATATTGATTAATTTCCTAAACCTTTAGTAAACTGTAACATCTCACACTTTTATACCCATTTCATATTCATCTCATCATATTGTTTGTACCATTGTGATGAACTTTTCTTCACCATACAAAAGACATCTTATAATATGTAAACTAAACCTGCCTCTTAGCTTGAAAGAAGAATCTTGAACAACTTATTATTAATGCTGTGGTAAGTTTGACTGGATGTCGACAAAGGAGATTTTAAGTCTGTTTACAGCAAACAGCAAAAATGTCCTCTGATTTTCTCTCTTTTTCAGACTAATAGGGAGATTTCCACTGTCGTGTAATTTTTGCGTGCATAAGGACGTAAACTTTAACTGGCTTTACATGCATAAATAAAATAGAGACTATGAACGGAAGGTCGGATGCAAACATAAAAGTCAAGCAAGGTTCAACTTTACGTTTACACACAGCTGTTCATGCATTGTCTCTATTTTATTTACGCATGTAAAGCCAGTTAAAGCTTACGTCCGTATGCATGTAAAAATTACATGAGAGTGGAAATCCACCTTAATCCTTGAATTTACTCAACTCAAATTGCAAAAACTCCTCCAAGAAAATAGGGGTAACATCCACTCTTTAGTGTACAAACAGATAAAATGGACATAAAAATACCTCTCCTCTCATGCCGGATAAGTCATCCTTAAAAAATGCAAGATGACGGAATAGTTCTTTGGCAGTTTGTGCAAACCAAGAAACCATGTCACTGCTTGTGAAAGCATCAATTTTTTTACCATATTGAGACCTACAAAAGAAGGAAGTTACATGAACCTAAGTACCTAAACAGTGTCAGTTGCATGACCTTTCAAATCAAGTAAGAGGAAAAATTACAAAACAGAACAGTAGATCCCTTGAACTATGACTTGTCTGTCTACAATCAACCAACACACTACAAAAAATTAAAAAAACAAAAATGAAAAGCCTCAAGACGAACATGTAGGTCGCTTTCTTGTCCATGCCGAAGCAAAAATGTTGTAAAATGCGACGGAGAGAAAGGCATGCTAACACGTTGCAAATGCCTTTTTGAGTAGATCAGAGCTAATTTGGCCCCCAACCTGAAAATCTCCAAAATGTTCAAAAATTGCATTTTTGGCAAAAAGCGCTGGGAGTCAATGGGTTAATAATACTGGCTGCTCAATGTGAAGTTCTTTTCCACTGTATGATGGCAAATTGATGCAAATCAGTACAAATGTAATACAAAATAATGTATATGACGATTCAAAACATAACTAACTCATCTAACTGGTCCCGTCGAAAACATCCCCACAGACCTCCCACTTTGATCTGCAAGTCAATAACAGGTCACTTTGTTACACTGTATTGCGTTAAATAATAAACAGCCACTTTCAATTATTGATAACTTGATATTTCTATTTTAATAGTTAATTACATAAGTGACAGAAATAATTTAGAAAATTATTAAAATGTGGGCAATCTTTACAAATTATCCTCCTAAACTATGCAAATGTCTCCAACTACAACAACAACAACCTTTATTCACACTGTTCAGGTAGAAGAAAAAAAAGAAAGAAAAAGAAAAGAAAACAAGCATAGAAAACAACTATACAGGGCAGGTTAACTAACTTACCCTTCTTCTGTACTCTACTGTACTGTACTCTCTACCCTACCCTGCCCTTCCCTACCCTACCCTACTTCTCTACACTGTCTACTGCACTGTTAACTACCCTACTACTCTATGCTACAGTACTGTAATGTACTTTCTATGCTACGCTATGATACTGTAAACTACTTCTACTCTGTTCTGCTCTGCTCCACTTCTGTAAGTTACTGTACGGTACTCTCTACTCTGATCTGCTCCATGCCACGCCACAACACCCCAAGCCAAAAAGTGTTTTAAATGGAAGCCACAAGGTGTCTAGACATTAAAAAAATGGTATCTGGAGACTTGCTTAGCCTTGCAAAAAATCGAGACTGTAGCAGCATTGTGAACAATCAAGACTGCAAGACATGCATAACCACTAAATACAGAGACTGCAATACTCATGAAATTCCCGATAAAACAAGTGCTGCAAGATTTTTGAACGGCTTCAAAAACATTCCACAAAAAGCCTGTGTCTTGGAAGTCCAAACAAAGGTTCAAATTGTGAGAGAAAGATATTAGCATACAAGAAAAACAAGCTATGCCTTATCAGTATTCTTTACATAAAAAATACTAACGAGGAGTGCTTTATCGGGATATAAAGCTCATGCACGTGACGATCTATCAGTGTTTTGATAGGCTGTTAGGCTGATGAATTATTAATGAGTTGTTGAAGGACCATTCACCACCACTACTGATTAAATTTAATCATCATCTTCGATATACACAGAACCATATGTCATGTACCTTGCCAGATGCTACCACAAATATGGAGGCAGAGTTTAACCTCAGGTGCACAACATTTTTACTGTCAAGATATTCCAAGGCTGACGCAATCTCAGTGAGCATTTGAATTACATTGACCACTGACATGGTATGGCGTGACTTGGCTTCATAGATGTTCCCATACTTAGCAAAATCTGTGACCTGTAGACAGAATATGATGACTATCACTTAAAGAATAACCAACGAATATATAATGTTATGATTATCTGTTTCTTCTGTCTTTTGTAATGATCTGTGAGCTAATCATCAGTAAGGGCTGGGCTGTAAGGACAATTTTCCCGGCCTGGTTTTACCATTTAGAGGAAAGTTTTTCTTCAAAATAAAGTGCATTATTGCTTGTCTCACTATATAGTCACTTGGGATGTAGATCGCAACATTTTGACTGCTTACTGCTACTCTTCATCAGGCAACGAGGTCGACTGATTACGCCACATCATTTCCATCACAAAGGTCGGCTGTGATTGGTGCATTTCGATCCTCACATTTTCCATTGTTTTGGCGAGTAGCTGTTCCCTCAGAAGTCTGCTGTAGTACCGTTTTCCTGTTGTTGTGTTTTTTGGATTGTGGGCATCCACACTTCAGGAATTTCAATTCCACTATCCCTGTTGATGTTATTAGGTTGAAGTCTTATGTGGATAGCTTCCTTGGCCCTACCAGCATACCAGTGAGACTCTCGATCAATAAACTAGACTTCTTTTCAAATCGGATAGTGGCCGGTCTCGTGGCATGTTCAGAAACAGCAGTCCAGGTATGGGTAAGGGTCAAGTCGTATATCTTGTAAAGAAGTTCAGTTGAAAAACTAACTAGGTAGGTTTTTGCCTTCTTGCTGAAAACAATAAAATTAATGAAACCCCTGAATCACAGTGACCTACTCATCCTAAAACAGAAAGAGTGAAGATCTTAACCACCGCCTGGTTAGCTCAGTTGGTAGAGTGCCAGTCTGCTGTGCGGGAGGTCGAGGGTTTGAGCCCCAGACCAGACCAACACTCAGGGTCTTAAAATAACTGAGGAGAATGTCCTGCCTCAGAAATAATATCTGCAAATGGTTAGACGTTCAAGTCTTCTCAGATAAGGACTATCAACTGCAGGCCCTGTCACCTGCATCTTCAGTGTTACTGTACATGGTCAGCAGGGGACACTAAAGAACCCACACACTTATCAAAGAGAGTAGGGCACATAGTTCCTGGTGTTGTGGTCACGGGTTGGTGCTTCATATAGGGTTAACCTCATTGCATCTTTCCCCCTGGACAGAATTGCCCAAGCAAAATTACTATAAAGTTAACTAAACTTAAAAACTATAAACTAAACTTAACTACAGGCTGATGTAAAATCACCATTTAGGATGCTGTTTCAAGATTGGCATATTGCAGGCCAGGTCAGGCATTCAGTTACTTTGGGGCACAGTGCAAAAAGGGGAAGTGAAAACAGAAGAAAGGAGCAGTCATGTTTCAGTTCCTTTAAGCAGTCTACAAGTGGGCAGAAGGACCTTTTGTAACAATGTTTACAGGCATTCCCTCACCTACTTATGCTGCACCTCTTCCATATTTTATTTTATTTTTTTTCTCACTAACAGTTTTCGCACCAGCTGCACTCCAACTAACTGAATGCCTGGAAGTGGCTACACTGACATTTAGTTACCAGAGCAACAGAATCAGTAAACAATCCTGGTAAAATGACTCCATATACACAAAGGATGTTCTCATGATTCAACGAAGCTGATAACTCGGCCTCATGAAGGAAATGCTTTCTCTGGTGCTGAGCTCGATCATACCTCAGTGCCACTTGGATCTGCATTACCAATAAAAACCCTTCGGTCAGTACTGTTGTTAATAAACTACATGTAAGGACATAATAACCAAAAGTAATCCTAAATTGAAAGACAAGGCAACTTCTTCAAGAAGCACTTGTTACAATCCTCTATTGATTTAATCAAGAATTGAATGAGCCTCCAAAATCTAGCCTCATTGGCAGATTTAGCACTTCATACCGGTAATTACTGTGTGAGTCTACCCCTGAAAGGATTGCATAATAAGTAGTCATGATACAAACCCACCATCAGGAATAATAAATGAGAGATTTGCAACACATGACATCCTTTATCACTTTTTGCCGAAACACAACGATCATAACCCCTTTAGCCTGACCTGTGGGAAGATACATTCAAAATGACAAATTCTTGCAGTTAGCTATTTTCTGATCTGACCACTAACCCATTTGTTTAGTTCTCAAGAGCATGGAACAGGTTATCACAGGTTAGTACACATGCTGTTCTCACCTTTTCTCCATCCGGCTTGGTCCAAATAGCTTCAAGCACAGTTCCTGAAACTGGTCCTGTCGCGGTCTTCCTTATAACTTGAATATCATTCACAGAAATAAATGGCACTCCGCAGGATTCTAACTGCGCCTTGTATGGGAGCTTTCCGTGTTTCTAGGAAACAAAATAATTAACCCTGTCTTGACTAGTAACAACAGTAGCCCTTAAAAAATACTTTGATGATAGTAGACATTCTTGGAAAGTGATTTTGGACGAGTTTCTACAAGGCGGGGAAACTTATCCTCTCTTGTAACTTTGAAGTTGGTAAATTACTGAGATATATATTCCAGCTTTCTATACATAATGCCTCTACACATAGTCAGAGTTAACATCCACAACCATTTACAGTTACGAGGATGTTATCAACCAAATCACTTCAAATAATAAGAACATAATTACACAGAGTAAGTCAATTTGATGAGCTTTTAGTTTTGCTAGGTGTGGTCAAAATCAGAGATTTGATATCTGAAACAGGTAATCTTTTTCAAAGCTTACACATATTGCACGCAAATTTATCCTCAATCCAGCATTTTAAATTAATGGGTATTGTAGATACAATTCCACCAGACTGGAGACTCATCAAGGAGAATCAACAACATTCTGCCCCACAAACACTAAATGGTATATTGATTATTTTTGTCTGTAGATGGAAAAGACATATTCTATTACTTCAAAACTACCTTATAAAGAATTTGTAAAGATCTATTCGCCGCCATTTGCTGTCACAATGGAGACAAAGCTACAGGAATTTCTAGTATATAAGCTTTTGAATGATATCATATTTACAAAATAATGAAAAGCTTTTCAGATTTACAATGTTTGATTCACCTTTATACATTTTTTTGGAAAAAGGAAGTAGAATCCCTCAAACATTTACTTTTTACTATAGATGTACAGCCTCGCTGTAAATTTTTATTTTATTCTTTTTTCACTTGAAAATGATTACATGGAGTCATCGAAAATTTGTGTTTAACTTTTTTCGCTTATTTTTATCATTAGATTTGGTAAGAGCAGAGGAAATTGACCTGTTGGAATTCCTCATTGGCACCCTTCCTTAAAAACTTGTCTGGAACCCTGGGATACTTGCAACTGTAAACAAACAAAATGCCCAACTACCTTTGCCAAATGAACAAAATCGGTTGTTTTTGCTTTTTCCGGCAGCTGTCTCAGTCGGTCCTTCGCAAAGTTAGGTAAAAGCCTGAATCTTTTCAATTTTTCTTCATCAAGTTTGTTCAGATCAGCGAGGGAATGGACTTGCAGGTCATAGCACAACACATTGAAACTGTCTTTAAGGTTTTCCTCAGCAAGGAGAAGGTAAATCTTGTCAAGGTCGGTTAGATAAACTTCATGACTAAAAGGAGCCTGCAAAGAATGTTAGCAATGATCAGCTGAAGTTGTTGATTTTCAAAACCACAGCTAGATTACAGCATCTATAACCGCAGTTCAAATATGAATTATTTCATATACACTTTTTATCATTTCACTCTTACGGGAGAAATGAACTCATTAAATTGACCTTGCTCCCAATGTGTGGCTTCATAGCTCAGTTGGTAGAGCATCGCACCGGTATCGCGGAGGTCATGGGTTCGAATCCCGTTGAATACCTGATTTTTTTTTTTCAGGCTTCTTCTTTCCAGTTGCTTAAATTGGAAAATTTACTGCGAGGATCATACTTTACTTGCAAAGTTATAATACTTGCATTTTTCTCTGGTTTTAAATCATCTGACTTGGGTAATCTTGGAAACTGGATTGACTTCTTCAGCTTTTTCATCATATGGGCAGGACAGTACTATTCAAATGAAATTTATGGAAAATTTAATGCAATAATGGCATTGTAGGAAGGAAGGTAGCAGTTTGAGGACCTTGCTATACTTTAGGCCCCAAAGAAAAGGGTTTCAGGCTTCAAGATTCCAAGACAGAAAAGGCAAGAATTTAGGACTCTATTACATTGCATAAAGACCCAAGAAGCCTTTCTGATAATACCAGGTACTGAAGTTATCACTTGGAAAGATTAATTAAAGTAGCCAGTGAGAGCAAGAACATATGATTAGGTACAGATGTGTGCCTCATATTAATTGACCAAGAAAACCTATAGGAACAGAAATAGGCTTTTAATCTTAGTTTCATGAAGAACAAAAACTACCTTCCCACTGGATTCCAAAAAAATGGAGATCCTCCACTGTCCCTCCCATCCTCCATGTAAAACTGACTGTATGAATTCTATTTAAGATAGACGAACCCATCCAGGGGGCCAAGAGAGGGACTCCCATCTAGGGAGTGACTCCCAGAAAAGTTAGTTGAGGCGTGCAGCCCAATTCCCAAAATCTACAATTTTTGCTACCCTATTTATGACCTGACCAAAAATTCCATGCCCTATTTATGACCGTAGCAGCTGGCATAGCTGCCATAAAGATAAGTTGTGAAGGGCTTTTGTTGTCTGTCTCCATAATAATGATGAAAAAGTAACTTCTTCTAAGAATCTTCCCCAATTCAGACTGGAGTGCAAAAACTATACCCTATTTAAGACCAAAATGGCCAAAACTATGCCCTGTTTATAACCAAAACAGCTGAAAAAACAGTGATCCATCTACCTGCACGTCCCGCATCTCAGACTCGTAAATTTCCAAAAAAATGCACAAATTTCGTTCTGCATGCGTCCATTTGGATGCACAAAATTACGATTACAATTACAGCTTACGTTTTTTCCTCTCTTGGCAGGGCATTTGACAGGATGCAGCGATACGGAACTGCAAAAATTGCTAACATCTGCATCCGCATAATCAGAGTTTTTCCACATAAAACAGAGTTTGTGCCATATTAGCTATAAAGCAGCTTCCTTACAACCCCAAAAGCAAAAATTCAAAAGAGATTGGTTACCGTATTTTGAAATTTTGAAGAAGTTTTTCCCATGAAACAGCCACGAAAACATGCCAGTTCATTTTCGACGAATTTTTAACCAGCAGGCCTTTGACCGAAGAAAGGGGGTAAGTTTCTAAAGAAACTGTGGTGCTGCGTTGGTGGGAGTATTACAAGATAATTTGGTTTTATCAACTGAGCTGATAATGTGAATTAGCCACTGTAAAGAGATTCAGAAGCTGACGTTTCGAGTGCTAGCCCTTCGTCGGAGCGACGAAGGGCTAGCGCTCGAAACGTCAGCTTCTGAATCTCTTTACGGTAGCTAATTCACATTATCAACTCAGTTGATAAAACCAAATTACTTTGACCGCAGAGCCTGGAAACTAGTTTCAAGGAAATTGCCTTGTTACAAAGCTACGGACATTCCAAGAATGCAGCCACACATTCTTTGCACAAAATGAGCTAAAATGCTGTATGGGACTCACACTCATTTGTCTGAGGGACTCACAGGTTTTTGGCTGTGCAAGTCCCTGGACTCACTACTGCCCATTTCTAGATGGATCACTGAAAACCATACCCTTTGGGCCTGCACATAACTATATAGCCCATATCAGGAAGTATCACCCCTCAACTCTGGGACTCTCATATGAGCAGGACCTGAGCCTGGGTCTTCCAAGGAGTAGCAAAAGGCTTTGTCACAGTGAAGGAAGTCACAAAAACAACCTTTGTTGCATTCTGGCATCCTGTCACACAATAAATTCAAAAGGAGTCTCAAAATGCCTGTTTATGTTTTATTTTTGAAGTCAAGTCAGTTATACTGCCTTAACCGGTTCTAATGATTCATCAGAGGATTCGTCTAAAACCACCGCCCCAGCGTTCTTCTAATGACATGGGGGTGTTACCGTCAAGATACTAATTTGCACTTGCGTACATTGGGTGACAATCGATAATCTTTGAAGCTATTAAAGATATTGCTTGGACATAGTACTGGTGATATAGACAAAAGTAGGCTTCCAGTATCACGACAATTTGAGTATGCTCTAAAGTAATGCTACCCATACAATCTTTCGATCCATTCAGCATGAAGCTGACATGTATCAAGTCAGCCGCATTTACACCCCTGTCATCCCTCCGACGGTAATTTAGCATCTCAAGATAATAAGATACATTAACTGTAAATTGCCTACCTGTCATTGACTGTATTAAATCGGGTAATTCGTTGTCTCCTGGATACTTGAAGCAAGGTAATTGTAAAGGAACATACTCTGCGCAATATCAGCCAGGCGTTCCTTCCTTCGGTAATTCAGTTCCAATCCTAGGCCATTTTGTCACGTGAATAAATTCGACCAATCAGGTGAGTCATGCGTGGCTTACATGCGTTCTTCCACCTTTGATCTGCCTTTACAACGAAGCTTTAGGATTTCGCCGGTCGGGTCCTGAGGTTTAGTGAAGTGTTGTGCACTCTTGGTTGAATCGCTTCTTTAGGATATTCAAAGTAAGTGACAATTTCACTCTTAGATCTTTGTAATACTTTGTGATCGGTATTTTTGTAGCGATGAGGAAATTTACTTGGGAAACTTGCCGTTTTCAATTCTGATATTAGAGCGTCACTCTCTATAATTTCCGTACGCAAATTTCTTGAATACTTTGTGGTCCGCCAGGTTTAAAAAGAAATATTCACTTAGAAGAACATCTTACACTTCTATGGTTAAAAGAAAAAGGAATGCCTTCGCTTGATTGCTGCCTTCGCCGGTCGAATACTTTCAACGTGATAAGTCACGTGGCATGGCTTCGTAAATTTTTGTTAGAACTGGAACTTTACTCGCTTTTGCTGAATCCAGTATTGCTGAATGCTGTATTGCCTAGCTTGGGACATTTCTTTTGTTTGATGCTGATCAGTTATTATATCGATGTGGTTTTGGAAGTGGTTTCTTATTTGAATATTTGCTTTTAGATTTCAACCTAATCTTTCTGTCCAGACGTGTGGTACGTGTTTTAATTCTACACACGACGCATTACCACTTAATTAGGAAATAAGTTTAGGTTTGTGTTTGCCTGTTCTGCATGTGAACGTAACTTTGGGTCGATCCGGAAGATGATGGAATGTCAATTAACTTACATCAACTTATTAATTTTAAACCTAACGAACTTACCAACATCAAAATTTTTACTTGCAACAACTTTGGCATAGGGTTAGTATGCGGGTTATAGTATTCAGTGTAGTCACTGGGAAAAAAGTAGATGTAAATCCTTTTGGAGTATTAAAAAGACTTAAGAAAATTCCACAAGCTTCAAGGAATCTAACCATGTCCAAATGTATCTTTTCCAGATGGCGAAAGTAGCCGCTAGTGAAAAACGGCTCCATTTCGTAGAAAACTTTGGACTGAGTGGTGCCGCAGCTATCATTTCCAAAACTGCTGCTGCCCCAATTGAGCGAGTGAAGCTTCTTGTTCAAAATCAAGATGAGATGTTAAAGGCAGGACGTCTCGATACCCCCTATAAGGGTGTTATCGACTGCACAGCCAGGACGTACAAATCAGAGGGCTTCCTTTCATTTTGGAGAGGTGAGTGGTTGCAAAACTCCATCAAACTTCCACACCAGTCACTCCCTTTGCAAGCATGTAAGAGGTGAATGAAAAGCTTGGCAGGCACACAAAGGCCAAGGGTGGGAAAGTGACCAAGAAATTAGGAAGAGGGGAGGGTAAACTCATCAAGAGTGCAGATTTGATTAGCTTGTTTCAAATTTAAAACTTGGTTCATTTGCAACTGTAGAAAAAGCCCATCCACAGTGCAAGAGTTTTCCAAAAAAAAGTCTGAAATATGATTCAAGATATCAAAATTTCCATATTTGTGTCCTAAGTATGTTTAATTTGCTTAATTTCTCTTCAAGTGATATGATCATGTTGTTTCTGTCTTGCAGGTAACCTTGCTAATTGCATCCGTTACTTCCCAACACAAGCGTTGAACTTTGCATTCAAAGATCAGATAAAGGCCCTGTTCAAACCCAAGAAAAGTGATACATATGGCATTAAATTTAGCAAGAATATCGCCTCTGGTGGTGCTGCTGGTGCCATGTCTCTCTTGTTTGTGTACTCCTTGGATTACTGCCGAACAAGGTTAGCCAATGATGCAAAGGCAGGCTCCAAAGGTGGCGAGAGGCAGTTTAATGGCATCGTTGATGTGTACCGCAAGACACTGAAGTCAGATGGTATTGCTGGTCTTTACAGGGGCTTTGTCATCTCCTGTGTGGGTATTGTGGTGTATCGTGGCTTCTATTTTGGTCTCTACGACACGCTGAAGCCTTTGCTGTTGGGCGAGGATGCTGGTCTCGTCATGTCATTTGTCCTTGGTTATGGTGTAACAGTTTCTGCAGGGTTGATGTCATATCCCATCGACACCATCCGTCGTCGTATGATGATGACATCAGGAGAAGCTGTCAAGTACAAGGGTTCAATCGATTGCACAATCCAGATTCTCAAGAACGAGGGATTCATGTCATTGATGAAGGGAGCTGGTGCTAATATTCTGCGTGGCATGGCTGGTGCCGGCGTGCTTGCTGGCTTCGATGAGTTTAAGAAGTTGTACATCAGCATCCGCTTCAAGGAGTAAATTTATGGACTGACACATTTTTAGCAGTGAATTACTGAGTGAATTGTAACATTTTTCATGATTTTTCGAGATGGGACAGGATGTGCTTGAGTGCAGGTGTATTTTGGACTCTTGCAATTTGTACCTATTTTTGTCTTATTTTATGTGGTAATGTTGGATTGTTTAGTACGAAACATGCTGTACAGAGAATAATGTCTCTAGAAATGAAACTGTCATAAATAAAACATAACATTGATACATTGTTTTGGTCAGTTTTGCTGTTTTATGCATTATCGTGTTAAGGACATTATACATTAACAGAACAGTATTCATAACAGAATCTAAGATTCTTAAAAAAGTATGAAATTGGCAAACTAGTTTACCAGACCCAGAAAAAGTATTGAGCAAAAGATTTTACAGGGTAAGGCTAAAAAAGTCAGACTTTGAGTTGCAACAAGTCTGATTATTTTCTTCGTGAATTCTGGCCTCAGTCAAGTCGGAGGTACGGTGGCCTCATGGTTGGTGCGCTCGACTCCAGAGCGAGTCTACCTCATACCCAGGTGCGTTCTACCGGATTCGAGAGCGGCTGTGCTAGGTATCATGGGAAGGGGCATCCTTTGCGTCGACGCTAAAGGTTCCCGATCCTCATTGTGCGGTATACTTTAGTGGCTCGTACCTACGGTCGCGTTTTTCGTTTTCCTCACTTCAGATGCCTAGGAACGAGGCAGGGAGCGAGTAGTCCGGGTTCGAGCCCTGGGTGAGGTCATTGTGTTGTGTTCTTGAGCAAGACACTTTACTCTCGCAGTGCCTCTCTCCACCCAGGTGCATTAATGGATACTGGTGAATTGTTGGGGAAACCTAACAAAATTGTGGGGGAGTGACAGGGGAAGTAGAAAATAATACTTCTAGCCATTTGATGCCACAGAAATCGGGATAAGCTCCAGCAGCTATGAGCCAGCCTTGGCTCCAAGGTTTCACTTTGAGTTGCAACAAGTCTGATTATTTACTTTGTGAATTTTGGCCTCAGTCAAACTTTGTGTAAATTCTGGCTTGGCAAAAATGTTCAGCTGCAGATTCTTGATAGCTCTCTCCACCCTTGGCATTACTGCCATCTCCAAAGCAGCAGCATTACTGTTTGTAATGTAATAACAGTATTTTGGGGTTGAATGTCAGGAAATGCACTGGTAGAAGTCTGGACATTACGACAAGACTTGAATTTTGTATAGACAAATGTCCATGAACCCTGTGAACAACATTTCATTATTACTGTGTCTTCCTTCATGCTACAGTGAAACACTAGTGTGTATTAATAGAGGTTTTGTATGGCAGCCATGTTGCATGACACGAGCAATGAAAATATTTTGCATAAGAAAGAAAGTTTTTCCCATAGAAAAAAGAAACTGTTGTTCCTGCCATACAACATGGCTGCCATACAAAACCTCTATAATAATAAATTATACATTTAAAGTGGTACTATGATCAAATTTCTACCCCTTGATTTTTTTGAGTGTATCACATAGAATTCATTGAAAGAATAACAACGCTGTTTACCGTTTGCAAATATCTCCATTAGTTCTGGAGATACTTGATGCTGATCAGTTTGAAAAATGGGTAAAGTATACAAATGAGATGACTGAAGACGTCAATTTGCAGTGCACACATTGAAACTTGGCAGGCTAATAGTTCTACAGGAAACACACCTATGACTATAAAAATTCTGTTCCCAGTTCCCACCACTTGATTTCAATATGTCTGGAACCCGGTACATTGCCATGGTAACAGATGTGTTAAGCTTGTAAAATTTGTGGAGCACATTTAGTAAAATCTTATGCAAAGAATCAAACCTTTATCAAATTGGCTGAGATATCTCTTCATATTTGAACAACTTAGCTAATTTGTATATTTTACAAATTTGAATATCTCTGGGAGGAAAAGAGACTTGAAAATAGTAAACAGCATTTTTCTTCATTTTTCTTCTTATGCAGGCTATTTGTTTGTTTCAAAATGGCTGAGATAGGAAAGATCTGATTTTTGTCATAGTTATAAACCACTAATACTTATGAAATTCTGGCCTCAAGAGTCCTCATGGGCTCGATGAGCATGAGTGAGTGAGTGAATACTATGAAATGTTCAAAAGCGCTTTACATGAAAAGAATCTAACAAACTAAAACAGATCTATAAAAAGCATAAAAATGTCCTAAAACTACAAAATGATTGAGCCCCCTTGAAATTTTTAGTGCATTAACCACTTTTGATATATACTAAAATTCAGCAAGGCTTGGAGGACATAAAACAAAGAAAACTGAAATACCATGTTTACTTATTTCTTTTGTTTGTGTCCTCTAGGCCTCACCATCAAGCTGAATTTTAGTATATCAAAAGTGGGCTATTGGTTAAGGCATTTATTGAGGGAAGCAATTAGCAAAGAACAGGCCACGTTGGATCTATCAATATTCTAACCATAGTTAATAGAGGGGGAATGGTTGTGAAACCCGACAAAGTCCTTTGTTGTATTTTTTTGTTCGCTTTTTTGGCCTTGACCCTACACGAAACACAATAGATGTTTACTCCGTACTGAGGAACTAACCAATAGAAACGTGTTGAATACGTAATTCATGCATAGTGCATGAGCGTAAAACAAAAGATTGTGCAGGGTCGTGGACCTTCCAACATAAATCTTGGCATCTTTGTTTGCTCTTTTGATGTTTGCCAGACTTCATAACCAGTCACCTCCATTAACTATGTTCTAACATGGCTCCAAGGCTTTCAGGACAAACTTCTATATTTGGTGTTGGTTTCTTTGTATCCAAGTCTCTTTTGGGAATTGAGAGACAAAAGAAACTTGAAAAATTTACAATTTTGACCAGAAAGCCTTGGAGCCATGTTAGAATAATGGCCTATTATAACATTTGATAATTGTTAAAAACAAAATATAACCACTTCGATCTGAAAAAAACTGTAATCTAAAAGGATTGATTTCCAAGGCTGCCAAAGATTGAGTTGTACTTGTACCTGTTTTTAAGTTAGACCCCTTTAACAATTCATTCTAATGTTCTTAAAAAGTGCAACATTTGTGGTGAATTACTAAGGCACGCCCTTGAGGTAAGTGCCCTTAAAACATTTCTGCTCTGGCATGTGCTGCTTAATCAGGGGAAGTGCTTATTTGGAGGGCCAATGGAGTAAACACAGTGCTTCCCACACTGGGGATGCAGGGCAGGAAATAAACACAGGTCCGATTGCCTAGGGCACGTAAATTTTGCTCTTGGGCAAGTGAAATTACCGTCGGTAGTCTTGTGAGTCAGTTTAAAACTGGCAGCTTTCCAGTCAGAAACTATTTGAAAACTTAAGACTGCAAAATTAGTTAACCATTAGGTTGAAACCATGAATAAGTTTGGAATCTAAGCATAAATTGTCTGCATTTGTTCTCTGTCACCACGTCAAGTAATATTTATGTGAGAGCAAGTGAAACCTGAAATTTACTGGCCCACTGGGCAAATCTTCCAACTTCCTTCAAGTTCATTTGGTTGATACTTCACTCTTGTGTTGTGTTCTGACAATATATGCCACTTGATTACATGTACCCATAAAATCCAGTATATAACCTATCCCCTTTCTTGTGGTATATAATTATTCAAGACTGCTGACAACAGACTGTGAGGCAGTGCACCAGGACTCTGGTTCTGCAACCCCACCTTATACCTGCCAACTCCCAGAGTACAAAAATCTGGAGATGTCTAAAAATCTTTGCATTGTGATAATGTCATTAAAGACAATGTCCCGGAATAACCTCTGAAAATCACCCAAAAGGCATTCCGAGAGACCGGGAGATTTCATGAAAAACTTGGAGACTCCTGCAAAAACCAGGAGAGTTCTTACCCAGCTAAACATGATACAGAAGAACAAACACAAGTAAAATGACAGCACACAGTCATTCCCAAGTTGATTCAACTACAAAAGACAGAATCACCTTTTCCCTTCTATGAAGCCAAGTGTACAGCTGTTTCGAGAAAGGTTGTCTCACAAAAGCGTAAAAGTGAATGTGACAATGTCAAAAGTTATTACGGGTAACGATAGTTTTACACTTGATTGAAGCCCAAGGTATTTTGAAATTAAAGAAGGAAGCAGCGCAAGCATGTGTATTCATGCATTCTCTTTCTTTCTAACTAAACACCATGAAAATGAACCAAGTAACGTCAAACTATTACAACCCATATTAATACCAATCGGCATTGTCGCATGCACTTTTGTGCTGTCGTGGGACAACCTTTGTTGAAACAACTGTAAGTCTTAAACATTTTGGTCAGTTTAATACCTTACAGTGTTTCTATTTCTACAAGTAAACATTGCATTTGTCTAGTGCTTAAATATATCTACACTCTTAGAAGCATTCTGGACTTTAGTACGTACAGATGGATGTGAGGGAATACCAAACATTACTGTAATGTGCTTTGCCTATTTCCATCTAGCAAATCTATTTGCTATCTGGGTGCGCATGCAGAGACTTCAGAATGAGAGCCCTTTATTATTTTTGCCAACTGTCTCAAAAGGTGTCACCAAAATCCTCCACACAGAAATTACATAGTAACTGCAGAATGCCTACTCAAAACACCTCAGTTCAAACCAAACCCAGGCTGCAGCCACTTAGGTAACCCTCTCCCTCCACCCCCCACCCTAGCAGTTTTAATTATCTCTGATCAAGATCTTAATTTACATAATGTATTTGTGAGATTTTACAAATTTTATCTCTCTTTATTTCTTGCTTTAGTTTCAATCAAGAAGCTTTACTTACAGTCAAGAGATTGTTTCATCCAATTTCCTCCATAATATGATACAATATGATAGGATACTTTATTTAACATAGGGTTAACTTAAAACATTAAAACATTCTAAGACCTAATTACAAAATAATCAGCAAAAATACTCTTAACACATTCCACTTTTTCAACTCTATTTGTCAGATTCAAAAGTATATCTTATAGAATTGTTACTATTTTCAACCAATTAATTATTCAAATAACAGAAAATTTGGACTAGGTCCTTTTTCATGACAATTTCATGACTCAATGCCTTTTTTAACTGTTCACATGTTGCTTTTGAATCTGGTTGGTTCTCTCTCCAAGCCTTCAACATAGCATAGCATTGTTCATACACACTGTCGTTGTCTATCTCAATTTGATCAATACGACCATCTTCAAGACCCAACAGTCGACCAATGACCTTCCACTTTACTGGGATCTTGCCTGCTAAAGTTATGATGTCAACATCTTCTATTTTTGCTAGTTGTTGGTCAATTTCTGGAGGCTTTTCCTAGTTACAGGGATAAAAACACATTGCAAGTTAGTCTGACCAATAAAAGGATCAATTTCAATCGAAAGAAAGACAATTACATGTAAACCTCGAATTAACTTAAGATGTTCTCAGTCTACAAAATAATATACAAATGCCATGCATGAAAGATCTTGGACAAAAAGCTCCCTAAAGTTCTACAATCAATCATTTGACAAAAGTCTTAGGACAAATTTAGTGCCATTCTACACATGCCAAAGAAACACAAATGCTACACTTGCCCATGTCCCTCCCCTGCCACACCTACAATGTTCAATGCTAGCACCTGCAAGTTATCCTGGGATGCAACAATGTATTGGGTGGGCAAGTGGGGTGGTGCAGTTTTGAAAGGGTAACTGCGGTGCTTTCTCAAACTTCAGTTTTAAAACAGATGCGCAGCATTAGTTCAGGACTTTTGTCCACCATGTAGATTTTGTCTACCACTGAATAGAAAAATTAACTGCTTTCATCTTCACAAGGGTCAGATTATAGATCTTGGTGAACACAATGAGGCTACCAGTCAAATTGCGGATTCTTACAGGTAATTCAAGAATGGTTACCTCTGAAGTACTGCTGGAATACCACTTGTGTAGATTAGATAGTGTGAACCTGGAATGCACCCCAACTTGCTCTGGACAAGTAAACAATGTAACTGGTTCAATGGCTACAGATGAGATGGGTAACAAGTGCATGCAGTCTTGATCCAAGCATGACGCTGATTTGTGCCGTTTACAACAAGCGACAGAAGACAAGCATGCCAAACAAGAAATGCAAACATCATAGTGCACATTCCCAAGCCAGTGCCACTGCTTGCATAAACTTTCCAATACTTGTTCAATTAATGTCCTCACTTGGACAGCCAGAGAATTCCTGGCCACTTGCTCACTATCGGTGTCATAGCCCTTAAATACCAGCTTCATGCAATGCTTGCTGCATAGAAGAACAAGATCAATTTGGCTTTTCTTCCCCAAAAGGAAGCGAGCACCATTGCAGTACAATTTGGGGTCTTTAAAGCATTCCAGCTTTGGAGAAAGTGCAATTAGATGTGAAACTAGCTGCGGGAACAAGCCATGAGGGACAAACCCATTACAGAAATTGAATACCAGGGAACAGGGGTCGCTTTCCTGTGGTGTTAATTTCCAAAGCTCTAGATCTGACACACGCAATTGTGCTGGAACAAAGTACTTGATTTCACTGCTGTTAGAGTGGTGGTGGTGAAATTTGGCCAGAAAACCATACTTCTCCATCATGTCTAGAACACTTTCCTGCAATGCTTCCTTTCCACTGCCATGCAAATCTTTAAATACTTTGCTTATTAGCTGTATATGGAGGACGCCAGTCTCTTCAAGCTCTTGCCATGACTTTCGGTCGACAGGGTCCTTACAAAGTAAGGGAACCATGGTTAACAATCAAAACTTGAACAATTAATTATTAATTTTCTTCAATAGAGGCTAAACTTGCAGTATGGGGATAAAGTATTGACGGGTGGCCTTTAAAAGAATGACAACAACTGAGAAGTGCTTTTTCATGGTATTTATTGTTCCAATCTACAAGGTGATTCTGACTTCTATTTCTGTTGTAAGGTCCCGGTAAAATGACGAGCACTCGCCAGAATTCAACACGGCAATTTAATCTGGCCGGTAGTATTACACCAAGACTTGTAATCCAACTCTTCAACAACAGAAATCACACATGTACCCATAACCCACACCCACTGGCATATAATTAAAATTTTCTACAGTCTCTTGGGATATCTGTTTGCACGCCAATAACACGTCCTGTATTTGTCGGCTTCTACATCCATCTTGACCCAAAATCATCTAAACTTCAGCCTGGTTTTCACATGTTCTCAACCGTCCTAGATTTTGTCGACCAATGAAAACTCGAAATCATGGATATCCCTGATCGTCTGGGATGAACGGGGACAAATCTGGAGAATCGCAAGCGTTTCTATTTTCCCGACACGTCCTAGATTTCTGCGATAGTCGGCAATCATTCCTGACCAATGAAAACTCAAATTTGTACCACCATGGACGTCCGCGTCTGTCAGCAATGGATTTCGCTCATTACCAATCCCCTTAATCGCAGGACTCCAGTCCCCTATCACAAAATCACAAATAAACATGGCATCTCTCTCCACGAGTGATATAATGGGGGAAATCTGGGACAGATTTCTGACGAATACCCGATATATTGCAAAATCCCTGATCGTCTGGGATTTTGCCGACATATGAAAACCAGGCTTTACATGTAGCATTAGTGAGGAGGGGTCCACGATGGTCACCTTTAACCCATACACATGACTGCAAGTTTCTGCCAACAACAACCAAAAAGCTTCATACTCACATTTAACTGGGACAATGGTGTTCGCTAGTATCTAAACAAACATTTAGCCTTGAAACCACTTTACTACCAACCTGTTCTTGAAAAGGGCGGCTGGTGATAAGCTTTTTGAAGAGATTGATGAGCCACTGAATATTAAGAACAACAGCGTCACTGAATCGTACAATCAGACCCAGATCGTGGTAGTAATTCAACATGGCATCAAGCTGCTTTTCATCATCAATGAAGCACTCTTGCTTTGCAACTTGGCTGATTTCCTCAAGCGTCATGAAAAACATTTCACCTGCTAATTTCTTCACAGCTTTTTCAAAGTTTAACCACTTCACGGGCAGGTAAGCAGTTGAGTTCACCCCAGACGACATCAGTTGCTGAACTCTTGCTTGTATCTCTTTCACAGCAGGTGAATTTGATGACTCTGTGTTGTCTACCCTGTAAAATGGCACCAGTACATGTTCCTGGTATGTTTTGCATTTCATGCTTGATGCAATCTGAGATTCAACTTCACCCATTTGTTGGGCTGACACCTGATCAGCATGAGTTCCCACCAAGAGGACAGGAGGTGGAAGGAAATTCAGGTTTGACTTGTATCTCTCGATAAAATTTTGATCTGTCGGGGGTCTGCGTATACTGTGTACAGACACCAGCCAAGATGACAACATATCCAGATTTGTCTCATTAGAGAAGTTCAGCAATGGCATTATGTGGTCTCCACATTTAAATGAGGGCTCTGCAAGATCATTTGGGTTTTTCTGCAGGTTATGAACGAGAAGATAGATGGCTCTGTGAGAGAAGAATATGGGATGTGTGGCATAGTAGAGGTGCTGACCAGCAAAGTCCCAGATATCTAGAATAGTTTCTGTTGCACTCTCAGGACTGCTTGGTGAGTTTGGGCTTTTAAGGCACTCAGTGACAAGTGGGGCAAGTTCTTTTGGCATTGTAATCTTTGGCTTCTGGAGAAACCTTTCCTGAAAACCATCAATCACGTCTTTGCAGGTGCTGACTTCTTGTGTGAGACTGGGCATAGCAGAGGGATTGTCAGTGGCTAGCATATCATTTGGCTATAACAAGAAAAAAATATAGATAATTTTGAGTGTCAAGTAAGGTTGGTTTAAAGTGGTAAGTGAAATCGCTGCTTATTTGATCACTATCTGTCATTATAGATAGACAGCTTTACTTCACTAGACAGCTTTACTTCAGAAAACTCCCTGACTCACAATTGTTATATTCTGAACAACTATCTTTTCATGCATACTGCTATCACCATTCTGAGAACAGAACAGTGTATCAAAATTACTAACTGCTTCAAACAAAGGAACTTCTAGCAAAAGGAATTATGCCCAGACAGTGCCATTCTTAATCCCTCTTGATCTTTCTCAGTCATTGCTTTCATTATTTATTCAATGTTATTTATTTATCTATTTTCCATTTTTTTCTTTTCTTTTCCTTTTTTACTTCCTTGGTGTTATTCCACCTCAGGAAGCTAAAAACGTTTATAATTGAGGTTTCCTTCAATTCGGAAAACAATAAAAAACTAGTGAGACAATCTCAGACAGTGCAGAGTGTTATGCAGGACTGTCAATACGTTTTTCTCAAGAGTCATCTGCTGCCTGTATGTAACTTGTTAGTTCAAGGCCCAAAAATAACTTACAATTACTGTTTGCCAAGACGGTTTTAAATTTTACTGTGGTGCTTTATGTCGAGTGTCTTTTATTTTAAATTCAATACATTGAACTAGCAAGCGTGATAATTATATTTTTTCAATTCCAACATTTGTAATATGATACTTTTGTTTTCTTTGCAAAGATTGTAACATGATACCCTTGTTTTCTCAAAAACATTCAAAGGAAGATATGCTCGCTTTTATTCCCGCTGGAGAAAAATGAAATAATGTTATTAACTCATGAAAACAATGTGAGAGGAATGATTTTGTTTCATTCAAAAGGCAAATTTTCATATCATCGATAAACAATAATTACTAATTTAATTATCAAATAGTCCGGTCGTGTCTCGGAATAGCACATTCTTATTAGGTTGCCAACGTTGGTGTTAACAATAAACCAGTTCAAAATACACAATGATATCGATTAATACGACCGAGAAGCATTTCAACTTGACCGAATTATATCCTACATCGTTGAATGAGTCCCCTCAAAGACTGACTAAATTTATTTGCCCTTTCCGTAAGTGCCACAGTGTCTGCAGCAATATTTGAGAAGTTTCTTTGGTCACGACATTACTAATTTTAATACCGCTTTCTCTGAAAACTTTCGGGTGATTACATTTGTGAACTTCTTGTTCTCTTTCAGAGGGGAGAAAATAAGAGATCCATTCGTTTCCCAGTTTAAAGCTTAGCAAACACAAAATAGTTTGCAAATAGCACACAACATTTTTTGAACCGAGCTAGGGATGATTCCAAGCCATTCCAAAAGATACGTTGTCACAAAGCGTTTTTTTGCACTAAAAGGGAGAACTAGTATTACCTGAAATTTAACTGCTATCACCCATTGAGACAAGAGTGCGGTATCACGCATAAATCTGAACTTGAGAACAGATTGTATCATGCTTACAATGTTAAAGCGCATGCGTCTTACATGTTGTGTCCTACCACAAGGAAAAGCACTTAACGTTTGTGTATAATTGTGTATGAAATTGATCGTTTACCTGACATATAGTTGACACTAATTCTGATCAATCTGCACATGTTGCTTCGAGGAAATTGCTTTTGTTCTTAAGAGAATAGTAACACTAGGATGACAAGAGAATATTGGAACCATATATAGGTTTGGGATGTTATTTTTGAAGTATTGCAAGTATAGTACATTTTACAAAGCAATCAAAAGTACCTACCCCAGCCCCTAAAAACGTGGCTAATTAATTAATTAATTAATTGGAATTAGTTAATTAAACAAACATTTAAGTTTACGCCTTATTACCTTAGCGCATTATTACCATAGTGCTTTAGCGCAGTCAACCCCCAAACCATCCCAATAGTGCAATCTGCACTAGAAATGATGTTAAATATTACAACAAAGCTCCCTTACACTTATTAAGGCTTTCATGCTCTCCCAGGATTAAGAGGGCTGAAACTATAAAACCTCAAAAGTTAATAAAAATAACATACTTGAGCTGGTCCAGCAACACCTTTTTCATAGTCCATCTCCTTCTCCTCCCCTGGTGATATCTGACCTTCACTGCTTTCCTTCTTCTGGTTCATGTTCTCAACAACCAGTCTGGCGATACTCAAATCCTGTGGTCGAACCTGTTCAACTCCACTATCATCAGTGATGGCTTTCCATTTCACTACCTGCTCGATGTTGACCTCCAGTTTTGATGAATTCACCTCCAGAACTTCTGTGCTGGGTTCCTCAGGATTAAAAGGTAAGCCAATCAGGGACTTTTTTAGGCTGGTTTTTCCTGCTCTGTCTTGGCCAATGATCAGCAGTCGAGCACGGCAGACTTTTACCTTTCCTTCTAGAAGGGCATAGTTGTAAGCCAACTCTGCTGCACTTCCACGTGCTCTGATCTCATGTGGCACTGCCATAAAGAATGGTAAACATCTGAAATAATATTACGATGTTGGTGCCTTAAACTGGAAATTCCTCATGCCCCTTTTATACTCATTTATTACACTAGATAATAACACTAACAAAATAAGTTGCAATAATGTAATATAGTTATAATATACCCAGGATTTGAGGACAACAGCAGTAAAGGCATACTCAAGTAAAGTAGCTAAATTGAGAAGTACTTAGAATGAAACAATGGTGGACACAGGTCGACTCTTCTATCTTGAACTCTCCAGTGAAACAAAAAATAAGTTTGATCTGAGTTCCACAAAGAAGGGAGTTTGAGACAATTGAGTTCAAGATATGAAAGTTCAAAAGCATTTTTTGAACTTGGTACAAATCTGAGAAAGTTAGTGGTCAGTCAGTGATACTAGGTACTAAACAAACTCATAATAATTTTTTCCCAGAACATCTTTCTTATAGAGTAAAACTTCCTCACTGGCATATTTTACAAAAAAGGTAAACACATTTGCAACTTACCTTGATCATCATCATCATCAGTTTCTTTGGCTTTGCTCCTTTCAAAAAATCCTGCAGTTCCATCCTCTTTTTGACCAAACCACCAACCATGATATCTTTAAAACAATACAGTAATTAAATTTTTAACTGAACTAGAAGGCATTTATTAGTAACTCACAAAATTTATTTCATTTGGTTGTTAATACAGAGACAATATGTAACTTTGTCAGTTGTACTGTTTTAATTTACTCCAGAAATAATGAGAGAAATAATAATCAAAAAATCTACTAAATAATGGTTAATGTTAAGAGAGTTGTCCTGGGCATTTTTGAAACAAAAAAAGAACAAATCAAAACAAAAAAATATTTTACTCTTCATAAAACACTTGTCTGGCATGTTACTTACTGGCATAAAAAATAAATTACCTTTTAACATTCTGTGATATAACCCAGACTTTATCTCCTTCTTTATACGAAAGCTCACTTGCTTCAGCAGAAGAATAGCTGGTTGTGAAACACAACTTCACTGGTCTTTCCTGGAAGAAGAGGATAATTGTTTTGAGATTGTAAAACTGTATTTTACTTAATTTATTCTGAGTAATATCCTTGAAGTCATGTACTGTACAAACCCCACAAGCTTCCAGCTTTCACACATATTATAAATGTGTAAAAAAGGCAACCAACCTACCTAACTACTCTATACTAGATATCAAGTATCTGACACCATCCTGTAACTCGTCGCTACCATTTTATGAATAAAATTATTTAGCAGCTTGAACTGAGCAAAGTGACAACTTAAATCAGGTTATGTTGACTAAATAAAAAAAATTAAGTTCACGATTTGATTGACAACTCCGTAATGAAATTGCCAAGTTCATTGCCAACTTCGGGAATTTCAAATGAACTTTGGAAACTGTTTGTCAAAAGTTTTGTGAAACGCACTGTAAGAACAACAATAAATTTATTAGTATTATCACTTTGTTGGGCATTGTGGGACATTTTGCCAGTTATAATGGAGAATTTCGCAGGCTAAAACATATTTTAGCCCACTGAAATTGGGAGAGGTAGCGTGGCTGAGTGGTTAGGGCATCAGATTTGAAATCTGGAGGTCACGGGTTCAAGTCCTGCTCTGAACACTTAGCTGAAGTTGTTTCTCGGTAGACCTTAGTTCAACTTCTTGGCCATGCTGGTAAATAGCCTACTGGTCTGCCTCCCGCCAGTTGGGAGTTTTAACCATGTTATGTTCACTTGTGTTATGTTTCATCTGCAAACTGTTTCATCATTTAGCTTCATTGGTCCTAAAAAGCCCCACTGGGGGAGTGGTCAATTAAGATATTTATTTCTTTAAATGAACCAATGAAAAGAAAGTGAGAGTCAAACAATCATATGATGTAAGTAGCCAATCAAAATAAAAAAGCTATTACCATGTTCATGATGCTTTCTTGCAGTGAAGTATTGGTGAAAGAAATCACTGTGCCACTTTCAGCTAACAAAGCTTTAACATCCTACATAAACACACTACATAAAGGATAGCTCAGCCTCATAGAAACATGCTTGTTCGTACATTCATATTCATCCGTTTCTTTCAAGAGAGGTTTTTGATGTCAATACTGCCTGTAGTAACTCCATGGCCGGTGGCGAAGTGCATGTAATTTTTGTGGCTTTAGGCAAAACATTCGACTTTTAATCATTTATATCTTCTAAAAACAAAATCAAGAAACATGGCAAGAGATAGATAATTTAAATTTGCATCCAAAACACTCATTTATTGATCAATAGGATGGAAATTTGCCACCAATTCGCCAATTTACCAAATTTTAACAAATTGATCACGCGCCATGTCACATGGTCAAAATAATATCTTAAGGCAAGGCAGGAGTAGAGTTTCATAATCGGGATAAATTTCAGCTTCGTGAAACAAATATAACAAGAGATATAGTTGCTCAACCATAATTCTACTTTACATTCCTGACCCAGGCCTTAAACTGCTTGAGTTGTACAATTAATTCTTACACTTACAAATAAGCTATGTCAAACTTTTCATTGTGTCTTTCACAAATTTTGAAAACCCAATTGGCCAACTTCACTAGATGAATTGTGTATTTATTATAGAAAGGTTGGTGGTATACCATGCCAAGTGCTATCAAATTGATAAAAATGATATGATATCCTCACATGTGAAGATGTCATTGTTCAAGAACATTTTACTTTTGTCCCTTTAACTAAACTAAAATTTGTAGGTGTTTGATCAAAACATCTTGAGATCCTCTTTCGTCAAGAATCCTACGCAATCTTTAGTAATCTTTGTTAATGTTTGAAAATGTTCATCTGGCCTTCAAAAAAGTTTTGCAAAATCTTTAAAAAGTGGTCACAAACCTTTGAAAAATCATCAAAAACTTTGTCATTAGTAAATATGTAATAAACAAAACAATACCTGATTGCTTGTATATGTTGCTGTTAATTTTTGGTCTCAGTTAATTTTATAATAATTATTACTAGTTATTTTTTTCTAACTAGGTGATTTTAATTTTAACTGGTTCATATTTTTCAAACTGGGCTGAAAGTTTCAAACCAGGTTTAATTGTGGGGAAGGGTGAGTCAGGGACCAATAACTTATTAGACCAACAAATATGAGCAAATTTGTAACGATTGCTTGTGTGGCAAGTGGATATGAAGATGGACTTCAAAGTTAGAGGTCTGGAGTTCAAATCCAGGTGAGTGCAAAAAAAAACTGGGGCGGTTGGGTCTAGGGTTAGGGTAAGGGGGGTCGGGATAGGGATAGGGTTAGGGCTGGTGGTGAGTGTGTTATTCTTTTTGAGAAACACCCCCCACCCCCCCAAGAAAAAAACTAACTAGTAATTATAAAATAACCTAGTTAGAAAAAAACTGACTAGTTGAACTATAAAATTAAGTGAAACCAAAACTTAACTGCAACATATATACGGAATTTCTCTTCTCGTGTCCAACTTGGTATCTCACGAGTGAGGGCAGTATCAAGCTGAACACTCGAAGAGAAATTCCATATCTATGTGCGCCCATGTATTATTCTCTATTTTCATTGAGGCCATCAAAAGTAATATAATAATTATAGAGGTTATTATGTTCTTGACCATAAATATGTTTTGGGCCTTTCTCAGAGCTCATTTTAGCTGGAACCACTAGGCGGGGGCTAAAATGAGTCTCAGTCGGGCCCAAGACATACATGTATTTATGGCCACAAACATAAACTCAATTATTGTTTTATTCACAGACTTAATTTTGTTATGCTGTCCAGCTGCAGTACTGTTGTGAAATATCACACTGTTAAAAAGGCAATTGAAATTAAGACTTTCTGGACTTTCTATGAAACACATTCTCTTTACTGTATTTGGGAAGGTCAATTTGCACATTCATCTATTGTGTACCTTTGCAAGGTTCTGATGTATTTCTTGAAATGTTGGCCTCTTGTTTACATCCTTATCTAGACACTGGTTCAGAAGGGAAA